>JAMXBB010000001.1:91578876-91926724 GCA_024138015.1 Lumnitzera littorea | reverse complement strand
CTATCTTTTGTTCATAAATGTTTGATAGTATGTACACTTGTGGGCATTCCAAGAGGTAAGTTGTCAATAGTCACATTACATTTAATGTGATGTAAGTATTGTACAACTAAGTTGTAGGCATTCTTGCTGGTGATAGGATGGTGGTCTAATGCTACGTGGGAAATATTACTAAGGGCTTAAAAGCTAGCTGGTAAGCCACTACTTTAGGTATACAAGACTTATACTAGGTAAGTCCTTCAACTCTTCATGCTTATAAGCTAGAAGAGTGTTGTTGCTCTATAATAGCCTCGAGGTAGTTGGCTCAATCCTTATTAGGAGTAGCATCCCGCTGGTTGGGCTCACTAATTTTAGGCTTAAGGTACTCTACCTTGGCTCATTATGGTTTGTGGTTTCTAAGTTTGAGATGCTCAGCTTTAGGCTTAAGGAAGTTGGCCTGTGTCAAAAAGCTACCATCAATACAATTAGTTATCATCTATTTCTATGGATTGGTTACATTTAACTAATCTTTCAATATTTGTATTGCTTAAGAAAAACTTCACTAATGTTGAAGTTTGAATAAGTGGTTTCATGAAGTGGATTTGGTGATGGAGAAATTTATAAAAATGCAAATAACGAATACTTACATCTAATTGATATATGTAGCATTACAAAAAAAGAGATGGTATAGCTGCTTGTAGTACATATTTAATTGTAAATATTTTCCATCTGTTAGTCCATAGTCTCATGTGTTTTACTTTATGGTGTTAGTGTTAAAATCAATGTAACATTGTAGTAATCATCTTCTTCTTCTTTCTATGTTTCTTTATCTTTATTCTTTGCTTGGCTTCCTATTTTAATAATTTAGGTTTTAAAAATCAAGACAATGATTCTTTAAGGCAACGTTTAGTTATAAGAACTGGATTGAATAAAGAAGACTGTATAGAATAAGTATAAAGAGGATATAAGCTTATTGTACTATGTTTAGTTTGCACAGTACTGGATATAAAATTTATATTAAAAATTAATTATTTATATTATAAAATAATTAATTTTTTGTAATATTTGATAAAAATAATATTCATTAATTTAATATTATAACATAGAAAGCTATTTTTAAGAATGCAAAATATTTTTTATTTTTGTTTAGTGAATTTTATTTTTATACCATTGTATAGATGTGATAAAATTTAGGTATTTTATCCAATCCATCAGCTTTATTTTTGTCTAATCACTAAGCAAATTTACAAACTAAATATAGGATAAAATTTTCTTTCCAATTCAGTATTACGAAAATTATGCAATCAAATACTATCTATGTGTTACATGCAAGTTTAGCACCATATTGTGGAACATTAATGTTTTACTTTTTAAATATTTCATATAGGAGTAATAGTATTAACTTATTTCTTTTTTTCCATTATATTTATTGTAACACTAGTAGGGTTGTTGTGTACGTACTTATCGCCAAATAAATGAAGGAATATGTTTTATTCCGCATGAATGGGTTAATGCTAAAAAAGCATTTTTGCAATTGGAATTAATCCACGCTGCGTGAAATTGCAGAAGACTAGCATAATTTAAAATCTTTGAAAAAAAAAATAATAATAAAGTTTGGATGTGTGACTCTTTATTAGTGGAATTGCTGGTTCACAAGGTAGTCCATTCTCCGTTTCGCTTTTGTGGCGGCTTGCGACCTGATGGTCCTGGCGGGGCAACAGTGGGTCAAGTTGGATTGGGTTCTTGTGCTCCTCTCTAGATATATACATAGAATATATATACAAATATATAATATATTTTGCCATCATATATAAAGAGTGTGTTTATCTCCAAGTACATTTTATGATATACATACATAAAACAAGGAGTTAACAATAAACTCTTTAGATCATTCATAGGGTATATTCACTATCATATATTATCTATATTTGTAATTCTGACGTTAATAATGGTCAACGTAGGTCGAAAAGAAAAGGGATTAAGCGGATGCTAAACGCTACGGGGATGTGTTTATCATGTGTACCTTTTAATGATTTTTGAATTCGTGATAATAGTGGCAAAAGTGGGTAATTTTTAAAAAATTTAATATTTATGTTATCATGTGTTCAAATTCTATTAATAGTTATTCATCATATATATATATATATATATATATATGTGTGTGTGTGTGTATTGAGTGATATTTATTAAATCTTTTTTCATGATAAGAAGTTATTATTAGTTTTAGACTAGATATTGCCTCCAAGTAGTAAAATATCAAATGTTCACATAAAAAAAGCTCAATCGACATAAATATCAGGCTCCTTTTGTGCTTCTTATCCAATTTTTAACTAAAATACGGATCAAGATTCCCTTGCAAACAGCTATAGGTCCCGTCACGTTGCGTTTCCACAACTTATTGTTTCGTCCTCACGTGGAAAACAATGTGTATATAACCTGTCAACGGTGTAGGGCTTTACATCGCTAAGTTTTAAAAAAAAATAATAAATTGCTTATTAACAGTTGTCTCGATGCATTTGCCATCAATATTATACTAAAAGAAAATTTTCACGCTTTCCAACATTAATAACATACTTTGTGAAAAGTTATATGAGAAAGAAAAATGTTTTTGACTTAATATCTTAATAAGTGTCTTAAGACACTTACTAATATTTCTCCGAATGATTTATTTTTTATTTGGGTAATATCTAAAAGCAACTGGGTATAAGTGGCATTGTTTGTTCTTATCTACTTTCTTTTAATGTGGTTGATTCCAATTGCCTCCCCCAGAAAAAGTGGGTCCTTACGTTTTCAATTTTATTGCTGTTAGCTGGGTTTTAAATTTTTCCAAGTGGTCTTTGCTTCGTCGACATAGTGGCCTTATTAGGTGGTCATATCACTTTCCCATTTTATGTTCATAATGTGAAACATATGATGAAGATAGTTCTTTCGAATTGGAATAGGCTTTTCATGAGTTACAGTTCACTTTTTTTTCACAAAGAAATGGAAAATTTATAACTATCAATTATTTATATAAATCCAGTAAAGGGAAAAAAGCAAAACAGACATTTATGAATGTCGATCTCATCCAGAACGTGGATTTCTCACTACATCTTCGGAATGATAATCAATTGCCTTTGAATCAGCTAATAACTACCTTTAAGAGATTCTCTTTAATTATATATTTATCAATATTGTCAAATTGCATCTGGATTGATGATTAAATATATAAGAAGGTTAAAGATTATACGAATGGAATTGGATTCAATCCTAGTTCAACCGAGATTAGATTAAGATTAAACTAGATTGATTTTATGGTCGAATTAAGTTAAATTGGATTGAATCATTGGTGTTGACTCATATTTGACAATATTAGTATTTATGTTCAAATCAAAGTATAACTTGCACAGAAAAAATAGCTTGTCAAACCATAATTGTGCCTCTATTGTAATCAATTAGAATGTGCTTATTCAGCCTATTGAGTTAAGTCTAATAGTATGGTTTATATCTTGTCTAACAATTTTTCTTGCGTGGTTAACAAGTCAATAATGACATTTTCTAATTATAAAAATTTCACGTCCATTTCAGTGTTGGACTCCATACATATCGTATATTTTTGTCATATAATTTTAATAACACTCAAACATAGACAAAAAGTTACAAACGCATGTCGTTTTTGTTTTCCCGTAAAAGAAAAACACCGCATAGAAATTCTGAATATTAAATTATTTTATTAGATAGATTGCAGAAAAATCCTCGGAATTTTCAAATGTATCCGCCTTAGGACTTTTGAGAATATCACGTACCGTAAAGCCTTGTTATTTAAGGTTACATAGCAATGGTTTTAAAATTCTAGAATTATTTAGGAGATTATTTCTAAATTTTTCAAAGGTATGAGAGATAAAATTACACTTCAAAAGTTTTTAAAAGTTTATCCACACTTTTTTAATAGTTTAAGGAATGTATTTTTAATCATCCCCATTTTATCAGATATGTATTATCTCCATTTTATCATCTTAATTTATATTATTTATAAATTGATGGTTGAGATTATTTAAATTTTTAATATCTTATTGTAATGTTTATTTTCTTTTTTATAATTTTAACTACTGATTATACGTAGTAACATAAAAAAAATCGAGTAAAGTAAATTCAAATGAATTGAGAAAATGTGAAAGAAAAGGGTTTGAATGGAATTTTATTTGAGAACACTTATTTGAAAGGGTAAATATCATATTTGGTATTTAGTTTTGCTCATTTTTATAATTAATTATCTGTTTAAAAGTGTCAATTTATTATTTATAAGCTTTTTGAAATTATTTATACTATTTGAAATAAATATTTAATTATAGAAATGGGTAAAGTTTTTAAATTAATAAAGAAAATGAGTAAACTTTAAATACTAAATATCACATTTATCCCATTTGAAAAGAAGAGGAAGTACAAGAAAATAGGCGTGCTGTGGGCATGAAAGAGCCCTCCGGCTTCATATGTCATTAGATTGAATTAGTAAACAAAATGACATCATGGCTTATATATGCAAACAACTTGATGTAGTGTGGGGTCCATCTTCACCTTCTCTTTTGATGCCAAAACCACTATGATCTGTTTTTATTAAATAAGAATAAAATGAATAAAAAGAAGGGCTCAAGATTAAAGAGAATGATGACATGATGGATGAGTCGAGGAATATATATAATTGAAAATAAAGGGTGTGTGCACTTCAATTAATTAACTAGAATTCCTTTTTTATACAATGGAACAATGTGGACGGTGACGGAAATACGCATGCCAAGAAAATAAATAATACAAGAAGCTAATTTTTGTACATAGATATTGAATAGAGATTGACGTCCAATTTTGCTTCATGTAGTCCTCTGAATGTGCTCCTACTAGGTTCACACCAAGACAAAAATATCATTTCGAGTTTACATAATTAGCAGGGCAATTTTTTTTTTTTTTTTATCATTTTGTTAACTCTTTTTTTTTTTTTTTTTTTATATCAAAGTTAATTTAATGATGTATATGCAACACCACCATGGTCCTTAGTCCCCATTGTATTATATTAGGATAACTTAATAGAAATTAACATGGATAAATGTACTATAAGTGTCCGACCTCCAATTATACAATTTAATATTTGAATTTTTGTACTTTTGCAATTTACCATCTGCACTTTCTATTTAGTTGCAATTAATGGAAATTTAGACATTAAAGCTACTAATCAAATTGAAAGTGCTAGTACTAAATTGTAAAAATAAAAAAAAAAGAAGAAGAAAGCTTTAGGCATTAAATTGTCAGAACTTAAAAGCATATGCACTTGTGTGATGCATTTATTCAGAATTTAATATTATTGGTCTGGTGTGCATAAACTCCTAACTGTAATAGTGTGCTTTGATCTTATCTAGCATTTGAAAATATTCATCACATGTCTTCAATCTACTAGTAAAATCCTCAAAAATTGGTTAGAAGGACCATAAATAGCTACAATTATAGGGTTTTATCAATGGTTTAGGGAATATGTATATATTTTCAAAAGTTTGGGGAGGTTAATGCATGCTTTAGAGGTTGATAAGATCTATTCACATGTAATCAGTAATTTTAGAAATCCATTTGCATTTTATCCTTTATATTCGATACAATAAGAACTAATTACTTGCTTTCTCCCATCTATTTTTATTTATCATTTATCATTTATCATTATTTCTTAAAAATTAAATGGTTTTCCAATTTGTAACAACTTACATTTTCTTGTTCCGGTCAAAGTTTTTTCTACCAGTAGACCCATCTGATCTTTTCCAATTACATGAGTAAAAAGAAAATATTATGAATTAAATTAATTTTCATCCTATGCTGGTTGTGTTTCTTTTTAATGGCAAGAATAAAATTTCATTTAGTGACGCATGTCAATTATAGGTACATGTAAGAAGCGAATATAATATATATCAGAAAAAATGCGGATCGTACTTTAGAGAAGATTCTTGTGTCATTGCTGAATGAAATCCAAAAACCTATCTGGGAGAGATCAGTTGCAGGGATGATAAAGATGAAAAAAAAAACATATTAAAAAACCTAGATCAGGAGCTCGACACTAACGTGATTTTTACTTGTAATTTGGGGGGACAGTTACAAATCTCCAAATTTAAATTAAAATGACCGAGAATAAAAATAGGGGGTTGTATCGGAAATTTTAGAGGTGGCCATGGTTGATAAAAATTACAAAAGAAGCACCAGACAAGAATATACGCATGATCCTTTTCTTTTCTCCAATCTTATCAAAAGCTTATTCCCCTACATGTATAAGCAAAAACCTCAATCATGGCTGCTGTTGTCTCCCATGACTAATAGAGAAAGTAACCGTAGTCTATCGATATATACAAGACAACCAGTTCATGAAGATGGATGATGACCTATAAAGGTATAGCCACATGATTCATGTGTCCCTTGGTAATGGCGACATCCATGTGGTTTTGTATAATATTCACCTGAAAAAAAAAAAAAAAAATTAAAAAGAAAAAGAAAATGAATAAATAATAACGAGGATAATGCTCGGAACTCGTATGCCAAAATGTTTTACACGTGCACTTGGGTGAATATTATTAAAAATTTGACAGATATGTACTGCTTAATTAAAGGGATAAAATTTTCATCTAACAATGTATTTACGCCAAGGCTGTTATTGTCTATCTCAAACAAGTTTATTGTTTCTGGTATTTGAAATGCGTTACTTTGTGTAAATCATTTGGTGACTGATTTAAGCATAATCTAAAGTTAAGATTCAATCACCAAAGGATTATGACTTTTACGAGTAACATGATATATTGTAATGCTTGAAATTATACTTATTATATAACTTTTTTTGTTGGGAGCTATGAAATTCTTACTAGTTTCTTTTATTCGCTCTTAAAACCTATATATCATCTGTATTTGAATTCCCGATGTGGTTTGGAAACTGGAGAATCCGTATTCAAGTTTCTTGGTTTGGACATAGCTTGAGAGAGTTCCGCATTTTAGTAATTTAGCAATCTTAGTATGAAGACATTAAGTTCTCCAAGAAAAGTGATTT
Organism: Lumnitzera littorea; assembly: GCA_024138015.1. Taxonomy (NCBI): domain Eukaryota; kingdom Viridiplantae; phylum Streptophyta; class Magnoliopsida; order Myrtales; family Combretaceae; genus Lumnitzera; species Lumnitzera littorea. The sequence goes on along the minus strand of JAMXBB010000001.1, from coordinate 91,919,703 downwards.
ACTCTACCTTAAACTCATTATCTCAAATCCTAGATTCATCTATCTTAAGATTTTTTTTGTTTTTTTTTTTTTTCCCGAGGAGTCGGTTGGGCGGAATTTTTTTCTTTCAAGAGAAATATTGATTTCCCTATATGTGATGTACTGACTTTTAAAAACATATACCTGTCTTTTGGTAAAAATAAAAAAAGAAAAAAAATATATATACCTATGTACTTAATTTAATTTTTGTAACTCAACTCCTCGATGGTGAGTCCTCTTACTCTTATCAATTGCTTGGTTGATATGAATTTTCTTCATTTACTAACAAAGAAATGATCATATTTGACATATAATTTTTATCTATTTTTATAATTGATTACCTGAAATTTAAATTTATCAATATAGTACCTAAATTTTACCTATTTTTACATCTAATATTTGATTTATTTTATTTTTATAATTAATTACCTCAATTTTCCCTAATTTTGCAATCAACTACCTAATCCAAATATTATATTAACATTGAAAAGTTTATAATTAGTAAATTAATACTTTTAAAGTTCTGTTAATAATCATAAAAATATAGAAAGTTTAAATATAAAAAATAAAAAGTTGAAATACAGAGCACATCTTTCCTCGGTCAATGACCAATTACAGGTCGCCATTAAACATCACACGAGGATACTAATGGGCACTTGTGTGAGCACGTGGTAATATTTTCTACCGTACATGTTATTGTTGAGATTTGAGAAGCATCCAAAGGCAACTAATATTTTAACGGCTAAGAACTCCTCGACGGCATTTACATGGTTTGTGTTTCAGCCAGTCGTTTTCGGTCGAGGTGAGAAAGTCTTAACGTGAAACACTTGCGAATAGACCACAAGGCACACAATCTTCTAACCATACCGTGGTAATGGGGGGAAAAGCCCGTATATGCTACGCCCATCTTTATTTCAGTTACTTAAAAATGTAATTTTAATCTTACTTTTTTAATCATTTAAATATTCGATTTTCTATTCAAATTTAACTTCAAATATTAATCCTTTTCTGAGTATCGTTGTAACTTTGCATTATTAAGGTATATAAGCCATGAGAAGATTAAATTTCCACCAAAGAATTTAGTCAACAATAGTATAAAACAAAGTCTCATCTTTTGTTTACTCTTCAATATCTAAAAATGTGTAACAAGACAAAAGACGACGCAGTATTGTAGTCGTAATTATTTGACCGGTTGATTTTTTTACATGTAAAATAGACCAACAATTTTCAGTCCCCGTTATAAAAGGGCCAGCCATAAGAACTTAATATATATATATATATATATATATAATGAACAAAATAAAACAAAATGCAACACCATTATTGCTACATATATTACAATACAATAGTTCCACTACCTCCCACTATTATTTACATTTCTAGTATAATCCGAAAATTAGGTCAAAATTACAACACTACTTATACATAACAAACATCCTTAATACGTCCCTATAGTTTGAACTAACATTATTTTTATCCTCCCCAATTTCACATTCAAACCCTATAAAAAAGTCCCAAACTTTCTATCTTATTTCTATTTCCTCCACCTACCCTCTTTTCTATTATGCTTCTATATACATAACCCAAAAAGGGTAAAGAGTCCCAAACGAATTTCAGCACCGGCCTCTCTTAAACAAGGCTCAGAGTACTGAAGCCACTCATCTTTCACGCTCCGAACTCGAAGGATATCTTAAAAACTACTACAATATTTGCAGCGCGCGACTGCAATCTGGCGAAAATGAGGGGGCCAAGTGTCTAATATTCTACAATTAGTCCCATGGGAGCCCTATGTGGGATTCCCTTTCTTCGCTTGCTAATTCTGTAATTTGAAACAGTTGGGGGTGGTGTGGATGGAATAAAACTTTGTTGGACCTTGGTTTTGGTCTTTCTCCTTCCATGACCGGTGCTGCTGCTGTATGAATCTTCCGAGTCAGAAGCCATTAGCTTTTTCTTCACGAAATTCTTTGATGTCCCCACAATCTGCAATTTTTAATAATTCCCACAAAATAATGTCACAAAGATTACAATCACCATAAGGTAGACCACAGAAAAAAATAAAATAAAACGGAACCATGATATTTTGGGTGTAATGCATCAAATTGCAAATATAATTACCCTTCTTAATAAATTGTAATAATTAATATTATTATCTTAAAATTGCATTAATAATTAGATTTGATAAATAGAAGTAATATATATATATTTTTTAAATTTTTGGTGTATTTAACGGTGGCTCATAAGAAATTACGGACCTTATTGGCAATAATTTTGATTAAATTGAAGATTCGTAATTTCAATGAATTATCGGGAGGAAAAAGAAAAAAACAAGGTAAATTTAGAGAATTCGTTTTTCTATGTAAATGTACCTTGCAACCGAGAGAACAGAACCGGAATGAATCCAACAGACTTCGTTCACAGACTTCGCAGGTATTAGTGACACCTTTCCCAGGCCTAGGTTGTGGTCTCTCATTCAAGAATACAACCCTTGCACTGTTGATAATGTAAGTCTGTACACCAGTTATGTCCAGAAATTTCTGGATTTCAGACACCCTGATAACATCATGGTACGAAGACCTCCTTATCTGTCAAAAAATTCCACAACACCTAGTTTAGTTTAGTTATAATAACACATGACCCCCAATCAAAATCACCTAAGACTTGAAACACTATAAAGCTAGAGACTATTTTTAACATTTCTACTCTTTTGCAGGGAAAGATTGATTCATAATGCTATTACCTCAAAATTGAGCCACGTGATCGCGGAATCAAACCACATTTAACTATTGAAATAAAAACCAGTGAAAAAAAAAATGATAAATAGTGTTTAATTTTCCAATTTTTTTTTTTTTTTTTCAATTAAGATGTCTCCAAACAAAGGGCAGCCGCTTGGACACTAGTAGGGCTTTACAAGTGCTGCCGTCTCTCTTATCAGGGGAAGAGCAAGTTATAATTATTCGTACAAAACTGTTATGGTAAAATAACACGAGTCGATCTGATCCGTCCAATAGCTGGTCTCATTACGGCGTTCACGTGTGTAAGAAAATGCAATGCTAAAAGGTGTTAACAGTATGAATTGTGAACAAAAAAGGGGTATGTGATGTCCGACCTGAATGGTGCGATGATCCTTGTGATTATTAAGACAAGTAGAGCAAAGAGGACCATTGGTACAGTCCAAGCAATACATGTTGCACTCACTTTTATGTGAGTCAACATGTACTTTGCATTGACCAAAGAAGCTCTCCTTCAGCAGGGGCTTTAACCATGGCGGCCATCGGTTGTTTTCTTCATCATCGGGACCTCCTGCACCCTATTTGAATCCAACCCAATATCACAAACCGAATAAAAACTATAACATTCATCACATCAACCAAAACAAATAATAATAATGACAACAATAGTAATGAATTAATGTTGTTACCATGATTCTTCTGTTCTTGGGCTTGATTTCAAAGATTGTGTTATCTTGATTTTCCATGACAAGGTTGAGAATTTAAGAATGGAACTGTTTTAGAGAGAGAAAGAGGAGAGAGGGAGAAATTTTTTTTGGGGATCAATATTGGAGGCGGTGTGTGAGAGAGAGAGAGAGAAACAGGATAGTTGTAGGACTTAGGAAGGAGGGCCAAGTACATGGGTGGACGGGTTTGGTCGTTCTTATCTATTCGAAGTCTACTACCGAACCTAACTCCAAACCTCGAACCTATGTAATAAAATAATAACAGTAAAGAGTTGTGCTGGCATCAAAACCCTTCTACGATAAAAGCTTTAAGATTATATATAGCGATTCATCTAATAAATAAATGAGCAAGATTTAAAGATTCACTATATATTTAATAATAAAATAGAAATATATTCTAAAATATGAAAAATTTTCTTCTTTTAACATCTTATTTTAGGCTCAAATTATAATTTATTACAATTTATTTTTAATTTTTTCTTTATTTATATATATTTTTAGCTTTAAAAAAAAGTGATCTTGATTGGAGCTACCATAAGAAGTAAGAAATTAAAATGAATTTTTTTTTTCAAATTTTTATACTTTTGTCTTTTGATTTAATGTATAATTAATTGTATAAAGTTTACATTTTTTCACTCTAAATAAATATCTTGAAGAAATTATCGGCACAATTTTATACCTTTTCTATCCACTTACTTTATTATATGGATAAATAACAATTTATATAGACTATTTGTATTTCTCATTTTATTGAATCATATTCATATCATCTCATTTATCGAAAATTGCGAATCAATCTATTTTCTCATCGTAGAGTTTCTAGAGACGGGATCACTGTTGATTTTTCAAACAATTTGTCTTGGGTAATTATTGGTATTTGACATTTAATGTCTATTAAATTAATGACTAGGCTAGGATGGGGACTTCCATGGACGCGAAGAGTCATGAACCTTGTCCTAACCTGAATAAAACAGGCAATCCACTTTATGTTTATGACTCTTGAACATTAGCATTAGTTGTTTCTTTCCTATTCTTTTGGGTTAAGTGTCAAGTTTCAATACTTATCGTTTTGGCAAAAATTTTAAGGACTTCGTGGTGGAAAAAGAAGAAAGTTAAAAAGGGAAAGAAAATAAATCTTTTTTCGAGTCTTGTTGATTTTGTAATAGGATCTCATTATGGGAATTTTGATATATTTATTAAAGCCTGAAAACAAAGCTTCTTCTTCTTTTTTTTTTTCCCGCACAATTTTAGCTATTGATTGTATATTTTCCAAAAAATAAACACTTTAAAATAAAAAATAATTTATTGTATTGTTTTTTAAAGTATTACATCCATAAAAACTTCATTTAAAATTCTTAGATATTATATCAATGATTTAAGAATCTTTTTTTCTTAAGATCTTTTCAATTTATTCGTAAATTTCTTTTTTTTTTTCCCACACATTTTAACTATTAATTATACGTTTGAAAAAAAAAAAAACATTAGATGTGAAATAATTTTTTTTTGCAGTTTCTTAATAAGTGAATTAGCATGCCGACAGACATCCTTCGTGTAAATAGCTTCTACTCTACGGAGTAATTTCTTACATGCTTTTATATTTTGCTATGGAGAGATTGTGTTAAAATTTCATTGGAGCAAGTTGGGTTTCTCCTCATGTTCAATCGATATATTGGCTTTTATATTTTCTTAATTGCTGTCTACTTTGTTCTAATAATTAGAAATATAAAAAGATAACGTTAACACCATTACCTAAATATTATGTTTCTTCAGTTTTAAGAGCACCACACCCCCAACCAACTCCCAAAATAATATATTGAATCAAATAAACATGAAGAGTTATAACATTAAGAGTCCTTTCATTTATAAGTTTGAAATTACTAAATATCATATCCAGTTCATTTTTTTTTTTTTAATAAATTATCCAATTCAACTCTTACTTGTCAAATTTACACTAGAAGTTTAAATTTAGTAAATAGTACATTTATAAACTTTTACTTGTCTAATTTACTATTTTCATAAGATAATATAGTAAATATTCATTTGTTTTAGCAGTATAAGTTATAGATAAGTAGAGTAAATTTACTAAATAAAAGTTCAATTAAATATAATATTTTGTAACATCAAGCTTTGGATTTGAAATTAAAAATATCCAAAATTCAAATAATAATTTTGACATAGTCTTAAATATAAATTAAAGAAAAAAATCAAACATAATTATTACAAATAAAATATGTGAACTTGAGTTGTTTTCAAGTTAAACTTTAGTATGAAACAGTTTTCTCATCCATATTAACAAGCCAATTTATATATCATCCTCTTTTCCCTTAACTTGTAGGTTATCATTAAGAGAAGATATTGCATTTGATACCTAAGCTTTAGCCGATTTTCTAGTTAACTACCTAAATATAAGAGATTTTGTAGTGATGCTCCTAAGCTTAGTAGGCCTTTTAAATTTCAGCCAATGTGGCTACTTCACCTTGATTTTAAAATTTTGTTGAAAGGAATTGAACTTAGCCAAGTTTGAGAATCTTAAAAGATATGATAGAGTTTGTGGAAAAACTAAGAACTTCGAATGGAGAGGTGTTTGGTATAATTCAAAAAAAAAAAAAAAAAAGAGGTCTTAAGGTACCTAGAGGAGATTAAAAGGAAGTTAACATAGAGGCCAAGCCAGGAGCTATTACATAGAGAAATTTTCATAGTAAAAGAAATGGAAGTGGTTCTAGACCAAGAGCAAAAGTTATGGATTAAAAGGCAAGATCAAGTTAGCTTATTGAAGGTAAAAGAAATACTAAATCTTCTATGTTAGTGTCATAGTAAGAAGATCAAAATTAAGAATCCTTAGTCTATATAAGGTAAGAGAATGGATTTCAACCTAAGAGGACCTAAAAGGAGTGATAATTCGATATTTTAAGGAGTTGTACACCTCAAAGAAACTAGCTTTTAACTGAATGCCTTTGAGTAGAGAAATTTCATAGGAAGAAGTAAGAAATGTTGTCTAGTGTATTGGTAACCATAAAACACCAGGCATTGATGGCTTTCATTCCGGTTTTTATAAGAAATGTTGGAACAAGGTTTGTAAATTTGTTTGTAATTAGATTGAAGGCATTTTTAAGGAGGAAGAGATATCAGAAAAACTATACAAGGCATTAATAGTTCTCATTTTGAAATGCCTTAATGCTAACAAATTAAAATTTCTTTTAGTAATTAGTTTATGCACAACTATTTATAAGGTTATAAGCATAAGCTTCGTCTACATTTGGATAGGATGATTAGTCCGGAACAATCCAACTTTATTCCGAGTAGATCAACAAATGATAATATTATCATCTTTAATAAACTATACACTCTATGTCAAAGAAAAAGGGAAATAAGTATTGGATGATAATTAAATTAGATCTTCAAAAGGCATACGATTAAGTTGAATGAGATTATATAAGATTAGTCTTAACTAGCTTAAACTTTTTGAAGGGGTGGATTAAGCCAGTGAGCTCATGTTTATCTAAGGTCAATTATTAGGTGCTTTTAAATGGGTTACGTTGGATCCTTTTACCTCTAGTTAAGGAATAAGATAGGATAATCCCCTCTCACTCTACATTTTCATCTTAATCGTATAAAGCCTAAGTTAGTTGATCTACCATCTAATGGAAAGAGGGATGTGGAAGTGCATAAAGTTGAGGGGATCTAACTTGAGGTTTTCACACCTTTTCTTTGTAGATGATGTATTATTATGTGGAGAAGCCTCTAAGGAGAATGTGGGGATTATAAAATGCATGATCGAAGAGTTTGATAGTTTTCAAGCATAAAGTAAATTATGGTTAGTCTTGCATTATCTTTTCGAAAAACACTCTACAGGACCAAAGGAGGGAGATTTGCAAGGTTTTTAACAATGATTCGAATAGAGACATTGGGAAGTATCTTCGTATCCCTGTTAAGGAGATAGGACCTTTGAAAGCAAATGACATAAACTCTATTCTTGAAAAAGTAAGAAAAAGGCTGACTGGATAGAAAACTAACTTGTTAAGCATTGTAGGAAGGAATCTACTTACAATCACATCTCTAGAGGGAATTTTAAATTACTATTCATAGATAGTACCTATTCCTATGAAGTTGATTAAGAAGCCAAAACACATGGAAAGGTACTTCCTTTAGGGTTCCATTAAAATAAGAAAACAATTCACTAGATAACATGAGATAAAGTAAAGCAATTAAGAGAAACCAAGCTAGTTTGAAAACTAGCTTAGAATGTGAGGAAAAAGAATATTCCATGGAGAATTAATGAGAGCAAAATATATCCTATCAAATGATGGATATAAGCTAAGATTAGGATCGTATTTTATCAAAATGCTGAGGAATATGGACTTTGGATGAAAGATCATCTTGCTGTAAAGTCTAAAAATGGAAGGAAAGGTAACTTTTGGCATGACAACTAGGCTAAGGTGGGATAAGTAAGAAATTGGCTTGTAGGTCCCTTAATGAGAATGGCTAAGGGGCCAACTGTTTTAAAGGCTTAGGATGGCTTGAGGAAGTGGAAGGAAGAGGTAATTGGATATTCGGTGGGTGACGATATTGTTGCAAAATTGAGCAATTTAATTATTGACAGGTCAGACTATAGTGAATATAAGGAAATATGGACTCTTGAGCTTTCAAGAGAGGTTTTATGTAAAGAAAGCTTACATTAGGTGCAAATGAAGAAGTGAAAGTGGATATGGCCAAGGAGATCTTACCAAAAATATGGCTATTAATTTGGAGAATACTTCACAATGGATTGCTAACAAAAGACAACTTGAAAAAGCAAGGATTAAGAATGGAAGACCACTGTATGTTTTGCAGGGATGAAGATGAAATCAAAGAATATGTGTTTTGGAAATGTAAGGTGGTGGCGGAATTTTGGAGAGAAGAGGGTTTTATGAATGAGCAAAATGAAGATAGCACTTTAAAAGACTATCTAAGAAGACATGCGAGGATGGGAAGAGTGGTTTGAACTAGTAGGAAACCAAAAGTGGTGGACTTCCTTTCCTTACTAAAAAATATTTGGTAAGAGAGGAATAAGAGGATTTTCATTAAGATGGAAGCGCCAATGGACTAGCGAAGTAGATCTTGGTTAGGAGTAAGAAAAATGAGAGTAAGGTTATAGGAAAATGGGAAATAACTATGGAAAAATTTCCTCCACAAATGCTAAAAATTAACTGTGATGAAGCGATTGTGCAATAGGGACTGGTGTGGAAAATGGGAGTGGTGGGGGTGGTATAGTTACAGGTTTTGTTAAAAATATTGCCTTGACTTCAGTCTTAGAATATGAGCTTTGGGCTATTTTAGAAGGTTTAAAAATGGTAGAGATCCTAAAAGATAAGAGAGTGATTCTTGAATTTGAATCAAACATGACAATTGATTGCATCCTAAATAAGTATTTTAATGATGATGATTGTGTATACGTTGTCAAACTCTACAAAGAAATTTATTCTAAACTTCCTTACATCTCTTTACGTAGGGTTAACCATGATAGGAATTGGATTTGTGAAGAAAGGGCTTAAAGTGAATGATGTTTTTTGTTCTAATATAGGAAATGTTCCTAGTTTCTTATTATTAAACATGTTAATAGACGAAAGTTGTACTAGGTTAGACTTACCTAATAATTAGTTCCTCGACAGTGTTTTGATATTTGTTAGACTATATCTTATTTTTAATGAAATCAATCGTCTATTTCACTTTTTCAAAAAAGCCAATTTTAATATTTAGTTGAAATTTTTTATGTCAATTACATTACTTGTGCTAGCTCTTCCCATTTCTATCATCCTAGCTGGATTTTTGAACATTTTTGAGTCACCACCCCAAGTATTTGTTTTAATCATTAAGTTCCATATAGTTTGCTTATGTGGTATTGATGACAAGCTAAGAGTTTCTTCTCTTTTGTACAATATTACAAATGCAAAATATCACCACCATAATGTAAGATTGAGCAAAACCAAAAATGAAACAAGGAAGACAAAAAAGGGTTAAAGCTCTAATCTTTTACCTTCAAATGCACCGTAAAGCTTATAAAAAAATCTAGACCTTAAAATTTTCATATCTCAAAAAAAAAAAAAAAAAAAGGATGAGACATAAAAAGTAGCACTTAAAATTAAAAGATGATCGTAAAAAGATAAAATGAATAAATCATTGGTGGCCCATTTACTTTCAGGAATTGGAATAGGTAGGAAATGGAAATATTTTACCTTAGGAATGTCTATTAATTGGAATAGATAGGAAATGGAAATATTTTACCTTAAGAATGACTATTATCAATAATAGACTAGAAATTTTTATTGTAAAGAATATGCATTTCAATGTTTACTTTACTTTATTAATTATATTATTACGTTGGGGATATAAGTATAAATACAAATTTAACTCATGGGATTATTTTGGAAAATAATCAAAAGTTATTTAATTACGACATTAATGGTAGTATAATAGCCAACTATTTAAATCTTTTTTAAGCTAACCATTATTCTTAATGTGTAGGAATAGAAAAGTTCTAAAAATTGATTTTGTTACCCATTTTTAAAGTATAGAAAGTATCAAAAAGTTGAAAGGAACTAATTATTCTATTCTTTCACTATTAACTTTATATTAACAAGTTGTAAGAGTTGAGAAGAAAAAAATTAAAATCACTAGATTTTTTTTTTAAAAAGCAAAAATGGGCTATTTTTTCTTAGGAGTTTAATGAATCAACCACAAATAGACTTTTTGTTTTCTCAATCTTGATGCTAGAAAGGCCACTATTGTATTGGGTTTTGATTCTTCTATGATTATTAATGTGAATAGAATTATATCTTTTTTTTTCTCTTTTATTTATTTTTTGATTAAATAAAGTTAGATTATTGCAGCTTCATTATAAATCCAAGGTGACCTAGTACTTTAACATATTAGATAATTAAGATGTGAAACTTGGAAGATTATTTAAACTCAAGCGTCTATGAGAAATGGTTCATTGCATCCATGGTTTCCCAATCTTTAAAAACCAATTCCTTTATTCAGATCAAACTTAGTAGTATGCTTAGGTCCCAATTTAAGCAAACGACAATCGAGTCAATGATATACATATAGGTGATGTGTTATTCAATGTTAAGTAAATTATAGACTAAATTTCCATTTTGCATTTGAATTCTATAATTAATTTTAACTCTACCTATAAAATTTTATCAAAGTGTTGCAAAAGGCATCCCTAAAAAGTTACTATTTTTATATTCAAATTCAAAAAAGAGGGAAAAAAAAAGGTTAAGATAATGACTTGATAGGAGTGGCTTGTTATCATTTTATAAATTCATACTTCACGTCTATGTACATATGTAAATAAAATGCAACATACCTAAAAATACTACTAAATTGTTGACTCTCCCTCTCTCTCTCTCTCTCTTTCTCTCTCTTTGTGTATCTGAACAGAAAGATAACTTTACTTGAACTTTCCACTATCATTACACTTGAACCACTACTATTTTACTAGAAACTACTTTTAAAGTCTATCCTTAGATCGTCCTTTGACACTTATAAAATATTTAGAATGTTTAAATAAATGTGATCCCTTCACTTCACACTTTGATATGTTCATTCTTTGACCACCATAGCATGAGCTATGGTCATCATCATTATTGTGTCCATGACTTGGAGCTTAAGAAAAAGAAGCCATCAAAACATTTGAGCACATCAAATATGAATATATAAACTAATTTTAAAATAGTGAAAAAATCGTCTTCAAAGATGCATAAAAGTCAAAATTAAGCATGTCTCAAAATTTAAAGTTTATCAAACGAATGTGACTTTAACTTAATTTCTATGAAATTTAAGATTGCCAACATGACTCATGAATGTGTTAAATAACTTAAAAATATTTGAGTAACTAGTACTATAGTCATAATCAAGAGGATATAAGAAAAATAGAATTCTAAACTAATTTAAGTTAGTATTAGAATTGTTTAATGACTTCTTATAATCCTACTATAATCTAGGTGATTTTACCTCCTTGAGTTGCCTTAAAACTATTTTGATGATTGAAAAATGTGGTTAAGGTAAGTGAAAACAATCTCTAATGTTATTTTTTATGTTTTTTGTTGTGTTTTGTATGAATAGTATAATTTGATGATTATAATTAAACAAACATATGTAATAAAAGCTTTCCATAATGAAGTATGAATATAAATATGTTACAAACATGTCATAGCAATTTAGTGAATGAATCATATGACTTTGAAATAAAACAAATATGCCAAATTTAAAAAAACTATGTTTGTTGGTGCTATTTTATCTAGTATCATTTAGATGGCTTCTTTATGGCATTTCAACAATTGCTTATATTTAAGCTACTATTAAGCAGTTACTATTAACATTCCTTAAACGAGGTCTTCGAATGGCTATTTGATGCTAAGCTTGTTTGCTCATTGGGGAGTTTTCAAAATGCCCCTTATAAGGCTTTCGAATAACTTATTAATGGTGTTTGAACCTCCTTTTCTTACTTATCTGTTATTTAAATATGGAAGTCTGTAGACATTGTAAACATTCAAATAGAGGTAACTGAATATGCATTATAACCTTATTTCAAGGCCCAAATATCTACTTTGCGTGACAACTAATAAAGATCACTTAAATTAAGCGAAATGAGTTTTGTTATGAGTAAGGTATGCCTTTGAGGAGATGTGAGACCAACCTTGCATTGACTTAAACATTGTTGAATTAGATGTATATTGCTCTTACAATGGTTTTGAAAAATGTTTGATCACTCTTAAAACTTAACTAGTAATAACTCAAGTCTTAAATAAAATTAGATAAGCATTGTATACATAATTGCTTAATCAATGGCCATCACTGCTATATGGTAGTGCTAAAAGGTTGTGTAAACCTTACCTCACTATTCGTAAATTGAGTGATGTAAGGAATGTAACAAGTTTCTTGAGGCCTAAGTCTACCATTATCATTAAGGCTCTATTGTGCATGGATCAAGGGTATACTAAGGTCCCATAGAGATCGTGCCAAAGTAAAATTAGAGGGCATTCTGTTAGGGATGTTGCTCAATTAATGAATTAAGAGCTAATGATAGTTGTAGAATTGCCAAACAAAGGCCATAGAAGGGGTTTACACCTTAGACTTTATGCTAGTTACTACAAGACCATATGCAATGCTTATAACATGTGATCATCTTAGCATAATAACTTATTTGATCTTATTTGTGTATGTATTGTATAAGAGTGTATCCTACTATATTGAGTTGTAATTTGCTTACATCACCATGGAAACATCTATATGTTAAGTCCAAAGCATTATTGTATGATAAGAAGACTATTCTTAATGAGTCACCTTTCTCTTTAGGACGGGACATACAGTGAAATGGGAAAGAGCAAAAAATATTATCTTGTAACTTTTATCAAAGCACTCTGATATGTTTTGTATTATGACTTTGGGCTATTGTGATAAACTAAAACTAGTATCCATATTATCTTTTGGAGACCTATTATTTTTGTATAGACATATATAATATGTTACTATATTTTTCTTTGTAGGATATTTAAGTTGTTATTGCTTTCTTAAATGCTTTATGGATAGAGGAACTTTTTATCCTTAAGAGTATTCATAATAGTATATCATAGGTACCCTATGTAACATCCCGATTCTCGATACATTTTACCTTATGGCCTCTTAAAGCTTTTAAGACAAATGGCCAAGATCTTAATCCTCAAATCAAATACAAAATTAACCGTTAGAACTATGTTCTACTTTAAGAAATCTCAATTCAAGGAACTCTTGAGTTCATTACTCTTATAAGGTTAAACTAGTTCAAGTTACTTTTTTAAAACCTTCAAAGAAAAAACTCTAAAAAAATTTATTTTAAGAGGGTTTAAATCAAAATTATAGCAATGAATTTAGCTAACCGTAACTAAATTCGATAAACCTAAAAATTTTCTTTAAACTTAATCTGAAATAAACTTAAATTAGTATTCTACAATTTCTAAATGAACATTATTGATTCATAAACATCAATTCAATCTGTAAAATGTAATAATAAATTACAATCATTTAGAATTCCCATCACTAAGAAAATCTTAACCAACTATACAACATAGATTACATTACCCTAATTTTTGAAATATTAAGCCTTAAATGGTTAAGCCCCATCAACAATACAATATCAATTGTAAAACTCAAAACATAAAGTCATTGTCTATAGCCTCGCAACTATACTTTGCTTTACAATCTCCTTCAAAAGTTTAACCATAAACTACAATCTTGTTGTTGAACTTTCAAGAATCTTAATCAAATCATTACTTACCAGATTTTGTAAGACTTCCCTTTTTTACCATTTTTTGTTACCTTACAATAACCAATATCTTAATTTAGGTTTTATGCACTAGTGACTAATGGAAGAGAAGAGAAAGTAGTGAATTACCTTAGAATGGAGAGGCATGCACACTACCTTAAAGAGAGAGAGAGAAAGAGGTACCATTTAAGGTGTTAAGAAAGTGAGTTAGAGAGCCAATTATTGACTTTTAAGAGAAAAGAAAGGTTAAGGAAAGAAAGAAGAGATTAAGAATTTGTTGGGTTTGATTTTATTTTTGCATAAAGTAAAAGGACTACATTGAATTAACTTGAAATAGGCTAAGAAAAAAATGTTATTACCATGGATCTTGTAACAGGGCTACTCAAAACTTATCGATAGAATGATGCAATTTGGGTTGTAGTTGCTCTCAATAGGTATGATTAAAATTAAATTGTTTGCTATTGATCATGTATCTAATTTGATGTGCTTGTAAATAATGTCATAGAAAGATTGGATTATGTTTGCCATCGAGCATTAAGGTTTCTAACTACTCAGCTTAGGCAAGTCATTGATTGATTGCTCAAAATTGATTATGAGCTATAAAAACCGAGGAGTATAGTTGAAAAACTATGATGTCACATTAAAGTTCTTCATGCATGGAGGTAGAGGTGCTCACAAGGTCAAATTGGCCCAGAACTATTAGTGCATTGGCCGGATGTAAGGTAAACCCTAATTGGCCCGACTAGTCACAGTTTTAAGCCTATTCACTGGCACTTGAGTTGTTTTTTTTTTAATTTCTATTTTTTTATTAATTTCCGACTTGATCGGTTCTAACTTTTGTGTATTTTTTCCCCAAACATGACATCCTTTGTCTTTTTTTTTTAATTGTATTAATTTATTAATAATTTCTAATTTTTTTTTATTAATTTTCAACTTAATATAGTTCCAACTTTTTTATTTTCTCCTCAAATTTTATCTTTTCCCTATATTCAAGTTCTTAACATTTAACAAGTTTTATAAAAAATACTTACATTAACTTAAATTGAATTTCCTATTCATCCTTAATATATAACCAACTTATGAGTAATCCTCTATCATTAATTTGATAATATTATTTTTAGAAAATTATCTTTTACCATTGCAAAAAAGTGGTTTTGATATACTATGACTTAATGAATATTATTCAATTATTTTTTTCGACTTAATGGCTTCTTTTCTCTCTTTCTCTCTTTCTTTTTTTTTTTTTTTAAGGGGATGAATCGACTGTATCGATCCATCGATTCAATGGCAGGCTGGCCTACTGGTTCAGGCAGCTCTGACCTCCTTAAACCACCTAGGTCCTTAGGGCTCAGGGATTTGGAGGACAATTTAAGCTTACTCATGTTCGGGCTGAGTTGGTTTACGATTTAAAATCAACTCTTGTACAAGTTTACATGGTGGTAATAGAGTGGACTAGCAATAGTTTGTGGCTATAAAGCATTATGGTATTGAATAAAATTAAGTGAAGAACTTAGCGAATTTTATTAAACCAATTAGGTGATTGTTGTGATATCACGATGTATTAGCAAATAAGGTCTACATATGTTGTGAGTATGCAATACATTTGTGTTAGATGTTAACTATGCTTAGTGGCCCTTATAGCTCACCAATTGGTAGGATTTATTGTTATCATCATTTTGGGGTAATTTAAAATTAGACTATAATGGATAGAGAGTGTGATGCTATAAAACCTTATATATTGTGAGACTCGTATTGATACAATTAGGTTCGATAGATGATTTAGGGCATTCAAGAAAATAACCCAATTAAGCTAGAAACTTATAAGGGGTTTCGTGATATTAGTCGAGGAATTTTTGTAGGCTTAGAATTAAAAAATATAATAAAATATTAAAAATATACTCAAAATCGTATAAATTTACTATATTATTTTATTATCAGTAACACGTAAAATAAGCCTCGAAAAATAATGAACACTTAGAAATAAATTATAGGAGTAATATAATTAATATTGTACATAAAATAATATACATGTATACACATAGATTATAATCATTATATAAATATATGTACGTGAGATAGGTAAATTTAGGTTTTCGAAAAATATTCTTGAAATCAAATAAATTTTTAATATAAGGGCCAAAAAGTTAAAAGAAACACTTTGGTAAAGTGTATTTTGTAAAATTAAGTCATCAAAATATTTAATTGAATAAAAATGTTCCGGTTATAAAAAATTGGTGCCATACATCCAAAACACAAAATTGAATGAAAGAGAGGCCTTAAAAATAAAATTATCTAACTTATAAAAATAACTATTTATAGTTAATTGAGAGTAAAATAGCTAGTATTAGCATTCTGTATACAAATGTATACAGGAAATAGGGAAAAATCACTATATATTATATAATATACATAAAACTATATCCTAATAACTATAATAAACTAAAGTTTAGCATGGGATAACTGTAGGATCCTCAAAATTAGGTGGGAGGCATATCATAAGTTGTAGGTAACCAAATTTGGACAGGAGAAGGGCTTGGGGACACATAATCAACTAAGAAAAGGAGGAAAAAACAACAAATGCCCACTTGATAAATTCTCAACTGATAAGAGAGACTCCTATAAATTCCATAACTCACTTTTAGAAATAAGTTTAGACACTTTAAATACAGGGGAGACTACTGGGGAGCTTAAGAATTGTTGAAATGAAATTTTACAAAAATTAAGAAGAAATACAATAATTTTGGATGAAATTTGAGTTATTATGAAAAATCACCACCTGGGAGTGACCCAAACCACTTGGAGACAGTGGAGGCAGTGCCAACTTAGAAAGACAAACCCCTACACTTAGATGGTTGCTGGAGTTGCAAGTAACAGTAAGTTTTGATTTTAGCTTTAGCTATTTTTGATTCAATTTTTCTAAAAATAGTAAACAAACTCCAAAAATTATGATTTTTGGTTTCCTTAGGTAATTTCTTGGGTAGAATTGAAAAATACAACTAGATTCTTTAAATTCCAAGTCAAAATATGTGTTTGTTTATAACTTAATAAAAAAACGAACCTAAATTTTAATTTTTAATAGCCTAAATGATATTGTTTTGATCCCAAAATTTATGTACAAACATATTAATATGTCTAATTTGATTCTATGAAAAGAGTTTTCAAACTTTCAAAAGTTGAATTTTGGGGTTTTTCTTGTCTAATATACATGTCTTTGAAATCTTTTAAAAGGGGTGTTTGATTTAATAATCGAGCAATTAAGTATTGGTTTATAGCCGTATTTGAGGTTTGGAGTGTTGGATGAAAATGTTGGAGTAAGGAAATAGGGGTGTGGATGCTAGAATTATGTCATTTGAGAATCCAAAGTATGGTTGGAGGAGGTGAGAAAGTAAGTCAGAAGGTATGCTAGGACGTGAATAGAGCGAATATGATGAATACACTAGAAATTTGATCTGGATTACTAAGAGGTTATTCTTGGACTCTACACTGTTTCTAGAGAATAAAATGTAAGTTGGAAACTTCTTAAATAAGAATTTAATTTAGGATGGTGGGTCAAAAATCTCAACAGAAATTGGGTTAGAATGTGGTTTAGTATTTAATATTCTTGACCAGACTAGGAGTTTTACAGTACATTAGCCAATGATTTGTATATGAATTTTATACTTATATTAGAGTCAGAACATGAGTAAGAAGCCATCGGGACAATAGCCATACTGTAAGGTTGGGTCAGAATGCAAGTCAAAAACTTAGTCAGAAAGTAGTTTGATGGAAAATGTAAAATATAGGAGCAATTAAGAATTGAAGATGGTTGGTACTTGATTTTAGAGCATTAGAAGTTGGAGAATAGATCAGAAAGTTGCTTGTCTACTACTTCTAAGAATTTATTGAAGTCAGAACATAAGTCAGAAACTACTGAGTAGTAATTTATATCAGGTTAGAACCTTGTCAGAAGGTGTCCTATTTTAACTAATATTTAATCAACACCTTAGAAAAATTTACCTAACATAATTGGAAATATACTTAAATATCCACAATGAACACATATGTTATATAGTGGATATGAACTAAAGATGTCATATTAAATTTTAGGGATAATAAAGAAAATTGAGACAAAAAAAAACACAAAAGGAGAATGAGTATCAAAATCCAAGTAAATTTAACATGACATCTTTAATTCATGTCCTATTTTAACTAATATTTAATCAACACCTTAGAAAAACTTATCTAACATAATTGGAAATATACTTAAATATCCATAATGAACACAAATGTTATATAGTGGACATGAACTAAAAATGTCATGTTAAATTTTAGGGATAATTAAGAAAGTCGAGATGAGAACAACACAAAAGGAGAATGAGTATCAATGTCTAAGTAAGTGGGATTAGTATTTCATTATACTTTGAAGTATTGTTTAAGAATACTTGGAAATCGTAGTATATATCTTGTTTATGGTTGTAAGTTAGTTACTTATGTGCATGCAGCGTGTGTGCTTAAATACAATGGTGTTATTTGAG
The DNA here is from genome assembly GCA_024138015.1 of Lumnitzera littorea. NCBI lineage: Eukaryota > Viridiplantae > Streptophyta > Magnoliopsida > Myrtales > Combretaceae > Lumnitzera > Lumnitzera littorea. Next base: position 91,901,432 of record JAMXBB010000001.1, on the reverse strand, counting down.
TATTGGATTGATGTGTTGATTACTTCATGATATTACATATTTTGGACTATTTGAATTTGCTTGATCACTCCAAAAGTAATCTAACATAAACTCAACTTAACTATTAACCAATCTTTCATTGCAACCCACTAGGAGAAATAATTAGAAAGTGTGCACCAAATGCGGATGCCTTCGTTAAGGATAGCAGAAATGGTCTTCTCTCTACGCTAAGTCGAACTAATTAACAGGAAAGGGGGTTGCAACTAGATTAAGGTTAGTGGTTCGAAGGTAGTCTCAAGAAAAGTGTATTCTCTATTGCACAAGCCTTGATTTGGTGACCAAATTTGCAAGTATGTGGTGTTAAACTCCTCAGAACCCGGCTTAAAGTAGGTATAATTTCTCTGATTTCACGATGACCGATCAACGTCGTGCAATGGCATTTGCTTAATTATGCATTTCATTTAATTAAATTGCTTGAAAACCTTAGTTGCTTGGTGTTAGATACATACTACTATCTTTATCTCACTTACTAAGTAAGTTGTCACTCATTTCCTTATAGTTATTTTACAAGTTTCTTTAGTAAACTTACCAAAAGGCTAGAGAACAGGGTTAAGAAGTGAGATTCAAGATTTACTTGATTAGATTTCTATTCAGTTTATCGACTGTACTAACTTGTAAGAAAACTAATAGGGTTTTCTCAAGTGATCTCTAGTTTTCAATCAATAAAATTCATTTTATACTCTACAAGCCTCTATATTTTAGTCAAATTTTAGTAGATACTATATCTTTCCGTAATAATGTAGTTATTGGAATTTTTATTAAATAAAAAGTTTATCTTTCATACTACTTTTAACTTTATTTTTACTCAAAATTTTAGTTGTAAAAATTATTTTTTAGAATCTATTTTTAAAAGTTATATTACAAATTGACTCATATTAGGTATTGAATGAGACGCTTTCAAATAGTGGAGTGGTGAATGTCATGTATAGGCTACACCTACTTTAGTAACTAAGGAGGCCAGCTTATAGCAGAGGTTGATTTATACGACGGAGATATTACGATTTTCTATTTTGCACCGTGACATATATCATTATCAATCGATATAGATATATGACAATATTGATGTGTCATATAGGTTTGTTATAATAGTTTATCAAAGTTAGATTGATGTTTTTATATTTCCAATACGTTACTCAAAGACGATTTTTCAATAGAAACTTCAATCGTTTTTGTTTCTGAAAAGGGAAAGAAAATTACACCATGCAGTTGACTTGTTTATTTGTTTTCTAAATGTGAAAGTAGAGAAATGAAAAGAGTATAATCTATTATATTCCTCAAAACCCAATCGCGAATATAGTTGTGAAGGAATTATTCATGGAATTCATGTATGTCATAATTAATAATAATCATTGCTTAACTTTACATCATGAATATTTAACCTCTTTTCTTAGTATCGATGTTTTTTAATTCAAACTAAGATGAGTTGCAAATTTCCAAGCAAGCGATATCATGAACGCCACAGGACGAAGTTTACCAAGTACAAACACATACAAACAAAAGCGCATGACGTATCACGCGTTTATCTATGTCTGGTTCCTGGGTATGAGGCTTCTGAGGGAAAGGTTTGAGTGAAAGAAAGGATATACAGAAAGAAAGTTCAAAGAACTTTCACAAAATAATTCTTACATTTCTCTTGGAGTAATTTGAAATTGAGAAATAAGAGTGTGTTTAATTCACGGAAAACTATTACGAAAAAAATTTGTTAGAGTTTTATGAAGGTTCATAAAGATCGTAAGAGTTTGACTAATGATTTTTACTGTTAAGTGATTGTGTGGGTACGGAGTGGCATTGGTGCCCATTGGAGCGGATAGTTATCAACCATAGCTAGAAAATGAGAAAATTAATTTCTAGTATTTAAAAATGTAAAGCGTTTTCTCGTAAAGTATGTATATATATATTTTTATTTATGTTATGCATTTTACGTAATGGTTAAACTTGACTATCAATTATCAATTGTGGTTTTTGCGTTTCACTATCACGTGTAATAAAATTAATGACCACAAAACAAGAAGAAGTCTGGAATGGCGATTTTCTCAAATATACTTCTCAGTTCTAAATGCTAATTTTTCAAGGGAATATCATAAAGATGTGAACTTCCAACATCCAAGCTGTTGTATTCAAAGATCACGTCACAAGCATCAAATATTAACTGCAAAGTAGCGAAAAAATCGTTGAAAGTAACCAAATGACTTGGTTTAAATAGACGAATACACGAAGATATTATATGAACCAAGCAAGATCACGAATCCCATTCAAAAGATTATATTCCTAAACCAAATTTTTCAATAAGTGAAGAGCAAAACTTTCCATAAAATCTTTTGATTTGGCACGAATCTCAGTATGATGAACCCCCCAAATATCCTACTTGCTGCATCTTTTAATTTTTCCCCTCATTTGACTACAAAATAATACTTGCTTTTAGCTGGTCCAAACTCCAAAAGCACAATCCACCGCATCCACACAGATAATGATAACGGGTATGAGAAAGTTTAGTGATGATGTCACCGCCTTATTTGATCTATCTCGTGAATGATTCCAAAATTTAAAATATGTTCTTATATATATTTGATGATAATTTTGACTTTGAAAAATGTCCATATTTATACCTTAAGTCATTATTTATGAAAAAGGCAAATAAACAATTTTTTTATCTTTTCATGCATCTAGGAAAATTTTAGGATATACTCACTTTTGGTCATTTTTGTTTTTGAGGTATAGTAAATTATCTTGATTTGCAATAAATAAGATTCATTAGAGTAAAATTAAGCTGTCAATAATTTTATGGAAATTGTTAAAAGCTCGTAAAGATACCTATCTAGTTTTATTTTTACTATTGATAATTTTGTTTTTAGTTTTAATAGGTCTTATTTAATATAAATCAAGGTAATTTATTAAAGTTAGAATGACCATACCTATAACATGGCATGAATTAGAATGAACTAGATCTAGACTTGTCGGTAGAGGTGTGGAAACAGGTTAAATGGGTCAATCCGATCAGACCCATTTTAGCTTGCAGGTTAAAAGAGTTAGACTTATTTGACCTGCTTTTAAATGAGTTAAAAAAACTTGGCTCTAACCTATTTAAAAAGCAAGTTAACCCGATAGGCTTGCAAGCTAATGACATAAGTGTATTAAATAGGCTAGCTTAAACTGGTTCACTTTGGTTTGCGGATTAAACAGACTAAGCTCATTTGGCTCACTTTTAAATATGACAAAATCTTTCGACCTAAACTCATTTTAAAAGCGAATTAAACGGGTCGGTCTGTAGACTAAAACCCGTTTAAAGTTAGAATGACCATACCTATAACATGGCATGAATTAGAATAAACTAGATCTAGACTTGTCGACAGAGGTGTGGAAACAGGTTAAATGGGTTAATCCGATCAGACCCATTTTAGCTTGCAGGTTAAAAGGGTTAGACTTACTTAACTCGCTTTTAAACGAGCTAAAAGAACTTAGTCCAAATCTATTTAAAAAGCGAGTTAAATCGATAGGCCTGCAGGCTAATGACATAAATGTATTAAATGGGTTAGCTTAAACCGGTTCACTTTGGCTTGCGGATTAAACAGACTGAGCTCGTTTGGTCCACTTTTAAATAGGACAAAATCCTTCGACCTAAACCTATTTTAAAAGCGGGTTTAACGGGTCGGTCTGTAGACTAAAACCCACTAGTATACTTCTACTCGTCGGGTAACGGTTCCAAAAACTTGGAACTAATATAAACCCAAGTAGGTTGGTTTGAAGGAACTAGCAGTTAATAGGTTAACTTCAAGACCTGTAAACCATAGCACCTATATTTTATTAATTTTTTTGAAAAGGTTAAATCTTAATTTAAAATAAATTAATAAAATTTTAAACTAAAATAATGGATCTTTAGGGACCACTTAGCCTCTAGCCCATTTATGAAATAGTTATGGAGATGTATATTTATTTATATACAACTATATTCGATTTGAATTGTAATATCATGAATGCGGAACAAAAAATTATAGAGGTTACAAAAAAGTTCAAAAAATAAAAAATGGTCTATATTACTAGAGAGTACAAAGGTTTTTTTTTTTTTTTTTTTGTAAAATATCAATATATATCATACCAAACATGCTTTTAAAGGATACTTATTTCTTATATTGTTAGTAATAATATATTAAATGTAGTGAATGGGAAATATTATTTTCATTGATTTTCAATTATATTTTTTGTTTCATTTTTGCCTTTTATTTTATTATATATATATTTATTTATTTTTAAAACAAGTTAAGACCTGCTAAACTTGCAGGTCTCTTAGGTGGCTTAGAATTGTAGGTTAGTTTTTGAATGGTGGTGCAGTTTTAAGGTAATCTAAGATTTTGATCTGCCTCACGTTTAAGTCTAATTAGACTATATAATCATTTTTAAGTAATTGTACTATAGAAACACCAATATATATAAAGATTGAAAGAATTAAAAATATCTATTATTTGGGGCTGTAACAATAACACGTGGCTCTCATCAAAGAGATCCTCTCTAGAAAGTAGGATACTATGAAGTGACCATGCTCTTTGAAATACAAAGTGCCATCATTTTTCAAATTTTTTTTGAAAATTATCGAGATTTTGTTTCAGAATCTCCTATGTAGAGAGGGACACAAGTCTAATTTGACCGATGCCCTACCCAAAACCGACGTGCCAAGACCAAGACCAAGACCAAGACCATGCCCCGGTCAGGCCAATTGCGGTTGGCCCTGGACCTTGCAGGCTCATAGACAAAAGACAAAGGAAATAGGCAGGACCAAGACTCGACCTGAAGCCCCTGCCGGCATATGTTTTCTTAAAGAGTCATTGTAAAATGCATTTATTTTTACAAGGAACAAGCTGAATAATAAAACTATGAAAGTATAGACAGATTTTACTTCATCCCGTCCCATAAATTTTACATAATTTTTCATTTTGATATAAAAAGTGATGATTCGTTTTTTTTATCATCTAGGATAGCATTTAGTTGTATAATTTTCATAGTGCTAGACTTAACAAAAAAAATTTCTCCTACATTTGGTTTATAAATTTGTTTAGTAACTGAATAAAAATTAAGCTGATGAATTAGACAAAATGCTAAATTTTTGTTCAATCTATACTATAGTATAAAAATGAAATTCATTGAATAAAAACAAAATATATTTTATATTTCAAAAAATATCCCTCTATATTATAATATTAATTTAATGAATATTATTTTTCTTAAATATTTTAAAAAATTATTTATTTTATAGTGACAATAATTAATTTTTTAATATAAATTTTATATCTAATACTATGCAAAGCAAATAGAGTATAATAAATTTATACTACTTAGTCTTTTTTATATTTATTCTATCTAATTTTTTTTATCTAATTCAATCCTTACAATAAGTTAAAACTACTATTATAGTGGCATACATGTGAGTTACATTAACCTATGCTAATGCAAGCACCTGTACCATTCTCTTCTGAATTGAAATATAGATAATGCAAGTCAACTCTTTAGCTCGCGGACATATTGATTAACATCACATAAAATATATTCGTAATAAAATAGTTTTTAATCTTTTACCAGAATAATGATTTCTATCCACATCCTTCGATATATATTTAATTTTCGAACATCACTGTCAACACAAAGGAAAAAAAAACAAAAGGATATTACGTGGAAGCAACATTAAGGATGGGTGACTACACAATTATATAACGCTTTCGAAAATGTTAATAAACAGCGAAACTTTAAAGCTTTATTATTAGAAGAAACATTAGAGGGATTTGTCCGTGCGAACCGCGTGCTGGCTACTTGCCACGCAGGCTCGCACCCTCTGATGCGATAAGGATGACCTAGGAGTTAGTGGATTCAGATTGGGTAGGGTAGGAACTCTTGCCTAATAAATATAAGTTTTAAAACTATTTTAAATTGAAACCTATATTGTATCTTTTTGCAACATCTTAAAATCTGTATTATATAAAATATACAAGTTTTAAGTTGGTATTTTGTGAGAACTTGTAATTTTTTTTTTACTTTATTTAAAATATACGAACATTCATATTTAATATTATGATATTCAGTTCGAAAGTCAATATATGCTTTAGATATAATTAAAAACAATATAAATGTAACATATTTCAATAAAAGCACAAAATAATAGCAAAACACACATGTTATATATCTTTAAGGTTTAAATATGTTCTAATCCAACATAATTAGTTATAAGTAAAACTGGTTTACTTAGATTTTTTTTTTCTTAATTGTAAAATTTAATTATATAAATTTGTATCAGAGTATGTTGAGCCATTCCAGTTATTACTGTTATTCCTGTCATCTCTTAGTATCAACGGAGCTTTATCACACTTTCATTGCTAATTGCAGTCTTTAGTTTTCTATTAATTCAGAGTTTCTTTTCATATCGATCATTAGTGTACCATCTTGACACTAATGGAGACATTTCATTTGTTCACACACTGCTTGATGTATTTTTGTAATATGGACGGCAACATCACCTCGGGCTTATGCCAGTATCAAATGGTGGTGGCACTTAAAAGGATGCTGCATAATTATAATATTTTGCTGCTTCGCATTGTAAAAAGTCACGTCAAAATTTTTTTTTTTTCTTTTAAGTATTGATTTAGATGGAATCAATTCTATTCGAGATGCGAGATTTGGCTTGGACCATGTGTTATCAACCAATTTGATGGCGTGAACATAAAAATTTGTAGGATTGGATGGAAAAAGAGGATTTGAACTAATATGATATCGATTCAACGGCCACATGGAAGTAAATAGATAATATGCCTGCAAGACTTAGTTGGAGATTTTCTCTTGCAAAATTTTAATGGGACAAAAAGAGAAAAATTGCAGAAATATAAGTTGAGATGGTAAATATATTATATATATAATAAGTCAACACTTGTATATAAATATGTATGCTTGCATACCGATGGGCACTATGCATGCTACTACCCGTACAACTACAACTGCATCAGCAACAACAATAATAATAATAATAAAAGCATTTGGAATAATCCGCAGCATTGCAAAGCAATTGAGAAATGCACACAGAGTGTCTTCAGTGATATGGTGGCCTATTTGTCTTTATTGTGCCTTCGGGGGAAGGAACCAAATTGGCACATTATGCTCTTCAGCTATATTACTTTGTCCACATTCATTTAGCAAAAGAAACCTTTGTTGTTTTGGATACTAAATTAGCACAGTGTATTGAAACTATAATAGATACCACTTGTTACGATTGGAATTCTGCATGTTGAAGTATTATCTATTTTAACGTGGTATTAAGAGTACTTTTAAATGAGCATGCTTAACCTTATTACTTTGAGCAATTAGATTGAAAAACGATTCCATAAAAGATAGTTTACACTTTACTTAAATAGAAACTACAGTAAACAGCTATTATTGTAGCAACATGTCCACTTTGTAGATTAAGTTTGTTCTTTACCTAATATTTGGTACATTGTTGCAACTTTTGAGTTTTGTTACTTGTTTACCATGGACATGTGAGTTATTTTCCAGCATCGTGCGAATTTTGCAATGGGGTAAAATTATTAAAAAAAAAAAAAATTCTTGTAATTATTATGTTTCATTAATAATTACTACTTCTGTCTACATAAATATGACACAACACTTCGGATGCTCACAGATGAATTATTACATCTCTAGATATATATAAATTCATCGAAGGTTTCCTAGTTACGATTATTAAAAAACTTATTTAAGTTTTGGTTGCTATATTTTCATGATAAGACACACTTGACCCATTTTTTAGTTTATTATTGGGTTTGTATATATGTATATATATATATATATATAATATCTATTTGATGGTACAAAATTCTATTTTACAGTATATACCTTACAACAAGTTCATAAATCATAGTATGAAACTTTATTACATATTATAATATGAATAATTACCTTTTTATTTTTTTTAATTATAAAAATTAGTATTTAGTATTCTATAAACTAACTGAAGTACAAGAGGGTTGCACTATTATGTTCTCCTTATAATGTGATGTCCATTTCTTCTTATATTATTTAGTTTATTAACCAAACGCTATCTTAAATTAAATTTTGTATGTCTTCATGAGCCAAATAAGTTCCTAAAGTTCATGTCATGGTTGCGAATATAGGATGCCACTATGGGACACCTAGTCGCATTAGATGTTAATTATGTGATAGTTGATTTCAATTTGGATAGGCATACTAAGTTGATTAAAACAAAAAATTATACAACTTTGGTTTTCAACCTATGGACTATAGAAGTTGAATTTTAGTCTTGAATTGTATATGTCCATTTAAAGTCTAACTAAAACATAGAAAAAGGTCGTTGTCTTGCAATTTACTAAGTAGGGTTTTATATAAATATTATTTTTAGGAACAAACATAGAATCATATAACTAGAGAAGCTAGATTCAGAATTAGGTTAAAATATATTTCATAAAGTATACATATGATATGTACATACCTTCTTTATATTGATTTCTTTGAGCTTTCGGATGATGGGACCCCTTTGGACATTTTAAAGAATGCAATTGAGTTTAAGTGTCCAAATTTATGTATTTATTTCAAAGAAAATCAAACTTTAAATGAAAGCTTGGCTATAGATGATGAACCGGGATCATTATAAACTAGCGAAATTCATGAAAACCCAAGCCTAAAGTTTACATAGAGAAACACATGATGAAGAATGAAGCACGAAATGTTGGGCGAAATGACCATCTCAGAATCTCCATCTGCAATTTGCGAATCATATCTTATGGAATCATGCACATACATAAAGACTTAATGGCCATTCGGTACGACAGCACCAAGGAAAATAGCTAGTGCTTTTATTCCCACTAATAATCATTGTCATTGTCACTACCGTTCATTTCCCAACAATATCTACTAGATATAATTGTCCTTTACATATTTAAAATAGTCATAGGCCCGTTCAATTTAATAATAATAATAAAAAAAAAGGAAAATAGTATCCCGTCGTGAATTCTGCCATCTATATGTTTCATCTAGCTTTTTTCTTTTGTTTTTTTTTAGCTTATTAATATTCGTCCACATCTATGTAATGTTTAGCTTACATCGATTTGTATCTACTTTAGATCCAATATGTATATTTATGATATTATTTTCTTCATATCTTTATCAATTAAACATCTTTTTTTGAGATAATGTCAAAACGATACTGAAACGAAACAATATGATGAGACCATTGGCGGAAAGTGCTATTGAACATTGAATTGAGGAAACAGGGCAAATGCTGGGAAAATCCTAAACTCCTTCCATAGCCATAGAATGTTACAGGGGTAAAAGACACAATCTAGAATAACGTCATGAGCATATCCGGTAGGCGGTAATGCTCAAATGGGTTTTCTAAACTTTTGTAGTGTGTTATAAAAAATATAGATATTTCGATACATACCCAAAATAGGCCATCATGAGCTCGTCCTACGAAATGTCATTTTATCAATATTTAGGCTTATATATATTTCATGTAGGTAAAATTGTCATCATTATTTATTCACCGTATTATAAAAGGTCACTCTAACAATACCTTAAGCAATACTGTAATGATGTTATATGTTTCATTGATTTCTTGAATAACTCACTCAAGATATTATTGGCATATGTTAATTCTAACATTTAGCTTTTTGATGAAGTGAAATAAAAGATAACATAACTCTTTTGTTTATGTTCTGCAGGTACTAAAATTTGAAGACCTAGCACTATCAGCTAAACATATTAAGAATATATCTTCAGGTTAGTTGTATTATTATTTTGTTTGTATAATGTTTTTATGGGAAATTAGGTTAGATTCAATTTTAAAAATATAGTTGTGTATTTTTGTAATGTAAAGTGTCTGCCCCAGAAAACATTTATTAAGAATTTCAAACCTTCGTTACAAAATGTGTTTTTGGTCATTTCGCCAAACTTGCTTTGGAGATTAAACGAGGAAAACATGTTTCGCTGGTGCATGCACTAAAAATTCGGATTGTTAATGCTGCACTTTTCTTGGTTGATCAATCCAATGAATACAAGTGTCAACTGCTCGTGTTTATTAGACTTTATAACCTGTGATTATAAGGAAAAAATTATCGTCAACCTTGATATTTCGGATTATATTAATAGAGAAAATAATCTATTCCTTTTCAGATGTCAGTTTTCATAGGTCCTATAGAGAAGTATGGACCCAATCCACTCGTACTAGAGTTTAGTAAACTCTTAGAATTGAACCCACGCTCACGTTAGGCCTGCGAAAGGAGTAAAGTTAAAGTAGAACCCACGCTCACAGCAATGTCCTAACCTCAACCTGCCTTATTAGGCTATAGTACTTGTACAAAAAGGCACGAATACCCGCGTTGACAGTCTGTTTCACAGTAGTTTTACGTATGAAAATTTCGAATGTTAAGTCTTTAATATGGTAAGATAAATTTTCTATCATATTTTCTATGAATCCTTCTTTTTTTTTTAAGAGATTATTATTATTATCTATCCAATTTTTGATTTAATTACCTTTAAATCTGAATTATTAAATAAACTATAAATTTAATAGTCTAAATTTAAAAGTATAGAAATAAATGGGACATGATAGGTAAAACATATTTAGTTAAAATAAAAGATGGAACCGTAAAATCTCTAATCATATTTAAACCATTATTAGGTGCAATATGTTTTAGGAGCTTTTTCGTTTTGAGTGACTATCTTTGCTAAATATCATATATTAAGTAGACTGTGGTCAACCATATCGTGTGTGTTATTGTGTCAATTATTACCATTACCTCATTTTGATTTTACTAATTATTGGGATAAACTTTAACACTCCAACACCTCTTTAAGAAACCCAAGCCTTAGAACACATGAATATAAACATTTTAGCCCCCATACTTGAAATTTTCACCATTTGTCCCTTTGTATATAATCAACTAAATATGTCAAAACTCCTTGGAACCAGTTACGTAAATATTGATCTTCTATTAAGATGAATTAGATTCAATTTCTCATCTCCATATGTTGTAATGTGTAATGTAGTCAGTAAAAAAAAAAATTACTAAATATATTTAATAATATCCCTCAATACAGTATAATCGAACTCTAATCATCAAGATACCTTTTGACATAATATTTAGAGTTCATCTAAGCTTTTAGGTTAAGCATGCTTAGTGTGAAGTAATCCCAAATTGAATAATCTCCTATGAAGCAATTGGCATTAAAGGTTAAATCATGAGGATATTACGCTAAAGTGAATAATATCTCGATGTGAAGATTTTCAATCACTATAAGTAGTATTAGAGTAATTTATTAGTCAAAAGGGGGGAGTTAAGTGCCATGGATGGTAAAATGCCATACTATGGGGTTATCTCTTGAACTTGCAAGAAGCACCTCTAAAGTCATCTTTGCTAGTATGGTCCTAAACATGTACAATGAAATTAACGTAGGCATTAGTTTTATAAGTAAAGGAGATTGAGACATACCTTAAGTATATTTTCAACGTAACACCAATTATTAATGCACCTTTTGGTGTAATGCTTGGAGTTTATTGAAACTCTTAACCTAAGTGTGCTCAATTATTACAGATTCCTCTTTGCTAGTATGGTTTTAGACATGTTTAATGAAACTAATGAAGACATTGTAAATGGAGGAGACCATGATATCTCTCAAGTATAGCATAACGGAACTATGATCACTAAGTTATCTTTTAATGTAATGACTTGTAGTTCATAAAAAATCTTAAGTTAAGCGTTCCTATTGAGAAGCACTCTCAAGATGGCTGATCTTATGGAAGCAGTTGATAGCAAACATAAAATATTAAGACTTATCATGCTAAAATGAGTAGTTACTAGATGAGAAGAGTTTCAATCATAACATTTAATAATATTAATTTACTAAATTAATTACTATGGACCAATCAAAAGCTAACATATATTCTATAACTAGTAATGATAGATATGAGATATCGATATACAAAGTGCCAAAAGCAAAAACTTTGGCTTGTAAATTTGCAAAAGGTGAGAACATAGGTATATAGAGCTACATTTACCTAAAAATTATATCTAGCTAGTATTAAGGAGTAGTGATTCTCCTTCTTGTGATGTTTTTGTTTTAGGGGGTTAGATCCCAAATTTTGTTGAATTTGGGATAGGATATCATACTAATTACATATACAACATCATTAATTACTTTAATTACTTTCACTCTTTTACAAACTTATAATTTTATGTGGTCTCGGAAGTTACATTCAACAACTTTGAAAAATTTAAGGATTATTGAATATATAGTTAATGATAGATGGACTTAAGGTATGTATGTATAGGAAGGAATATCCTATTTGCTACCCCCTTAGTATAAGCAGACATGGCAATAGTTGAGATGGACTTGTGCTCTAACATTGAACCTATACATTACATCCTTCAACTCAATCCAATTTGATAGTCAGTTTTAGACATACCAATGGACTTAGTGAGTCCATATGTCTAGGGTGATCATAGACCCATAGACCACTGAGTCTTAGCTGATTTGCCAACACCTAAGGCAAAGGGAAAACGAATGCAATTCCATATCACTCAATGCTAAACAAATGAATTTATGCATAAATTCATCATAGCCCCTTCATCTTCTCTTATGCATTCACCTATATGCACATGCATTGCTTTAAACAAACATAATACACACAAGCTCTGGTATATAGCCATTTTAATAAGATTTTTCAATATTTTTCTTCCTTCTCCTTAAAGAAAGCCTCCTTTTTTATTATTTTCTATGAATTATTAAATTTTTACAAGTACTTTATAGTGTTAGTGTTGGTGTTGCAATAAACACTATCATCTCTTTAAGAGGTATTTCCATCTTTCTTGAAATCTTGAGTTGTTGAAATAGGTGATTCGAGTGAAATAGAGGGTGCACATCAAGGATTTGAGAAACACAGGAATGGCTATTACTTTGATGAAATGTTGATTTCTTTTTCAGGTCTATAGAATATGTGTGAACTCATAGTGGAATGTATGAAAAGATATTTACTGTTAAACATGTGTGGCAATTAGTCTTATCATATGTTTTTCTAGTACTCCATTATATCAATTACCTATAAGTGATCATTGTCCCTATCTTCCATATATTATCTCCATCTCCTAAATTCACTCCATGTTGATCACTTTCTTGAATATCTATATCACTCAAGAAAAACTTGATTAATGGCCAAGTTCAACTAAGTATATGAGGTAGTAGAGAAAATTTATGGAATATTGAGACAAAAATCCTTAATCTAACTAATAAAGGTAGCATTATAAAAAAAATGCAACATATATACTTAATTGGTGTGTTAGTCCATAATTTCAAATATTTCACTCTACAAAATTGATTATGACATTTTCATCTTTCTATGATTCTTGGTGTCTACAATATGGTTCATTTTAATAACCTGTTGTAACAGCTCTGCATTTCAAGAATTCAAGACAATGATTTCTTTATTGTTACATGCAAGTTTAGCACCATGTTAAGAGACACTAAAGGTGATTACAATACAAGTTATAAAACTGCTTAAAAATTTTATATTACGTGGAAAATATTAATGTTAACAACACGTCATAATAACTTTTACATTTTAGTTACTTAGTTCTTTTACTTTCTAATTATTTCGTAAAATGGTAGTAGTACTCCTTTATTTATTTAGCATTGTATATTCTTTCAATAAGATCAATGTGATCTTATAAGTATTTTTCACTGAATGAATGAAGAAATTATATATTGTTCCATATGAATGAGTTAATATCAAAAATATAATTTTGCATTGATTAATAGGCTTTTCTTTTGGACTAAGTGAAATTGCATAAGATTGGTACAATTTGAAAGGAAAAAGAGTAAATTGTGCTGTTTATGGGGTTCAGGAATTAGTCAAACGACCATAAAGAATTGGCATTGAACTAAGGGACCATGCCTGTCCAAGTTTCGCACTAAAGGGCCTACAACCTAGCAATTCCAATCGAGCTTAGGGTATGTTCTTTCCATAAGTACTTATTCTAAAATTAAGAATAAGAACTTTCCCTTTAACCTATCGGTACCTCCCTAAAACTTGTATCTTGTATAATCTATTGGTTCTACAATACCATGTGAAACATGTCAATTTTTTCCTTCATACTTTTTTTAGTGTTACCATAATATAGTCACTCATTGTCCAAAATATTGATAATCAAATTAAGTATCGATTACTAAACTCAAAGGACGTAACATATCCTTTGCATGTCTTTATCCCTTAATAAGGGCATATAAGGTTTGGAATCCTTTGCTCTCTAGTTTGGATTTAGGAATTTGGGTAAAAAATTAGGTTAGAATAGGTTTAGAAATCTAAGCAAAACATGTAGTTGGGTCAACTTGAGAAGACAATGGTGATAGGAATTAACTCTTTGGACCAGTCATGTACAACCGAGCTAGAGGACTACAATGACTCATACGAAAAATATTAGCTTGAAACTCTATTCAGGATGAGGATTCCTATTCTAATCTCTATCATTTAAACTACTACCGACCCAAGCACCGAGCTTTCATAAGTTCTAGCATAGATGCTATGCTACTAAGCAAACATGTTAGCCTATCTAGCATGCATGCCGACTAGCCAACTAGCTATATCTATTACTGATCTCATACTATGATCTAGATAGCTCTCGAGTCAACTAGCATCAAACCTCTACCTGAGTTGAGCTATTGAGACACCCGACCAAGAAAAGATTAGAGTATTCCTCATACCCCCAACTTTGACCTGAACTCAATCAGGTTAGCTTTGAATAATGATACCCTTTTGACTCTATCTAAGCAGGATCTTACGATTACTAAGCGGCCTTAACATTCGTTACAACTTAGTTGACCATACTGCAAGCCTCTAACCACCCCTTAACACGTGTCTTTTAGCATGACATTCCAAGGATTCCTTACTCTTTCTGTATAGAATTTTCTTTGTCTTTTTTACTCTTTTTTAGTATGTTTTATGTATTGTATTTGTAAATTACCCTTTTTTCTTTTCCATATATGCCTTGTAATCCTAGTCAAGTGACTATATAAATCACATTTACTTATATGTAGACACATCATTGCATTATTGAATATTAGAAGTTTCTTTCTCAAGTAACCAAAGTGCTCTTACTCTATCTTAACTCTATTTCATTTAATAAGGAGTAGTATCGAGTGACCCTATAGTTTGGATTGGTAAGTTATATCTAGCAAATTGTAGGATGAGTATGATCAATTGGTGCATTATATCCTATTGGTATTGCCTAGATTTGCTAAACCCTTTTATTTTATTTTAGTTCTCATCCATTGTGTTGCCTTTGTGTGTGTATTATTCTAGAAATGCATCAACTTCACTAGTATCAAAGCATAGTTCCAAGAGGGAGTGTCTAAAGTTGCAATGAAGTTTTGGTTCATATTTGCTATTAGTAGTTACTATGTTCCTTTTATTGCTGCTACAATATGTTTAAGTGAAGTAACATTAAAACAAAAAAGGGTTTTGCTAACGTTTAACAAATTTTGCTAAACCTAAAACAAATGTAACTAAAACTACTTAGCGACTTTTGAAAAAAATGTAGCTAATATTAGTTGCCAAAGCTGTGTTGCAAATTAGGTACACTACTTTCATAAAGTAAATGTTGCCAAAAGATGGAAACGTGGCTTAAAATATTATATTTAGCCACATTTAAATGTGACTAATGAGACTTATAGGTTACAGGTTATGTTTAAGTGTTGCTAAATGTAAATTATGCATGCTAACCTTTTACATAAACATGGAAAAATATTAAAATTAGTGATGTTTAAATGTGACAAATAAAGTACATTAGCAACATTTAAGCATTGCGAATTTATAATGATCATACTTCACACCTTTCTAAATGATACCATAAGTGATGGTTAAACATCACTAATTAGACAAATTAACAACGTTGAAACATCACCAATACTTTCTATTAGTGACGTTTAAACATCACTATATGTAATTTATACTATTCAAGTATTCTAATATATGATAATATTAACCATGTTTAGACGCTACTATTTATATAAATTGGTGAAGTTTAAGCGTAACCAAAGATATAATTTAGATTATATTTAAAGATCGTTAAATTCTAATTTCACATATCAATGACAACATTAGCGAAGTTTAATAATTGCAAAAAAATTGTATTGGCGACATGTAAGCATATTTATTTATCTAAATTTATAATGATTAAATGTAGCAAGAAATAATGGTCATTATGGCCTAGAACATGTTTATCATAATAGCACTTAGTCGATCATTATAAAGGAGCACGTGCTTTCTTTTATGGTACTCAAGGTTTGCCATCTTATCCCAACTATATCATTTATTCACAATTTAATATAATAAAATACCATAAATATAGCTAAAATATTCTTCATAAGTAGCAATGTTCTTGAATATCCTATTGTAATGTACTTAAACTTAATAACAATTTCAATATCATTGATGCAAAAACAAAAAAGGTCATCTAATATAAAGTAAAGAAGTTCAAACTCCACTGTAGTTGATCTTAAACATTACATTAACTTAACTAAATATAAATATATAATTAGTTGTTTGCATGATCAGTTTCATTATCATCATTTTTAGATGTGGGTTGATAAGCAAAATCCCCTGCCATTAGAGCTCTTAACATACAGCATGTAAATATATGAGCAACATATATATGTAGCTATGTTTCATAAAAGATAGAAAATAATAAAGTTCAAGAACAATACAATATTGTGACAATTATGTTTAACAATTTAACTAAATTACAAGGATGACTTGAGACAATTATTGGATTTCTAGAGAAAGTTGCGTTAGCCGTAAAGAATTTTTACCTAGTCATAAAGTTTGTCAATTATACTTTCTCTAAAAATGTAAGAATGAGTAAATAAAGAAATTACAAATGCATATTGGTTGGCATATGTTACACAACTACGAAAACCCATATTGCAATTTCATAATCTTAAATCTTAGATGACCATAATGTATTTAAAAAAACATTAGAGAAATCATTGGGACATAAAATAGTAAAACAATAACGGACCTGAAAACCTAAACAAGAATAAGTAATTTATAAAGAAAATAAGAAAAACTTAATTAGAGTGATGGTTGTGAACTTATAATTAATGGCAGCGATTAAGTCTAGTCCTATATAATCTCATTTCATGACAAAGCAAAACTTAATTAAAATTGAGAAAAATCTAGTCATAATTTCCACTACAATGATAAGCATGAAGCCTTATTTGTTTGAGTAACTATTCTGTTTATCATAATTTAAGTTAGTTATTTAAGAAATCTTTTTCATTTCATTCTTAGTTAAGTCCAGCTCTAACAATAAACACCAATATTTAGCCACATACTACAATTTAAGATGAAGCTCAAATGTTCCATAAAATATTTAATTCATGCTAATTGCCCACATTCCACATCCTACACATCTAAAGACTATTACTAAGTTTATTAGATATGTTTAGTTCTGCAAGAGATAATAACATCAACAATACATAACTTAGCCAAAACATGTCTCATTTTCTTCCTCGAACATATGAAGAAAATATACATCAATATGGGGTACTAAACAAGAATCTAATAATAGCATAAGGCAATTACTTGAGAAGAAACCAGAAATGATAAAACCTAAAGAAAATAAATAGCAAGCACCATTTGTTATAGACATGTTTGAGACAAAGATTCAAGACACTAATTTCTAGAAGGTTGTATTACTGAATCTTATACTTTCAAAGTCAGTGTACGCATTTGGGTTTCAATGCAAAACAGGGCATGAAGCATGGTGGAAGCTAATTTAAAAAGAAAAGAAAAATTGAGATGAATCATCTTTGTTTGAGCTTTCTCAATGATAAGTTATTAACCTCTAGCCCACTTATTTGCACATGCCTTTGAGGCCTCCAGTTCTTCACCATGAGAATTCTCTATCATCATCCTACTGAAGACGAGAAATAGTATATGGAAGAATGGTAGCTAAATTCCTTGAGAGCAACGGGTGGGTATACCTTGTTTTTCTCTATTCTTTGTATCAACATTGACTACTTTCCTACCAAGGACCCTTTATCGAATGATGAGAACTAAGGCCCCACACCAATTCTTGTTCGGACCTCCAATAGTTGAGAGCTTCCTACTGAGTGACGAGATATAGGCTTCTACTAGTTGAGTACTTATCTTTCGTCCCCTTACTTCTCTTTGAGCTTCCCTTACTCGTCTTAACAACTCTAAGGCCACGTCATGTTCCAACTCAACTGTTGTACCTATGGATTCCTTTGTATGGATCCATTAATGAGCTACCACTTGTCCCCTTTACCTGTCATTATACTTTTATTCCTTTTGTCCTTTATCCATTTTATCCTTTTCATATGTACTAGGAATATCCTTTTATGTACGCCTTTTTGTAATTTTCCTCATTTATAATGTTGTCTTAGGGACTTACTATAAATAGTCCCTTCTCCTTGTAGCCAAAAGATTTATCATTCCTTACAGACATATTGAATATACTTGGTCCTTGCGAGATATTTTCTCCAAGTTTAGTTCCATATACTCTTATTTAGTCTTACTGAGTAGCTCAAGATTAGGGGTGGGTAGGCTTTAGCATTAAGTTGTATGTTATATCAAGTAAAGTACCAAGTCATATTGTGTTCATAGGTGAGTTATATCCTCCAAGGAGCTTTACGTTAGCTGTTGCATTTAGCTTACTGACCTTACCATTTTGTTTTCTTTGATACTTCTTAAAACCCATTTAGTTCTCTTCCCCCTACAGTAAGTTTTAGTGATAATTGAGCTCCTAAGCACATAACTCAATAAGGGAAAGAATGTGAATTCTGAAGGGGCCAAGTGTCAAACATAATGAAGAAACAAAAAGATGTGTTAAAACAAGATACATGTGGTTCACCATTTATGATATAATAAGGTTATATTCTAAGGAAGTGATGTATGTAGGAGCTCAATAATCACTAGGGCTTACCGTAGGAGATTAAAGCTAAGCGGGTCCTTTAAGGTATCGAAGAAAAATAAAGGGATAAGTTGGTAGATTGGATGTAGTAGCTTACGTAAAACTACTTGGAGGATATTACTCACCAATAAACACAACACGACTTAACACTTCACTTGATATAATGCATAAGCTAATGCTAAGGTCTACTTGCAACTAATCTTAAGCTACCTAATAGTATTAGATAAGAGTATACAAAAATGGACTTGGAGAGAAAAATCTCATAAGAACAAGTATATTTAATGTCTAAAAGGAATGTAAGATAATGCAATTACAAAGAGAAGAGACTATTTATAATAAGTCCTTAAAGTAACAATACAAATAAGGAAAATTACAAAAAGGCATACAAAAAAGGAAAATTCATATTACATACAAAAATGGTAAAAAGGACAACAAACAAAAAGGAATAAAAGTGTAGTGTCAAGTAAAAAAGGACAGGTGGCAACTCGTTAATGGTCTATACTAAGGAATCTTTGGGTGCAACAACTGAGCTAGAGAATGACATGGTGACATTAGGCGCTGCTTAGACCTATAAGGAATACTGTATGTATAGTGGTTTAACTAGAAGAGAAGTAGTCATCTAAAAGGGGCCTAAGTCTTAGCACTTGGTAAGTTGCTCTCAGCACTTGGTAAATAGTCCTCGGCATATGAGTTCTTGGTAGTGGCGTAAGGGTTTACACAGAGAAAGGTGTAACCAAGTTGAGTTCTCAAGGAGTTCGCTCATCGTTCTTCAGTATACTGTTTCTCATCCTCGATATGCTAACGAGAGACAATCCTCTTGGCAAGAGAATAAAGGCCTAGGGGGCAGGCATGAGTAAGAGGGCTAGAGGTCGGTAATCCATTAGGAAGACTCACCTGTTGAGCTTAGACTTGGCATTGTTGCCTTTCTTCTTCAACCATCGCTAGCAATTCTTTATGTCCATGTCTTTCTTTTGCAAGTTGTTCCAGCAATTGTTCACGCTTCTATCTTTCTTCTGCAATCTTTTCATTTGCTTCTTGCAGAGTTGATTGCAGTTCTTCCATATGAATCCATCTATGTAAAGATTTACCAATTGCTTGTGGATCATATCTTCTCTTAGGATGATAGTCAGTACTTGAATTTACATACATAAATTTATCAACTCTCTCTTTTGCAATCTTTAAGTGTTCTAATGATTAAGATTCCTCATACATCTTCCCTATTGTATCCTAAATCACCCATCACAAAAGAATATATAACAAATGATACATTATATGTTCTATGATAGGCTTAATTAATAAATTAACCCATAGACTTATATAATCCTCTACAACTTGTTGAGAAACCTAGCCACCAAAACCATTAGGCTCCAATTTACGATATCGAGTTTCCTTAAAGAATTCCATAGCATTAGGTGGGTGACTTCTCTTAATCTAATTATACATGTAATAAAAGAAATTAAATAGTTGATAACTTAATGTTGTGATACTCAAAGGATATTGGTTATACATGAAGCTTACTTTTCTTTTTATTTGGTCATATCATCTTCAATTATCCCTTTATCAAAGGGGAAAAAAAGAAGTATTCACATGTCAAATAATGTAAGCTACAAAATGAAAGTAGAATTATGATATCAAGGACAAATAATTGAAACTTGATTCATTTGTGAAAATATGTGAGAATGAAAGCATATATTTTATCATTTGTTTGTCTTTTTAGTCAAAGTTGACTAGTCATATTTTCACTTAAAAAAAATAGGGCTTAGTTGGAAAGGGGAAAAATAGCATTGACAAAGCAACTTAAATTTGGTGCATATTAAATTATCAAATACTAAATTAACTTTTTTATTGTAACAAAACCTACTTGGAAACTTATATAAGGTAACATAATTATAAGTGAGCTACCATAAAAGGTTCTAACTCAAGTTATCTGATATACTTATGTATTCATTCCTTCTAC
This sequence comes from Lumnitzera littorea, assembly GCA_024138015.1. Lineage (NCBI taxonomy): Eukaryota > Viridiplantae > Streptophyta > Magnoliopsida > Myrtales > Combretaceae > Lumnitzera > Lumnitzera littorea. The sequence goes on along the minus strand of JAMXBB010000001.1, from coordinate 91,880,462 downwards.
TCTCAAATGATTTGGAGCTAGTCTTACATAAATATTTCATACTCTTGTGTGCATCACTTCCAATCATTATGTCGGTCTTCTATTTATTAAAAAGGTGAACATATTTATGAAATCATTTTGTTCAAGTCTTAAGGAAAATTAATCTATTATAAATTTACCTTCCTAGATTCACCCTAAGATTCCAAAATGCTCCATTCTTCAGCGATATCTCTATTCTATTGATTTGTTATCTTTTTCCAATCATCATCATTTGAACCCATTGATCTTGTTGCATCGCCAACCTTTTTTCACAAAGTTTTTACTTTAGATCAATGATTTCTATGGATGTTTCCCATCCATCAATCAACCGTATGAAACTTTTGAGGATTCCTTGTGACATCATCAATATTTAAACAATTTTACAAATAAAATGAACAGATTAATTATAAATAAAGTATGAAGTTATTCAATAATGATGACAACAACACCAATTTTAATATAATGGAATTTCAATTAGCAAGAATTGATTAAATACAAATTATTTTTTCTCCTCACTTTCTTTTATAAAAAAAAATTAATTAGTTATTATTTATAAGTTATTAGTCATTTTTCTATTGTGGGACAAATAGACAAATATAAAGTATTTAAATAATTTTCCTACAATATAGAAAATGTGATCATATTATAATAGTGCATTGCCAACCATAAAAGAATTGCTCATATTAATAGAATTAATTCTCCTTTTCATACTTTGCAAAACTAACAATCATGAAATAGCTAAATTAAACACCTCAACTCCACAATGCATCTTCAATAGATAAAATCTAACCATGTACTAGCCATGTTTAGAGCTATGAATTGCAAATTGGCTACATCTACAATTAACTAAGAAGATAAACAAGTATATAGCATTTCTCTTATCAACATTAGTATCATCTCTTATATTTTCATATCATTGTCATGTTATTTTCCAACATGAAGATCATATTAGCTAATGGGTTTCAACTAGTGCATGTCGACTCAACACGACCTCAATTCCACAAAGCAACTCCATCAGCAAGTAAAATAAGATAAGTGAAACAATTAATTATATTTCAAATGAAAAATAAAAGCCAGCATATATTTTCGGAGAAATAGGTGGAAAAATGAAGGAAATCTTTAAAAACATACTCTAAAAGAAGGCACATACTTAGACCCTCTCCTAAGTCTGTTGTTTTTCATCCAGGAATAATGTTTGCTAATCATTCACATTAAGTGGCAGTAAATCCCGGCATGCCTTCCCAATTTTAGATGCTATCCTTGACGATTTGTCCATCGTTAGTGGATGATCAACAGATATTCTAAACTAAATAACCATTTATACCTTCTCTTATTATTCTCTTTTTCTAGTGCTTCTCCTCAATATGCACCTATCTTACCAACAGTTGATACTAAACTCTCAACTGCTATAAATAAGGGGAAAATAAATATTATTATTGAATGAGAGAAGGACTTTTAATATTTAAATAAATATTTTTAAATAGGTTATTTGAGGATCAGGTAGATTAAGTAGGATTAGATGCATTGTTGTCTTATATAGGCAAATTCTCTATATTATTTAAAGAAATATCATTATGTGTGGAGGGCATTTCTTGTAGCACCATCATGAGTAAATGAACTGCCCCCACCTTAGGTAGGTTGCATCTCCTCCTCTCTATTGTGAGAATCAAATTTATCAATAATGTGGAGTTGGGTGTCTTGATGTGTCCTCCCTTCCCTTCTCCTTTGCCCATTTCCTTACCCTGTAGCTATTATAGTCCTCAATTAATGAGCAAAACAATCTATTAAGTATGAAAAACATACAATCATTAGAAACAAAAATAGCGGATACTTTAAAAATAAAAAAAAAACAACTTCATAAGTACAAAGAAAATGTACAATCATCATCACTAATATCATGCTCAACAAGTGTATCATCAAACTCATAATCATCCTCGTCTTCATTGAATTTGACACTATCATTATATTGTGATTGATTAGATGCTTGAATTATCCTTTTTACTACTTCTCTAGCAACAATGTGAAGACATATATTCATTCTCAATAGCACATCAACATCACAATCGATCACCATAGGTCTTTCTTCTCCTCTTTTCTCATCTCTTAAGAGAAGTTCCTCCAAGTCTTCATCTGCCAATTGAGCTTCTGCATTAGTAAACAAATTGACATTGCCAATGAGAGAGTTTATATTATAAATGTGACGATGCGCAAAACATTGTACTACATGCCAATCAGCACCTAATTTCATGTCCCCTAAGTAATATATTTATTTAACTTGTAATACTAATACATAAGGATCATTTTCATACCAAGTGCGAGTAACCTTGATGTTTTTGAAGCCATCATCAACCCTTATGTTACAATGCTATTCATCAGTATCCCACCACTAACATTTAAATAGGAAGATTCTTTTGTTTCTAACATATTCAAACTCATATTTATCCGTCTAAACCCCATAAAATTCTACCAATGACTACATATCCCTTTGATTTGCTTCTCCAAACACTCCACTAATATGAGTCTTCTTTTTACTATCAAAGTCTGATGTATGAAATTGAACACTGTTATAAATTAGTTTGTTGTGTCTCTTAAAGCATGAATCTGGTCCTAATGATAATGCATATAATACACTGATATAGTATACTACTTTTGTATAGTATACTCATCTATAGCATAGCCAAGCAAAATACAATAAGAATTTTAAGGGTAAATAAAGAAGTTTATGCTTATAAAAAGAAAAGACTTGCCAAGAATTTATATTACTAAAAATGTAACTATGTTTGAATGTCAGTTATTATATCTACCTTTTTGATAAACCATTGACCGTACTCTTATTTGTGGTGCTCATCTATGTTGTCACCATATTGTAAGCGTAAAATACCCTTATGCTCCCCGTAACATTTAAATTATACTTGCTTCATACTTGCTCTAAATAAGGTTGAACCTTATGGTAATTGTTGATAATGTATTATTTAGCTACTGTAACCTCCTTGTTTGATAATACCACATACAAAGGAAGAGAAACGAAACCTACTCTATTTGTAAAGACATCCATACCAACCTCTTTTAAGGAATCAAAATTCCTATCTAGACAAATAAAAGTTGTCTCAATGCCTTGTAAATGGAGTCAACACTAGGTCAAACGCTCCTGAACTATATAAGCTTCTACAATTGAGCCTTTTAGATAAGTTTTATTCTTAATGAATTGCTTTAGAGAGCCTAAGTATCTACACCCAAAAATATAACAAAGTGTGAGAGGCTTGAATAACAACTTAAGAGTTATAAGTTATATGTTTATATTATATCTCTTAATAGGATACATCTAACGATAAGCAGTTGGTTTAGCTAATAATGCCTCTCGAGGCAAGTGTATAGCTATATGTACCATTGTATCAAAAAAGGCAAGAGAGAAGATTAACTCTAACTTGCATGGTATGGTAACAATGTCAGTTTGCATCTTTTTTCCTTCTTCAATATTTAAAATACGTCTACATAGCCTCTCAAAAAAGGTTCCAAGCTTAGATATGGCCAAGGTGATATCCTTAGGTCATATGCCACAAATTCTAGTTGGTAACAATGTTTGAAGTAAAACATGACAATTGTGGTTCTTCATACCTAAAAGTTTTGAGTTTGATTCGTTGACATATCTACCTATATATGACATATGATCATTAGGTAATCTAACCCCTACCCCCCTAGAAACTAACAGAATGATCTCCTCTCATTACTGTTCAGTGTATAACTAGTGCATGGCATTGAGTACTTGCTATCAGCTCGCTTTACCAAATGTAATTCCTTTCTAATACTAAGTTCGTCTTAATCAAGCTTAGCTTTATATGTGTCTTTTGCTTTTCCCTAAATCCCAAGTATTGTATCGATAATATTCTTACAGATATTCTTCTCAATGTGCATAATATCTAAATTATGTCTAAGTATCAACTTTGACCAATACAACAACTGAAAGAAAATTGACTTCTTTGACCAATTGAACCGTCAACATGGTGGATTCTTCTAATTTTATTTGGATGCTTTCCCATATGCATACCTTCAAAGGATTGCAATTGGTGAAGAATATCATTACTAAAATACTCTTCAAGTGTTTCTTGATTATTATGCATTCTGTCAAATTTCAAGTTGCATCTTTATCAATGGTCCATTGGCAACCACATTCTATGACCAATGTACCCAATCTTGTTATTAAGCTTTATAGAAGGTGTTTGATCTTTACATACATGACAAGTGCTATATTCTTTTGTGCTTTACCCAAACAAGTTCCCATATGCTAGGAAGTCGTTGATGGTCTCCATAAGTGCGGTGTACATGCATCATAGGTTTATAGCTCATTAATTCAAAGATCTTTCAATTTATCAATTAAAGGTTGCAAATAGATGTCTATCTCTTTCCCTGATGCTTTAGGTCCTAGGATGAATAAGGACATCATTAAATATTCTTTCTTTATGCACATCCAAGAAGACAAGTTATATGTAAGTAACACTACAAGCCACATGCTATATGATTAGTTCATTGTTCTAAAAGGATTGAAGCCATCACTAGTTAGCCCTAACTTTGCATTACATGTATCCTTTGTAAACTTAGAAAATTTAATGTCAAAGTTAACTCAAGATAACCAGTCCATCGAATGACTCATAATGTTGTCTTGTCTCTTGTATTCCTCTGCATGCCAATGCATCTTCTTAGTAATTTTAGAATGCATGAAAAGGTGTTGTAGCCCTAGTTTCATAGAAAAGTAGCGCAAAACCTTATGAGGAATAGGCTTCTTGGATCCACTCGATACCTTATACCTTAAGGAACTACAAGTGGGGCATTGAATAAGATGTTTGTTGCTACCCAAAAATAAGCAACAATCACATTCACAAGCATGAATATATTGGCAACCCATGCCTAACCCCCTTAAGTACCTATTTTCATGATAGTACGACTTAGGAAAAGATTCTCCATTAGGTATAACATCACATAAAAGTTGAAAAAGCTTATCAAAATATTTATTACTCCACTTATTATATACTTTTAAATGGAGGAGCTTCACTATAAATGAGAATATTGAAAGTTGACAATTGGGATAAAGCTTTTGCTACGAGTCAACTCTTAACCCATCAAAAAATTCAGATGGAATATTAAAGCCATCTCTAGTTGTTGAACCTTCACCTCGATTGTCAATAAATGCCCTTAAGTCATCAAGCATCTCATTAAGTCCTTCATTGTCATCATCATTTGCCCTATCATACCCCTCCTCCATATTGGGTCTCATTTCCCATTCTCTATGACATAGCTTATCCTGAGGTCTTATAAGCAATTCAATAACCGGCTTTTCATCATGATATATCCAACATTTGTATGTCACATCTATCTTATCTACAAGCAAGTGTGCCCTTATCACATCGATAGTGCGCAAATTGTGGTTTAAGCATTTCCTACATGGATAACTTAACCTCATGTTCACACCATATTTCAAGCATAAATATGCAATAAAAAACTTCACACCTCAATGATACTCTTTAGTTTCAATATCATGATTCATTTAACTCTTATCCATAAAAGCTACACAATTGCAAGTCAAATAAAATTAAGTGATCTTACCCATTTATTTTATATGTAAAGAAAAATCAAATATAGATATATGATCTTATTGATATATTATACATAATTCTAAATTAAATAAAATCATTAGATGTAAAAATTGTTCTAAATGAATGTATAAGGAAATAGCAACATCATTTAATATAAAAAATTTTCACTAATCCATAATAATTGACTATAATGAAAACATACCAATGAAGTAACTTATATGTGCCAAAAGTAGATGTCCTATTAACATACAAATTGTAGTATAAAGTCACAAAACTAGATCTTTATTCCATCCATCAAGTATATAATAAAGCTAATCAATTATTAAAATTACAAGTGATCATAGCTGATAGAGATACAAGAAAGATAAAGCTATAAAAGACCCAATCAATACTTTATATGGATGATTGAAAAAATAATAAGAAAAAAGAGAAGTTTTTATAGTTATTTCTAACTAAAATATGAACTAAAAACTAAAGATAGATGATCCAATCTAAAAATGTATAATCGTTGATTTCATAAGCCTTGTATTGAATTGGAAATTGTAAAAGCTATTATCCTTGCAAACATTCCTGTTAATAAAAAACATGAGACAAGTTAGTCATTTCTAATATATTACAAACTTGCTAAGCAAAGGCTCCAATTTAAGCTAAAATTCGCTTAGGACATACACTTTATAATAAGTTTACATAGATTATGCATTCAGTATGCCAAATAATAAAATTGGGGAAAAAAAAAAAGAAAATGATGGATTAGTAGAAGCAACTTGTAAGTAATAGTCTATGCTAAGTTATGAATGTTTCTCATAACTTCACTCATTAATTCTACATATAGATAGAGAGTTAATCAAATTGTTCAAAGATAACAAGAAAGGAAAAATAATAACAAGTGCATTAATAGATTGAAAGAAAAAACAATTACAATTTTTATGTCATATATTATTTTCTTGGAGGTGAAATCAATCTTAAAAGTGAAAACTTTATTATTTCAACTTCTTAAAAATTTGATAGCTTTCTCAAGAAGCTACTTGAATCTACCAATTCTTCATATATAATCAAAAGGACAAAACAAAAATCAAAAGGTTGCATAAAGGAATTTACAAAAGGATATTATTGACCAAAACATAATTAATTGATCTATTTTCATGTAAACAGCTTGTTAATTCTACTCGTCCCTTGTCAACCTCGATAACGCTCACTCCAACATCCATAAATTATTCTTGTTTCAATTAATATCCTTTGGCTTCAACATGCATATGGCAATATAATCCAATATAGAATGTTAGATGCTATATTTAAAGCAACTAATCATTCCATTTAAAAGCAATATTGTATATACCAAAATATTTTAATGACTTACTTTAGTAATAACATAAATTATAAAAAGCGTATATATACTCTAAATATGCAATACAAATTTGTGATTTTTTTTGTCAACAGATCTAGGAACTTAACTTTCAAAAAACATTTCCATAGTCTTTAATCATATATTACAATCACTTAATGGAGACCAAAGAAATAAACAATTATCAACTAAACTTTATTTTTCATCATTGAAGGCACCATCAAGTATGTGCATTTTGAGAGTCCTGGTAGCCATATTATTATTCACATAACGATGGAATAGAAAAGAGCAAACAACAAGTTGTCTCCAACTTCCTTGGACAGGACATTGTGGTTTGCAAGTGGTTGTATGGTTTCCCTATTGTTTGCTTTAATTAAAGGCAAAATTGTTTCATTTCCTAAAAGGAAACCCCCTCCTGTGTGATTTACTTTCCTTCTAGATTGGACACAAGTGAATGTAGAAAGTAAATGCACATGTTGTTTTTATTTGAGAATTGTATACTGTAGTATTTTTCGAATTCATATGTTTTAAAGGCAAAGTTATCTAGATACTTTTTCTTGCAAACGACCTTTGTATTTGCATAACTACATATTGAACGAGCTGCAAAGGTGTAAAAGTACTATTGAATCAAGGATTTAGATCTTCTAAAGTTTCCTTTTTCTTAAAGTTCCTAAAGTTACAAATTAATGGTTATTATTATCTAGATATTTTAAAAAAGACAACATTACAATGATGTCTCATGATATTTCAGAAATCTAGACAATAACAACCGTTGATTTGTAACTTTAGGGAAAAGGGAACTTTAGAGGATTAATTTCCTAGAATCAATATTAATCAAGAACCAAACAGACCTAAAATAATTAAGTTCTTCATGCCGTATTACAAGAAACACTACTAAGACATGGTTTATCTAGTGTACTTATTTCTATTTATACTATTTATTCTTATATTTCAATATGCAATATAGATTTACGATTTCATCATACAATAGCAACTTAACTTTTAAAAAACATTTTCATGGTCTTCAATCACGTATCACAATTACTTAATACATACTAAAGAAACAGACGGCTCTTTACTAAACTTCATTTTTCATCATTAAAGACACCATCAAGTATGTGCATTGTGAGAGTCCTAGCAGCTATGTTATTATTCCCCTATATATACATATACATACATAGTTGTGCAAGGGAAACAAAAAAAAATATTGATTTAAAAACTATACTACTGAGTATTCCAATAGAATAACCGAAGACATAAATAAGGAAACCCAGAATTGTTCCCTTAGTAGTTACTCACTATACAGGTTTCTTACAGCCATCACACAAATGAGTTCCCCAAAGAGGAACTCCCTCTCCCACCTAAAATCTTGGCGTTCGATGAAATATAAGAAAAACTTGAGGAATGAATTCAAAGGAAAAATAACGATTATTAACTCTCCTATTTTCATAAACAACTATTGTCAACGAGAAATAAGTAATTTATTGGAATAGAGTTACTTCATAAAATAAAAATAACTTCAATATTTTCAATATAGTTTGAGTTGGCAATATTTGAACCAATATTTGATCAATAGAAGCCTAACGGTTGCATTAGAAAAGAGCAAGAAATACTACCTAAAGACGAATGCCATTGCCATGCCATGCCAAAGAAAACTGCACATGAAGTATGTCTTTATCTCATGGTGTTCAATGAGTTTGATGGGTCATTATCTACAGTTAGAGAACATTTTAGCAATAAATTATAAAGTTGGATTGTTCAATATCCTATATCTAATGACAAGTTCAAATCACACTTCGTAGAAAAGCGTAATTATTATTTAGCTCCTAACTACATTATATATATATGTATATTTATCATGAAGCATAACTGGAAAATATAATGAATTTACTTTTAACCCAACAAACAAGAATGTGAGTAGAAGAATTCCATAGTGATTAAACAACTCAATACCATAGTTTTTCATCTTTTTCCCTTTTTTCTAGGCAAAAAAGTTCTTGAAATTCTACTTTTTAAATAAGCTAATCTTATAATTTATATCAAATAAATATACATCAACAACACAAGCAAGAGGCATTCATCTATATTTCGAGAAGGATGTGAATTCTAATTCTGACTTATATGAATCTAGCATTGCAAATACAATGACACAACAAAACAAAGCAAACAAAACAAAGCAAATAGTATAGTAGAGATATTATGTTAGTAAACTAAGATAGTTGGGGAAGAATATAAGTCAGAGCATAATGCTGCATAACAACATAACTATACAACTCTTTTGAAGCCCATAAAACCTATATGACATTTAAATGGTCCTAAAACTCAATTCGTGGAATTTCCTTATATACACCTTAAACTCCAAAGAGGAGTTCAATGATTATTAAGCAACATATTAGAATATAAACATGTATAAACCAATCTTATTTACACATTGTGCTCAAACCATTCTCCATATCATGTGCATATGCATAGAACATTTGTTTTGACAATGGTGGTGATTTAATTCAAACAAAATAACATTTTATGAAAATGAAATAAAACATACAACTTCATCTAAAATATGTGGTGCAAAAGGTTTTGACAAGTTTTATAATGTCATCACAAATGAATTGGAAAAGGAAACAAAACCTTATGGTTCAATTTAACTTGAGAAAGAAGTTACCTAAGATAGTGGAAAACCCACAAAATAAATCCCAACTTCAAATTTGAATGTACAAAAACAAAGAGAGAGAGAGAGATATTATGGTTAGCATTGCGATTATATATATATATATATATATATATAGAGAGAGAGAGAGAGAGAGAGAGAGAGAGAGAGAATGTGTAAACCTACCTAAAGGATTGAATTGGCCTTAAACTATTAGTTTACAAGCTAGTTTTACAGTGAATCGTGATTGGCCAGTATACTGGTGGTTTTGAGTTGATTTGTAGCTTGATGAACCATTTTTTTTTTAAATCTTTTCTCTTTATTTCTTCATTTCGTTCTTCCGCCCCCACCCCATTTTTATTTCTTTTTTTCCCTTACACCAATGTCAACTTAATGAGTTATATTTATATATCTCATACATTATTGGAATGGTTTAGTAAATATATGGTTTGGCTGATAAAATCTAGAAATATACTGCTTCAATAATGTAATATTACATTATCTTTGGAAAATAGCAACAACAACATAATGTGTGATGTATACAAATAGTTGCTTAAATGATAAACCTTAAGAACAACCCCTTTAATAGGAATTCGACACATATATAGAAAAGTTGTTGTATATATAGTTTCCATCTTTTTATGTATAGATTTCTTTTTTCATGTATCACACTTCTAATATAAAAGAATTCTTAAGAAAAACAAAACTCAAATAATCAAATATCATAATGTTACTTCTTCTATCAAGGATTTTCACCTAATGACAATAATGTATTTGCATTAATTGCTAGTAAGATTTGTCATATGAATAGATTAACAGGAGTTGACAGGGAATTAGACTCAATGGTGACCTCCTTAAGCTTCGAAACTTTTTTAAGTTTGTCTTGAAAATTTTCAAAATAAGTGTATATATGTATATTATTTTTTATTTTCATATGTTTGTTTTTCTTTTCTTTTTTTCTTTTCTTATATGCAGGGATAAACTTAAGTAGGGGTTAAAAGGGACCTAAACCTTTCCATGTTTAAAAAAGAATTAACTATTGATGAACCTGTATATGTAGCAGTTTATGATGAATCCATAAAAGTAAGTATGTAGCAATGCTAGAGAAATAACATAAGATGTATTTGGATTCAATATTGAAAATTGTATTATTGAATGATGATTGGATTCAATATTGAAAATTGTATTATTGAATGATGATTCAAAACAGAAAGTAAAACAACATATATATATATATATATATGTTGTTTTACTTTCTGTTTTGAATCATATCTAACTACTCTAACCAAATATTGACAGACATAAACTAATTTTAGTTTCAATCCAGCTGTAATATGTCCATATGTACTGCTAGCTATATGTCCTTCCATTATGTGTAGGTCGATTTTGTACTGGCTTGATTTTTTTTATTTTTTATTTTGTTTTTTCTTTTAAATATGTTGGTCATGTGGTAGGCTGTAAACCAATGGGTTGAAACGGTGATTTACGGCCCGCAAGGTTGGGCAGTTTCACTCGGTGGAATTGATTAGGCCCTTACGGTCCGCTAATTTGCTTGGCGGTTTAGGCTCAGTTAGATCAATTTACAGTTCAAAATCAACCCTTGTATGGGTCTATGTGTGTGTGTATATATGGGACTTACTATTTTAGTTAAGAGAGAGAAGAGGTTTGGTTCAAGGGAGTAGAGCAGTGACAGCGAATTAGAGAGACAGAGGAGGTAGAGAGGAAATGTGATATTTTGTTTGGGAAGAAGGGAGGGCTTTTGATTGAGGGAGTGTACGTTTATAAACTTAGAGTGGCATTTCGTTTTTTTATAAGTTTTTCTTTGTAAGGTTCTTTATACTAAGTTAACGATGTTTACTTTAAAATAGCATCGCAAATCAAATTGTAAATTTATAATTTTTACCTTTGATCATAAATGTAGCTAATAATATATTGAGGTAACACGCAATAAACATCGCTAAAGTATATAGGATTGGGCAACATTTACAAAATTTACAAATGTTGCCTAACATAGAAATTCGTATAGTATAAGTTTTGAAGTTGTGAGCTGTAAAGTGAAGGTCTGTAGGTTAGTAAGTGTAGTTTATGTTGTTACTCTGTCTCCTATTATGAAAAAAAAGCAAGTCTAATTCTGTTGTATTAAAGTGAGTGTTGAGTGTTGGAGTTATTAGTGTGTTAGTTAAGGTTTTAGGTAGTGAGTAGAAGTGTTTTGTTGTGTATTGTGTTGTTAATCTATTAAAGAAGTATTACATTATGTTAGATTCGAGTGTTTAAGGTATTATTAGTGATTAGAGTAGTGGTGCTCATGCTGGTTGAGGTTAAAATGGTAATAACACTCTTAGGTCTGTTGATGATAAGCTTAACAAACTCACTAATCTTGTTGAAAATTTGGTTACCGTGATATAAGTTAACTGACAGCAACCACAAGGTGTACTACATCATAATCTACTTGAGAATGTTCTTGACTGATGATATGGCTAAGGTAGTTGAGTTAATCACCCAATTAAACCCCATTGACTTAGAGGAGTTGTAGATTGAGCTACTCAACGACAATTAGTGTTGGAAGAGATCAAGGAGGAAGATGAGGAAGTTGATGCAAAAGAGTATGGAGAGGAAAAAGCAGAGGTTGAATATTATCAAGCATAAGAGTGAAGACGTTGAGATCCTCAAAGACTAAACGATGTCAAGGTATAGATCCCACCCCTCAGTAGAAATGGAGATGTAGATGAATATTTAGAAAAGGAAGAGAAAGTAGAGAAAGTGTTTGACTGTTATGGATACACTTATGCCATTAAAGTGTAACTTGCTGCACTTGAATTTTATGCATAAATTATCATGTAGTGAAAGAATTTGAATGCAGCTAGAGCAAGAGATAGAAGATGAGGTATATAGACTTGGGAAGGGATGAAGAGATTATTGAGAGGGAGATTTTTGCTTGAGACGTACTTGTAGGACACGTTTGCAAAGTTGTAAGAACTTTACCAAGGAAGCCAATTTGTTGATGACTATGTGAGAGAATTTCAGATGCTGATAATTCGAGCAGACGTGGATGAACTTAAGGCTTGTATAGTGTCGAGTTTCATTTCTAAACTCAAATATGAGATTCATAATGTTACAAAAGTATAGAGGTTCTATACTTTGGAAGAGGCCATTAAAGTAGCGTAAAAGGTTGAAAGGTAGAGAAGAAATGCTTCAAGCTGACCTGGGCTAACATTTTCTTGAACTCTTGTTTTGTAGTGACTTGCTCATGCTAAGCTAAGGAGTCCCTTCTGAGCTAAGGAAAAATATGATCGACTTGATGATAGCCAAGTAAGCTTATAGAGCCGAGTTGAGGAAAGGTTGACCTCGGGGTGTATGAGAAATGATAGACCTCTAAACGTAAGATAAGTGAGGTGAAGTGCTTTAAATGCTTGGGTTTTGGACACATGGTTGTTGAGTGTCTGAATTGACATACCATGGTACTTCGAGAAGATGTAGTAGATAGTACTAACGAGAGTGAGCCAGAGGAGAATTTATTCCATATAAAGAGTACCATCAAGGGATAGTTATATACCATCATTGTAAATGGAAGAAGTTGTGCTAACGCCATTATACAATCCTTTGTACAAAGGTTAGGACTGCAAACCTCTAAACACCCTTAACCTCCCTTAACCTTATTACATCAGCTTCGTGATAAGGGTGTTTTGCACATCATGGAACAAGTATATGTGCCTTTTAGTATTGGGAATGTGTATAGGGATGAAGTGGTATATGATGTTGTCCCCATAAGAACTTCATATTTGTTATTTAGACGACCTTGTTTGTTCGATCGATGTGTTATTCATGAAAGATATAAGAACACATATGCATTTGTCAAGGATGTGAAGAAGATTATGCTACAACCTATGACATTTACCCAAGTGAACTAAACTCATAACCAGCTAACTCGAGCTGGTAAGAATAAAGCTTTAGTGATGAGCCAAAGAGAGCTTCGAGTTGCTGTGAAGGTTGATGACCTTATGTTTTTATTGATCAAAAGATTGTTGGAGATGAGAATGTTCCTAATGAGATCCGAAGACTAATTGATGAATTTTCTGACCTGTTCCTTAAAAATTTGCCTAAGGACTACCCCTAGTTTGAGGTATTGAACATTATATTGATTTATAGTCAGGCAGAGCCCTATTAAATTGACTTACCTACCGAATGAATCCTGAGTAAGCTACCAACCTAAAAAGGTAAGTAGATGAGCTGATAGAACAAAGATATGTGAGAGAGAGCATAAGTCCTTATGTTGCACCTACCTTATTCATCCTAAAGAAGGATGGTTCATAGTGCATGTGCATCGACAATCGAGTAGTCAACTAAATTATTGTCAAGTATAGATATCCAATACTGAAGCTTAATGACATGTTAAATGAGTTACATGGTGCTCCAATAGTCACAAAGATTGATTTATGAAGTGACTACCACCAAATTCGCATAAGGCCTAGTGACAAATGGAAAACTACTTTCAAGATGTGGCTCTTTATGAATGGTTGGTTTTGCCATTTAAACTTACAAATGCACTAAGCACATTTATGTGACTTATGAGTCATGTGATGTGTCAACTAATCGGAAGATGTGTGGTTGTATACTTTAACGACCTATTAGTATATAGTGTTGACTTAAATAGCCATGTTAAACATCTTTAAGATATTTTTGACATTTTACAAGTCGAGAAGTTATATGGGAACCTGAAGAAGTGCATATTCTGTTAATGTGAAGTTGTCTTCTTAGGGTATGTAGTATCTAGAGAAGGAATTTGAGCAGATGAGGAAAAGGTTCGAGTTGTCTTAGAGTGGCCAACATCGAAGAATGTCATTGAAGTATGAAGTTTTCATAGCTTAGCTTCTTTCCATAGAAGATTCATAAAAACTTTTGTACAATTGCAACCCCCTTGACTGAGCTAACAAAGAAGAGTGAAGGATTCCAACGGAATGACCGAACTGAATAGAGCTCTAAGGAGATCAAAGAAAAGCCCACTACTGCCCCTATCTTATCCTTACCAGATTTTGACAAACAATTTGAATTGGAATGCGATGCATCAAGCATTGTCATTGGTTCAATCTTGATGCAAGGACGATGACTAATTGCCTACTATAGTGAGAAGCTTAGTGGTGCTGTGCTGAACTATTCTATGTATGAAAAGGAGTTATACTCTCTTATTTGAGCTCTTATTATATGGCAACATTATTTGTTATCTCGAGAGTTTATAATTTACATTGACTACAAGTCATTGAAGTATCTCGGGAGTTAGAACAAACTTTCAAAAAGGCAAGCTAAGTGGCTATAATTTATGCAAGGTTTTTCCCATGTGATCTAACACAAGAAGGGTAGTGCTAACGAGGTTACAGATACTCTATCAAATCGGCAGACCTTGCTGACTACCCTACAGATGAAATTATTGGGATTTTCGCTTATCATCGAGCAGTATTCTCATGATCCCCATTTTGGCCTTATTTTTTAGCAATGTAGAGAAGGAGTTGCTGTTGGAGAGTACTATATCAAGGATGGCTATCTATTTAGAGAAAGAAGGTTGTGTATACTAAGTTGTTCCACATGCGAGTTGTTGATGAGGGAAGCTTATAGTGGTAAATCATTTGGTCATTTTAAGGAAACTAAGATAGCCAACCTGTTGAAAGAAAACTTTTATTAGCCTGGTCTAACTAATGATGTTCATAGGGTAGTTGGTATTTATGAAGTATGTAAGAGGGCTAAGGGAAAGAGAGAGCCATATGGAGAGTATATGCCTTTACTTACATCGACCTCACTTTGGGTTGACCTCAATACGGATTTTATTCGAAGGTTGCCCTAAACATTTAGAGGAAAAGATTCAATCTTTGTTGTAGTTGATAACTTTAGTAAAATGGCACACTTCATCCCATGCCATTAAACTAATGATGTTCTATATATTGCTGACTTGTTTTTGCAGGAAGTTGTCTAACTACATGGAGTGCTGAAGACCATTGTTTCGAATCGAGTTACAAAATTCTTGAGCTATTTTAAGAAGACTATTTGGAGAACTTGGAATTGAACTTGTGTTCAACTCTAGTAACCACCCTCAAATTGATGGCTAGATTGAAGTGTTGAACAAAATACTAGGAAATCTAGTCTAAGCTGTTATGGGAAAGAAATTAAAAGATTGAGATCTATATTTGTCAGTTGTAGAGTTTGCATACAACTGAATTGTTCACAACACTATTAGGAAGACCCCATTTGAGGTTATCTATGGCCTCAATATCACTATTCCCTTAGATTTGATTAGTACACTTGTAACGGTTGAAGAGAGTCAATCTAGAGTCTCCTAAGCCCAAGAATTACAAGAACTACACCAGTCCGTGGCAAGAAAGATTGCTAAATCAACTAGAGACAACAAGAGATTAGTAGTCGTGGTTGCCGAACTATTTCTATTAAGCTAAGTGACTTAGTATGGATTCACCTCAATCAAGAACGATTTTCGCACTTAAGATAAAGCAAGTTATCTCTATAAGCTAATGGTCCATTCAAAGTCCTAAAGAAGATCTACTACAATGCCTATCGGATTGAATTGCTCAAGAACTATGGTGTTTCCTTCACCTTTAATGTATTTGACCTGATTCCCCATTGACTAAAAGGAAGCCCAGCAGGTGCTAGGATAGAACAAGAGCCTTAGGTCACCTGATTCCCCTAAGCAGATGATAGGAATTAACTCATCAGACCAATTATGCACAGCCGAGTTAAACGACTACAAGGACTCATATAGAGAATACTAGCACAAAACCTCATTCAGGATGAGGATTCCTATTTTGATCTCCATCTTTTTCACTACTACCGACTCGAGCACTGAGCTCACATAGGTTCCAGTACAATTTTCAAGCTGCCAAGCAATTATGCCGACCTGTCTAGCTTGCATACCGACTAGCCAAGCAACCATATCTATTTCTGAGCTCATACTATGATCCAGATAACTCTCGAGCCGACTAGCATCAAACCTCTATCTAAGCCAAGCTATCGAGACACCCAACCAAGAAGGAATTAAAGTGTTCCTCATAGCTCGAGCTTTGACCTGAACCCAACCTGGTCAACTTTGACTAATGACACCCTTTTGACTTTGTCCAAGTAGAATCTTACAATTACCAAGCGGCTTTATCATTCGTTACAACTTAGCGGACCACACTATAAGCCTCCAACCACCCCTTGATATGTATTTTCTAGCATTACATTCCAAAAATTCCTAACTCTTTCCATACAAAATATTCTTTGTCCTTTTGACCATTTTTAGTATATTTTAAGCATTCTATTCATAAATTACTTTTTTATGTTTTCCTACGTGTGCCTTGTAACTTTAGTGGGGTTTATATATAAATCTTATTTACTTTTAGGTAGACACATAATTGCATTATTGAATATTAGCAATTTCTTTCTTGAGTGACCCAAGTGTTTTCATTATATCTTAACTCTTATCTATTCTCTTTAGTTAAGAGTAGTGGTGAATAACCCTATAGTTTGGACCGGTGAGTTATATCTAGTGAATTATAGATCGAGTAGGATCAATTGGTCCGTCATATCTAATTAGTAGCTGCCTAAATTTGTTAAACCCTTTTACTTTCTTTTAGTTCTCATTCGTTGTAGTGCTTCTCCATGTGTACAACCCTCGAAGACGTATTAAATGGTCAATTAGGTTGGAAAGTGGTTAACAACCTAGCAAAAGTAGTCTACTATATGGTTAGAAAGTGGTAGCCCACACGGGTCATTTTGGCCTTGTTTTGTCTTATTTTCCATTCTAATGCATGGTATTGCTTAAGCTAAGGTCTAGGGTTTCTTTTAGAGTCCTTTAATGTTGCTTTTGTTGGGGCTTATGAAAATTGATTAATCGATTAGTAGGTTTCATTTCGATAATTTTATATTTTAGTTACTAAGCTATGGTTTTAAGGTAAATCAAAACTATGTTTAGGGCTTTGAATGGTGGAAATCAAAGGTTGATTTTTATAGCTTCCCACCTTCTAAGCGTTTGCTTGAAACCTTTTCTCACCTTTTGGTGTTTGAGGACAGTTCATTATGTCAATTTATCATTTAACTTTACAAAATACTTGTTTGCAAATCTCTTCTTATTAAACATAATAAAATATAGCAAAAGTCTTTACAAAAGTGTGCTAAACTCAAAGTATCACCTTTATATGTTCCTATATAATACATGATTCCAGCAAGAAGTCTACATATTACATTTACAATTGTTAGACCAAGTTCTTAACAATGTAATATATTGATCTCCCTTAAGAGTCAACTCTAGAGCATGAATCATATCTTACAACTAACCCTTTCTTCTAAAGAAACCCATCTCTAACTAGCACCCTAAAGTCTTGTTGCCTCTACAATGTGATGTCATGTCTAGTTCATCCTAAAATTGAGGATAAAACAACTTATCCCCTTAGCTTACTCTAAATTGCATGATAGTGGATAAACAAATAATAACATAAGTACAACTTAAGCCACATCACCAACAAGAAGTTAATATGGTTTTATTATCTTATTATATTCCAACCAAAAATCAATTCAGATAACATATGCCATACTCATACATGTGACATGTATCAGTATTGACATGCTAGCCTAACTTAGCCATTTGGTTGGTTGACTTCAATCGAGCATCTCGATGCAAAGTTAAGGAACTTAGTAGTGTAATAAGGAGTTGCCAAACCGAGCCTAATAGAAACTAAGTGTTGTTTTTAGAAAACCTAGCATATAATTAGCCTAGCAAATATAATGCAATTTCTATACATTCAAAAACCCAATTTTTATAAATCTAGTTGTTTACTTGATAAACCTAGCTTTTAAAAGTCAAATCATTTGCTTTTTAAAACCCTAACTTTTCATTTATGAAACCCAACCTAAGAAAAATCTTAGTTTTAGAACACTTAACCTGTAGGTCTTTTTCATACCATGCCATGAAGGCATCAAATCATTTACCAAGCAATACTTAGCAAATCACTAAGCAAGCTTACCTTTACATATTAACCCAGCCTTTATTTTGCTTCATTTACACTTTTGTCAAGGCTTCGTTATTGGGTTCACTTAAATGAATATCTTAGGAGGTAAGTTTAATACCTAGCTTTTTAATCGAGTTAGTACAAATCCTAATTAGGAGTAGAACTTCAATTATCAAAGTTAATAACCTAGCATTTTTCAATCAACAATAGTTATATGAAAAAGAGTAGCACATAGTTTGCCAAACAACAAATCCAAAACTTGTAGCTACATTTAGCTAAATCAGTTATAGGAAAAAAAGTTATTGTACATACATCACGATGAGTAGTTATAAATCTACTCAAAACACACAAATATCTACTTACTTGGAATTGCTGATAACTCAAAGCCTATGCTTCAATGCAGGGTCTTTCTTTACTTAGTTCACTTAGAAAGTGTATATGCAACAATTACCCATAAGTTGAATACAACTTAATTTAAGAAGTTATTTACGTATGTGATTTCAAGTACTTTCTGACTTATTTTCTGCTTCACTTTCTAAGATAACCCCAATATAAAGCTTTAGCTTGAAACCTTTTTATTTAACTTTTGTGTAACCTTCCTTTTAGTGTTCCTGTGAAGAAATCCTCTAAATCAACCTCTAAACACTAAGACAATCTGAAGTTTTAACTAGCTAAGGTTCTAACAGACCTTATAAGTCACATTATAAGTCTGTTATTTCACTACCCACATCATTAAATCACTTTTTTTGGACACCAACTTTGTTATTTTTACATTTAATTGGACTAGTTTACCATCCCAAGGCCTACTCATAGCCACATTATAACATATATATATAAGTGAAATTGCAAAAGGAAACAATAAATATTTAAAATTTCCAATTCCCTATTTAGCATTATACTAAAATTACTAAAGATCCATCTTCTTAATTTTCCAAAACTTTCTTCCTCTCATGAACTTGTATATAAAAATTAAGGTTAAAACTACATTATTTAGGCTATAAAAAATATGATACAAAATCTGTTTTTATGTGTAATTTCTTAAGGAACCCATATAACTGCTTTTAATTTTGAAAATCTAGTTTGATTTTTGGATTCTACATGTAAAAATAACTATGAATATCAAGTTTCATAATTTTCTAATGTAATATAATATTATTATCAATATAATAAAAATAGAAGGAGAAATGACACTCATTGGCAAACGAACTTCGAACCATTGATGGCAGTGGGGGTGATGTTGGGTGACCTAGATGCCAACTACTTTGTTAGGTGGTAGAGGCAATCTAGCATCAGGTCATGTGGTTGCTTTCATATTCTAACAACCTCAATTTTGCACCATAATTTTCTTCAAATTTTTCTATTGTTTTTTCCTTTATTTCTTAGAATACTCTCAATTTTCCCAGAACCTAGACTCTCTAAACAAGATTTCGGAAGAAAGAATTTGCTTAAATCAAGGTGTGTTTAGTCAATTAAAAATCTATTTTGTGATGTAGCCACATGTATATCTTATAAAATCCCCTACTACATCATGAAATGAGGTATCCAATCTCCTATGTTACTTCCCCAGTGGTTGTTTGACTCCATTACCATGTCCAACAAGAATTGAACACCTGTTGCCACTAACATTTTTTGCTGATTTATTTACTATCTTGTCAATTTAATTTATATTACATATTTAGGATTTTAGGTTATTTTATGAATATATATATATATATATATATATTCATACTACATACACACTACATGTCTACATATTCCCTATTATTTCATATCATTTCATTGATTATAATATTCAAATAATCCATCATTAAAGGCTCGTTAATTATTAGAACCTAATTTACATATTTTCAATAAATAATAGATAATATATTTATGATTTATTTCTAATTATATTATTATTTTATTTTAAAAAATCTCAACTGTTCAAGTTGTGTTTCGACTAATTTTTATTACCTCGTTGTAGCTTCCATGCTTGCACGAAGAATTTCTACAATAGCTCTAACATTTACATACCAGTATAGTAGTAACTAATTTTATAGGGTTTTATAATTTTTAAACCAAATAAATTTTTATCTTTATAGCTTTGGTATAGCTATAGGTTTTATTGAATTCTCATATAATTAACCATCTATCTTAAAAATTTAGATTAAGTTGCAAAGCTAGCATTTTTATTATTAAATTTTCATCGCAGAATATGGATAAGATTATAGGTATTATTTTATTTTAGTAACTGGATTCAAAATAGAATTTCTAGTGTTTAGCTTGTTTGACAAATTAACTTTGTAAAATAGATTTTAAAGCTTAACTGGTTTACAGGTATTGGAACTTGTAAGTAGGGATTTCTAGAACTTACTTTGTTATCTTGATCTCAGAGGACTCTTTCGGCTAATGCGGCGAGTGATTTTGCTGGAGTGGGTTCCATTATAGTATCTTATTGAAGCTTTTGAGTATCATTAAGTATGTTTAGTATCTGTTTGTTAGAAAGGTTATAATTAAATTATGGTTACCTATTTTAAGTCCTTTAATTAATTCTATATTTAATTTAGAAGCCACAATTTTTTTTTAAATTTACATCGTTGTGCATATAAATTGGAAGTGTCTAATTATGGGTACACACACATTATGTCTAATTATTTTCTTATTAAAATTGAGATCTTGGGGTGTTACATTGAAAATCAATATCGTTTTCAAATATAGCAAAACAACTGCAAACACAATGATTCCATAATAAAAGCATAAATGACAACAAAATATATTAAATAAAAACCAAATACCTATTTTAATTGGAAAGATATGGTAAGGTTTATCCTCGGTTATATTTAGCAGCAATCTTAAATCGGAACTGAAAATTTATTCAATAGCATTTGTTCATAAATTATAAGATACATCATAATATAGAACTTATTGATGTAGTTTGTTCGTAGCTGAATATGTGGTTATAGACTGTCTTACGACATTTTATACATATGTTATCTACCAGCCATATAAGGGACAGTAGATTTCCATAAGACCAAACTGCTTCGGAATATATTAACCCTACGTATGAGAAACTGTCCCAGATTCACTGTTTCCTTCTCCTGATTTATCCCCTGCACACTTGCAATGATTAATACCCGAAAAATAATTTATTGACGTTATCTTATCTAAGTATCCTCTTTTATCATCTAAATGCAGAAGAACATAACTCTGACATAAAAATGTGTTTGTTTCAAGGAGAAAAGGAACAAATAGAAGGAACTGGATGTTGCTCGTAAACTTATAAGACGTTAAAAATTGTCCATGCAACTTGTATATAATTTATATGGCACATAGGAGACAGGAAATTTTGGATATTCTGACGAAACAGTATTTTATAATTATGCTTGACAGATTCAATTATTTGCGTACCTTATCAGCTGATAATTCTGCGCCGGATAGCAGCCGGTTCACTTGGGAATTTTAATTTTAATTTTTTTTTTTAATCCCATAAGCATATATGCTGATGAAATTCAGGATGTTTTCTGTAAGATAAAGCCAAAGAAGCCATAATTTCTTTTTTTTTTTTTAATTAGGCTTCGTTCGATGAATTGAGAATTAATTAAATTGTCGTGGGTTTCTCAAAGAACCATATTTTTATATCATATGTTAATCGGAAAGTGATTTGAAGGAAGAAAGTGTCTCCTTGTCTCTAATTTGTACATGGATAAAAGTTTTTCCATTTCCACCTTTATTTATCAGCATCTACTTCTATATAAAGGCAAAATCAAAAGGCAAGATTGTAATGTAAATTCATCTTATAGAATAATAAAGATAAGTAGGTCTCTAGGCTTAAATCTATTGGATCCAACCCGACTTAGTAGTTTCAGTTTCACTTTAGGAAGAAACATAACTGAATTGAACTATAATTATAATTTTTGTGGTTTGGTTTGAATAAGTTTTCAAGTCTAATCAAGTAGAAAAAATTTTCAATTGATTTGGTGCAATGAACCAAATAAAAAAAGAATTGAATCACACCATATAAAAAGTATATATGTATAGAGACACATAAACAAAAATTAAATGAAGAATCAATAGAATAGCATATTAGAATATAAAACTTTATCCTTCTATTTTATGAATAAGATAATTAAATATAATCCACAATCTTCTTTAAAATGTTAAGGCCAGAAGTCTATTCATTTATTTGGTTTATTTCTTTTCCCCCCATTGGAATTCAAATCTTATGATCGAAAATCAATTTGAAAGATTTGGATAACGTGTTTTAAAATCTCGCTTTGTAAGAAAGTATGAACTCTGGCGAGCACTCTTTTACGACTTCTAGTTGATCTCACCTCGTCATATAGACAAGAACATCAGCGTATATAACAAATAGATTTTATTTTATTCTTTTACTTTGAATTTGGGAGCTTGGAAAATGTTCGACAAAAGGCATAGTTTAGTTTCTTTCCATCTATTAAACAAATTAAGAAGATTTTCTTCTGGCCAGAAAAATTCACACGTGTTAATTGATTGGCAAGAAGACTTTTCCGCTAGTAATTCTTTTGCAAAAAAACTTTGCCACCACCAGCACCAAATATTTTGTCACTACCAAAAACCCAGAATACCCTAACATAACACCTCTCTCGCTCTCTCTTTCATTTTACTCACTCCTCTCTCTATCTTTTCCAAAATATTCCAAAACCCATTCCTCTCTGTCACTCGAAATCAATAGCCCCACTAGCTCTAAATTTGGTTTGATTGCTAATTAGATTAGGTTTTGGTACACTCTGATTTACTTAATTTTCTTCCTTCAATTATTTTGACCGAGCAGTGTAAAAACAATAAAATAAACTTGTAGGTCTTTTTATTTAGTTATTTGAGAATTGTTGGACTAAAACCTTAAACCTTGCTTAGAACTACAAAAACCCTTTTGTCTTCTTGACTTTTAGGACTCAAAAATTCAGATCTCAACACCCTTGGCATTGGAAAATGCTAGGAAATGATCAAATTACTACAAAACCATAATTACAAGGTAAGTTGACCATAGTGTACATTGTATTATGTCTTTTTCTATGGAAAGAGATATTAAAATCAATAGAATCCATCAATTGCAGTGTGATGAAGGTGTAGATTTGTTTTCTTGGTATCATTATAGTAAGGAAAATCATAAGTACTTCTTTAATCTCAAGTCTCATGATTATAGAGTAGATTAGGGTTGGTTTTGTGATTGTTGATTTGGTGATTGAACTGATCTCGGAGTTTAAAGGGTTGTTGTTGAATGTACGAAGGTTAGGTGATGTGTTGAGGTTGTAATTGTTTTAGAACAGATGATTTGGAGTGGTGATTGAAGGAGAAAATCGAATTTCAAGGAGAGTATGGCCAAGGACCATAGTCATGTTTGTGATTGTATTAGTTCTTTAGAGTTATATTAAGTTGTTCGTGAGGAGGAGAAGAAAAATTGAAGATGAGAGGACCATGGCTAAAGTTCATGGCCTTAGTCACTACTCATCGTCATTTCCCTATACAAGAACAAGAACCATGGCTAAAAATCACAACTATAATCCTTGCCAATGTGCTTGTTTCACCTTTTAATCCTTCTTTTCTTGCTTTCTAGCCTTCTAACTTACAACTTAAATCAATATAGATCATTTTAAGATTCTAAAATTGTCCTAAAAACATATGCAACAGTAATTAACCTGAGATACAAGTAGGATTTTCAAATCTAAGTTAGGACATGAAAGAATCTTTTAGAAAGTTTATTCTAAACTTTGCTTTATTTATTACTACGTGTTGATTTTGAACTTACCCTTAGTCTAGACACTAGAAATAGTAGCAATTACTCTTTGGATTTAGGTACGCGACACTTGCACATTTTGTTGTGCTTGACTAGGGTAGTTCATTAAATGGAATTAAAAGAAACCTAGCTTAATAATTGTTGTATTGCGCGTGCTTGGCTTTGACCTCCCATTGGTAGGATCTAGTGGGTTGGTGAGACATCTGGTGATCATACATGACTCGCCTGATGGGAATACCATATTAAGATAACCTAGTGAGATTTAAGAAGGGTTATTAGGGTGATGGGTAGAACCCACACAAATATTATCACTATATATATGTTGTGTGCTTAGAAATCATGAGTTACTCTAAGTTCCAAGACACTTGAATTATCTTGTTTGTTAGTTAAATGAAAGATAATAAAAATGTGATTGCTACATTAGCTCTATTTATGTAATGCCCTAGAACCAAATGGTGTCACAACCCATCATATGTCCCTACCATTGAAGAACACGTTAAGGCTTTAAAACCAACTATAATCTCTAAAATCACTTGTAACTATTGCTTAACAAGTACAAAACAACAAATCTTTAAGTACAACAATTCTTTAGATATAACAATTCGAGTTACTCATAGGCAAATCACTTTAGCATCAAACAAACTAAATAATTAGACAGAACTAATTGCTTCTCTTTTCCAACTCGATGATAGTTATTTCCATACTTGTCATAACTTATTGAATTAACCTGCAGCTGTAAAAAAATAAAGGAATGAGCTAAAGCCTGGTATGGGTGTACAATCACACATGGATGTCAAGCTTAGAATATATACATACATATAATGCAATTGTAATAGAATATAAGCAAATAATAATTTATATTATTTTCAATTTAGGCCAATGTACAACAAAGGGGTACTCATGACCCCACTATACATTGATTTTTGTCCACATACATAAGTGAATATGATATAAGTGTTTCTTTAAGTCCTTTATGTCTAGAGTCCAAAGTTTAGAGACCAGAAACCTAATATTCTAGCTACATTATCCTTTATACGAGTTTACTAGGGAATCTTCATATTTGATCAATGGTTGCTCCTCTAGGGAACTATCATTACGGGCTCCTAGAGCGAGTACGTCAAGCATAACTAGTAATCAAGGTCAATTGGCCGAATATAGATTAGTTCGATTAAATTCTTTCTAACCTAGCAAGCATAATCATATAAATGAGCACCACGTTCCTAGAATCGCTTCACAATAGATAAAAGAACTCCAAACTCATAACCTGAATCAAAAGCTCATCTCTCAACAAGGAATCCAACAACTACCATGAATCTATTGAAAAACAAGCATACATATTAAACTTCAATACTCAATAACTAAGTTTTACTTAAAAATTACTTATGAGCATATAAATTATCTAACTAAGATCCCAAAAGAAAATAATCCAATCTAATCATAAATCAATACTAGAAATTGAAGACGATGTAAATACTTAATAAGATAAAGCTAAAAGTTAACATATTAATATAATATTATTTAATTACTTTAGATCGCATAGTATGATATATATATATATATATATATAAAAGAAAATATAAACTAGACACATGATGAGGATGTCAAAATATATAATTTACTAATCGATATAGCAATAAAAGAATACATACTTAATTGGACATATTAAAATTCATAAAAATATGTAAGGAAGGACATATTAATAATCAAAATCCAAAACTGATATACTTTACAAATAATATAATATACTATATAATCACAATAACTATCATAATAAAAATACTTAAATCATAATGACATTAATATTAATAATAAGGCATAACAGTAACAAGATAGTATCGTCGTAAATCAAATTAATACTTGAAATACATATATGATATAGGTATTAACGTAATTGTACACTAAGTCAAAAAATAATGTCCCTACATTAAATATATCAGGAAATTGAAATCTTACACTATAAATTTACATATATGCATAGTTTGATATTATGACATAAAGTATGATAATAACTTTTATATATACTAAAATGACTATAATGACAACTAAATCAATTATAATAGAAATCAAGTACTAGTATATAATTACTTTTCACAATGATATCGAAAATAGAAATAATATTTTACTTATATGATACCGAAAAGTGGAATCAAATAAACTCGTGGAGTAAAATCAAGTTTGGAACATTGGATAGACACTGGATTGATGTTGAAAATGAACCTATAAAAACAAAATACAGATATTATATTTCATATAATAATGTACTTGAATAATTAATAAATAATAAATTACTAGTGTGGGTCAAAACGTGTGGGTACAGGAATGGAAACAAAACCTAGCGAGACAAAGCTCGATAGCTTGGATAAAAGATGTAGTGAGTGGCTTGGAAAATTTTAGGGGGTCTGTACGTTGAGATTGATTTTAAGGGGAAGGGGTGTGGGGATGACAAGAGAGGCAAAAGGGAATTGGGGATTAGGGTCAAGTCCGACGTTAGGCGAGTGAGAGAGGGAATTGAAATGGAAAAATGGAGTGGAGTTGGCCTGAAACAAGAGAGACAAAGAGGATATGATTGAGAGAAAGGGGTAGGGATGATGAAATGATGAAGAGAGATAGCATGAGAGAAAAAAAAAAAGTGAAGAGAGTGAGAGAGGATACTAGTGGAAGAAAATAAAAATGGCTTGGAGAGAAAATGAAGAAAAGAACTGCAGCGAAAATTATAGCCTAAGATTTATGGTAGGTTTAGATTATTCTAGAGCATTCTAGAATATATGATGTGCCTATATTTAAAATAAAAAATTGTTAATTAAAATGAGAGTAAATAGTATTTAGAAAAATAATTTATGTATAAAAATATTGGAAGATATATAATATTAATAAAACATATATATCTTATTTGTAAAATAAAATTAATTTAATTAATGCGTATGTAAAATAAGTATTTTAGAAAAATATAATTGAAACCTTAATTTAGACATCTATTCTATATGATACACTTTAGAATAAATTTGCAATTGTTTGAACGTTAATAAATTGAGAAAATTTTTCCTACTAAAATGCGATTTTTATCAATACGATTTAAATAAATTTTATTACTTGATTACTATTTTAAATTTAACTGGGTTGTTTCAATTTATGGATACATGTGATTCTTGTCATTTATGTGACACATGCATGTGATTTCGTGTTTCATACTGGGTTTGTGGTTTTTGAGTTTCAGGTACAAGTAACATGAAAAGTACTAAGAATTACGAAGATGTAGATTTTAATTACTATTACTTTGATGAGGAGATAGGATACTATTATTTCAATGATGAGATGGGTTTCCCCTAGTAGTTGATTTGAGAAATGGATGACATGAGAGATGAATGGTTTGTTTTATTTATGTTTTTGTGTTTTGGGGACTTGAAGGGTCTCCTATGACTCCTTACTTTTATTTTATTTTATTTGGAGATGTTACATTTATTTTAGAGTTATGAACCATTAAAAGTTAAATGTTAGACACTTATGGAGTTTTTAGTAGTTGAATTAAATAAGGATAGGTGTTACATGTTTAAACTTAAGTGGTGAATTATATCAATCTTATTCATTATTTAAGGTGGAATTTAATGAGAGACTGGTGGTATTCATTGATTGTAGAGTTTAGATAGATGGCATGTTACTAGAAGTCTTAGTGTGTCAGCTTCTTAGGTTGACACATAGTGGGGCTATGACTTCTAGGGCTTCAAAGCGTTATAGCTTTTAGTGGTATTAAAGCAATAGGTTATGGATCTTGAAAAACATAGGCTATTGATTTGTAGGGCATTGAACAATGAAGAGAGTAGGTAGATAAAGGGCTAAGTTGAAATACAAAAAAAAAAAAGAAAAAAAGAAAAAAGAAAAACGGAACTTTGGTATTCAATATTTTATTCTATCTTGTATTGGTTATTCCTTTGTGCTTGTATAGCTACCCTTTATAGTTATTCTTCTTTGCTTCTAATTACTCTTTCCTTATGTTGTTCTTTCCTTATAGAATGTCTAGATGTGGTGGTACAGCTTCTAATGCCTTTTCTTAACCTTAAGGGGGAAGAGCGATTGAAAACCCCAATCTGATCACTTTATCAATCCCTACATAAAACTAGTAGAATCTCAATGCCCTACCATTTGGGTAAGGACAACCTCAATAAGACCAAGGCATACTTACTCTTAGTGTAATACTACCACCTCTACCACAACAAAATTTAAACTAGAGTATGGGACAAGGGTTTGATCAGGTAATAACTACCCAGATGCTATAGATGATAAATGCTATGAAGGGTATGATGGCTCAATAGCATCAATAAATACAAAGGGACATGCAAGTGATGTAGGCTATGCTAAAGCCTAGAGATAGGAAAAACAGGCTGCTAGGCAGCCAGGGATGGGTAAGTATCTCAAAGTGGCTAAAGGATTCAATCCTCAACCAAATGATGTTATAGCAGTAAACAATTGGATCAGGCAAGTTGAAAAGGCTTCTACCAAAACTAAAGTACCTAGGGATAAGAAGATTGATTATACTATTATTGTATTAAGGGGTGATGCTTCTAAGTGGTGGTATGATACTCTACATACCCTACCTAATGTGAACAAGCTAAATTGGAGTGGGTTCAAGTAGGCCTTCTTTGACATATTCATTCCTAGCATTATTAGAGAACAAATGTAGTTGTCATAATAAATCCTTTAGCAGGGTACTTAGACTGTAGCGGAATATGAGGTTGAGTTAGACAAATTGGCACATTTCCAACCTATAGTGTATTCAAAGGCCATGAATAAGGCTAAGTATTTTGAGTAACCGCTAAAGAGAAAACATGATCAATTGAGTTGCTGTGCTTCATAGTATTGGGAAAGAGCCATGTTAAGTTATGCCACACTACGTCTTAATAGGGTTGCTAAGAGGTCAGCTTTAGGTATTGTTATCAAAGACCTTAGATAAAGACTAGTTATATGGTAGCATAGGCCTATGGCCTTACCACTAGCACCTCAAGTCAAAGCTCCAATACCTATTGTGACATGTACAGGTGCTTCAGTCCACACGAGTTATCAACTTGTAAATAGACTTTAGGAGCTTCTTTCCTCTATGGAAAGATAGGACATTGGGGTAAGGATTGTAGGGAGGTCACGATACTTCACTAGAGGTTTTGTTTTAAGTGTGAGCAAAGGGGCTATAAGTTTGTTGACTATAAAGATGCAGCTACTTAGAATGTAAGGGCACCAATTGTCAGGTCCCTTCCAGATCCTATAGCTACACGACCTCAACACGTGGGACCCCACCAGAGAGCCCTGGTTAGAGTGTTCACTCTTCAACATCAAGAGCCTGCCTCAAACATAGATACTCTAGCAAATACACTCTCTATCCATAATCATAGAGTATATGCATTGTTTAACACAGGTTCATCCCATTCCTATGTAACTAATTCTATTTGAAATTGTATGGCCTGTTTGTTACAAATTCAAGTTTTGAGTTGTTTGTGAATTCACTTTTAGGAGTGAAGTGGTATTAAATTGAGTATGTAGAAATGTAGAAGTGGTTATGGAAGGGAGGATCCTGCCAACTGATTTACTAATGTTAAGGCTGTTAGATTTTAACATCATTCTAGGCAAGGATTGGCTATCAAAACATCATGTCACCATTGACTGCTATAATATGGTGGTTTCTTTTGAGCCCTTAGGTTTAGAGCCCTTTAGTTGTTAGGAAGAGATACCAAAACTAACTCAGTGTCTCGCTTATGAGTTATAGGAAAAAATGACTGGGGCCACTCTAGTAATTGAGCTAAGTAGAGCTAAGTTGAACATAGAGTAAGTCCCAGTAGTTCAAGAGTTTCTTGATGCATTCTCAAAAGATTTATTAGGTTCGCTACCTAAGAGGGAAGTTGAATTCAGAATAGAAGTGGTACCAAGAACTACACTCATATCAAAGTCAGCTTATAGGATGGTGCCTACAAAATTGGTGGAATAAAAGAAATAGTTACAAGAGTTGTAGGATAAGGGGTTTATCAGGACTAATTCGTTGCCTTAGGGTACTCTAGTCCTTTTTGTAAGGAAGAAGGATTGTAGTTTGCCATGGGTATTAAATACAAAGAATAAGTATCCCCTTCCCAAGATTGGCAATCTCTTTGATCAGTTACACTGTACCTAAGTCTTCTCTAAAATCGACTTATGTTCTACATACTATCAATTGAAAGTTAGGCTAGAGGATGTTGAAAGGCGATTTTTAGAACTAGGTATGTTTATATGAATTCCTCATAATGCCATTTAGCCTCACTAATGCTTTGGCAGCATTTATGGGCCTCATGAACAGTGTTTAAGGAGCATTTGGACAGATTTGTTGTGCTTTTTATAGATGACATACTCATGTAATCTAAGAGTCATGAATAGCATGCCAAGCACTTGAGAATTATTTTGGGCAAACTGAGAGAAGAAAAGTTATATGCCAAGTTTAACAAGTGTGACTTTCGGTTTGAGTAAGTTTCATTTCTTGAGCATATTGTAAATAAGGATGGCATTGCAGTAGACCCTAAAAAGACAAAAATAATGGTTGACTGGTTGAGACCTACTATAATGTAAAAAGTTAGAAGTTTCTAGGGGTTAGCAGGTTATTAACAAAAGTTTATAAAAGGTTTCTCAAGAATAGTAACCCCATTGAGATGTTTGATGTAGAAGGGGGTTAAGTTTGAGTGGACTGATAGGTATGAAGAGAGCTTCTAGCAACTAAATGATAGACTTGTAACTGCACCGATTTTGACTTTGCCTTGCAGTGGGAAAGAATTTATAATATATAGTAATGCATCTATTTAGAGCTTAAGGTGTATTTTAATGCAAGATGGTAAAGTAATTGCTTATGCATCACATTAGTTGAAGCCATATGAGAAAAACTATCCCACTTATGACTTAGAGCTAGTGGCTTTAGTACATGCATTGAAGTTGTAGTGCCATTATCTATTAAGTATGAAGTATAAGTTATATATAGATGACAAAAGCCTCAAATACTTCATTACTCAAAAGGATCTGAATATGAGGCAGAGGCACTGGTTAGAATAAATAAAAGACTACAACTTAGACATCTAGCGTCACCTAAGAAAAGTAAACGTAGTAGCTGATGCTTTAAGCGAGAAGAAGCAAGGAAACATATCTAACTTGTTCACTTCACAATGATAGTTACTAGAGGAGAAGTGTAGACTTGAACTAGAAGTGCTAATTAGAGAGGTAAGTGTTAGATTAGCTAGTCTCAAAGTGCAACTTACTATTATGTATAGAATCAAAGGCTCTCAGGTGGAAGATCAAAATATACAGGAGATCAAGAGAAGAAAGGAAGCAAGAAAGGCACTTGAGTTCATAGTGGATGTAGAGGGGACATTGAGGTTTAAGGGCTAGTTATGTGTTCCAGTAGATGCAAAGTTAAAGGATGAGCTACTAAAGGAAGCACATTACTCAATGTACACAGTTCACCCTAGGAGTGTGAAAATGTATAGAGATTTGAAAACACATTATTGGTGGAATGGAATGAAAAGGGAGATAGTTGAGTATGTGTTTAGGTACTAAACTTGTCAAATGATCAGAATTAAGCATCAGAGGCCAGTAGGAGGGTTACAACTGTTGCCTACACCAAATGAAAATGGACGCATGTGACTATGGATTTTGTCACAACCTTACCTAGAACCTCAGCAAAGCATAATACAATATGGATGACTATAGATTGGTTGACTAAGTATACATAATTCATTCCCATAAATAACAAATGCCTAATAGAGAATCATGCCAAGTTATATGTATGAAAGGTTGTAAAGCTACATAGCATGCCAGTATCCATTACTTTTAACTAGAATACTAGGTTTATGAGTAAATTTTGAAGTAGTCTACACAAGGCACTAGGCAGAAGGTTAACTTTAGTACTGACCTCCACCCTCAAATTAATGGGTAGTCAGAATGTACTATTTAGATCTTGGAAGTAGGATTAGCATGTGCTATTAATAGAGTTTGCCTACAACAATAGTTACCAAGCAACCATTCTAGTGGCTCCATATGAAGCCCTATATGGAAGCAAGTGCAGATTGCCTCTTTATTGGGATGACATTGGTGAAAGTTGTTGACAAGACTAGAATTAGTATAAGAGGCAATAGATAAAATTAAGTTGACTAGGCAAAGGATGCAATCCGCTCAAAGTCACTAGAAAAGTTATGCTGATAAGCGTTGATGCCCGTTAGAGTTCTAGATGGGAGATGAGATGTTGTTGAGAGTATCTCCAACAAAAGGTATTGTTAGATTTGGGTTAAGAGAAAAACTTAGCCTTAAATATGTTAGTCTTTTCAAGATCCTAGAGAGAATTGGGAATGTAGCCTACAAGTTAGAGCCTTAAATATATAGGCTACTTACTCAATTCTCTTGAAGATCCTAAAGGGAACAATATATCTTAGGCTCAATTTTTCTATTAACCCAAATCTAATAACACCCCTGTTGGAGATACTCTCAATAACACCTTATCTCCTACTTAGAACTTTAGCGGATATTACTGCTTATCAACATAACTCTTTTGGTGACTTTGTACGTATTGCATCCTTTGGTTAATCAACCTAACTTTATCTACTGCTTCTTATACTAATTTTGGTCTTGTTAACTTCCTTTCACCAACCTCATCCTAGCGAAAAGGTGATCTGTAATTCCTTCCATATCAGAATGGTTACCTAGTAGTTATTATTATAGGAGAACTCTACTAATGGCACATATTAATCCCATTGATCCCCAAAATCAAGTGCATAAGCTCTTAGTAAGTCTTCCAAAATCTAAATAGTATGTTCTAACTACCCATCAATCTAAGGGTGAAAAGTAATACTGAAATGTAAACTGGTACCTAGTGCCTTGTACAAACTTCTCTAAAATTTACTCACAAACCTAATATCCCAGCCAGAAGTAATGGATACTAGCATACTATGTAGCCTTACAATCTCTCATACATATAACTTGGCAAATTCTTTATCAAGCACTTGTTATTTATGAGAATGAATTGTGAACACATAGTGAATTGATCTACAATCATCGATACCATGTTATGCTTTGCCAAGGTTTTGGGTAAGGTTGTAACAAAATCCATAGTCACATCTACCATTTCCATTCTATTGTAAGCAACGGCTACAACTCTCTTGTTGGCCTCTAATACTTAATTTTGATCATTTGACAAGTTTGGCACCTAGACACATACTTAAGCTATTTCCCTTTTCATACCATTCTACTAATAATGTGTTTTCAAATCTCTGTACATTTTTGCACTCCTAGGGTGAACTGTGTACATTAAGTAATGTGCTTCCTTTAGTAGCTCATCCTTTAACTTTGCACCTATTGGAACACATAACCGACCCTTAAACCTTAATGTCTATCCCCTCTACATCTGCTACAAACTCAAGTGACTTTCTTGCTTCCATTCTACTCTTGACCTCTTGTATATTTTGTTTGTTCGCTTAAGTAGCTTTAATTCTATCCAAAATTGTAGGTTGTAATATGTGACTGGCTAATCTAACACTTACCTCTTTGGTTAGCACTTTTAGCTCAAATCTATGAATGTCCTCCAGTAACTACTGCTATAAAGTGAGTAAGTTGGCCATGTTTCCTTGCTTCTTTCGGCTTAAAGTATCAGCTACTACGTTTGCTTTTCCCAAATGATATTGGATGTCCAAGTCGTAGTTCTTTATTAATTCTTGCCAAGCCTCTACCTCATATTCAAATCCCTTTAAGTAAAGAAGTATTTGAGGCTTTTGTGGTCTGTATACACCTTGCACTTCTCACCTAGTAGATAATACCGCCATAACTTCAATGCAGGTACTACAGCCACTAGCTCTAAGTTGTGAGTGAGATAATTTATTTCATATGACTTTAGCTAACATGATGCATAAGCAATTACTTTGCCATTTTGCATTAGAACACACCCTAAACCCTGAATAGACGCATCACTATATATTATAAATTCTTTCCCACTGCAAGGCAAGTTACAATTGGTGTAGTTACAAGTTTGTCCTTTAATTGCTGGATGCTCTCTTTACAATTATCAATACACTCACACTTAATCCCCTTTTGAGTTAAGCATGTTAATGGGGTCATTATTCTTGAGAAACCTTTTACAAACATTCTGTAATAACTTGCTAACCCTAAAAAGCTTCTAACCTTTGATACTGTAGTAAGCCTTAGCCTATCAACTGCTACTTTTATTTTTTCAAGATCCACTGCAATGCACTCCTTTTTCATGATATGCCTAAGAAATGAAACTTACTTAAGCCAAAAGTCATACTTCCTAAACTTGGCATATAACTTTTCTTCCCTTAATTTGCCCAAAACAATTCACAAGTGCTTGGCATGCTCTTCGTGACTCTTAGAATGGAAAAGTATGTCATCTATAAAAACCATAAAAAATCTGTTCAAATACTCCCTAAGTACTTTTTTCATGAGATCCATAAATGCTACTAAAGCATTGCTAAGGCTAAACAGCATTATTAAGAATTCATGCAAACAATACCTGGTTTTAAACATCATCTTTTCAACATCCTCTAACCTAACTTCTAACCAATAATACCTGGAGCACAAGTCCATTTTAGAGAAAACTTGAGTACCCTGTAGCTGATCAAAGAGATCATCAATCCTGCGGAGGGATACTTATTCTTTATTGTTACTTGGTTCAAATCTCTATAGTCAATACTCATGTGTAAACTACCATCCTTCTTCTTTACAAAAAGGACTAGAGCACTCCAAGGCAATTAACTAAGCTTGGTAAACCCCTTTATCTTACAACTCCTGTAATTGTTTCTTCACCTGTTTATATACCTATTTACTATTGCTTATATGTTTTCTTCATATGTTTCACTTTCCTAAGCTAGACAAGGTTTTTAGTGCATCTATTGTCTCAAAAAATAGTAAAACTATGACTCCATGTATAATTCTTTTTAGCACTAATAATAACTACAAATCAAAATCAAATATTTGTATCTTATTTTGCTCTTTTAATAGATATATATTACTATTTACTTCTCTTAGTATCTCCAAAGATAAGAATAGCTTAAGTTTCCTATTTGATTCAAGACTTTAATTGACAATAATAGGAATAAATAATATATCAAAATCCATAGAATATAATTAAATGATCTTGTAAGGGGGCTAAACCTCTAACCCATGTACACCCTGATAGGATTCGAGGTACTGACTCAACTAAATGCCAAAGCTTAGCCCATCTACTCCTTATTCGGATATCTTATTTGACTACTTATTTTTATTTGTGTTATTTAGATTTCCTATTTCTTGTATTTTCCTAAACTACGCTCATGCTTATTTTATATTTATGGGAATGCTAGTAGGATGTCCTTTTAATCCTTTCATTAACAAGTTTGCCATTATATATAAATAGAATGCATGTGTAGGGTTTTAAATAGATTTGTACATTAATAAAAAACCCTTTGAGTCTTTTCTCTTGGAAAGCTCTCTTGTACTAGCTCTTATCAATCCCTTTAGTAAGAATTGTGGTGGGTAACCCTATCACTCGGACTGATGAATTGTAAGCTGTATAGGATCTAGTTGGTGTATTATATTTGACTGGATAGCTCACTGATTCATTAATGCCCTCATTAAACCCATTCTATTTTAGTTCCTTTAGCAGGATCGAACCTACCTTGATATCACTGCCCTTGTCGGTTCTTGGCGTAGTGTATTATACCCACTCTCGCCAACTCACCATTCTATAAATTACTTTCCTAGGACTTCTAAAAGTTGTTACACCTTAGAACCTAAGAAGTCATCACCCTGCCACGTGTTAGCTTAAGGAGCCGATACGCTTAGGCTTTTTAGTAACTTACCATCTGTTTGAACTCTACAATCAATGATTATCACTATTCTCTCATTAAATTTCACCTCAAACAATAAATAAGAGTGGTACAATTCACCAGTTAAGTTCAAACATGTAACAGCTATCTTAATTCAATTTAACTATTAAAAACTCTATTAGTGTCTAACATTTAACTTTTAAGGGTTCATGACTCTAAAATAAATGTAACATCTCCAAATAAAATAAAATAAAAGTAAAGAGTTACAAGTAACCCTTATAAGTCCCTAAAATCAAAAACAAAAATAAAAGAAATAGTTCATCTCTCATGCCATCCATTTCTCAAATCATACATTAGGCGAAACCCATCTCATCATCGAAATAATAGTATCCTATCTCCTTATCAAAGTAATAGTAATCAAAATTTGTATCTTTATAATATTCGGTACTTTCTATGTTACTTTTACCTAAAACTAAAAAACCACAAATCCCTAAAAGGTAAACTATGCCCAGTACGGAACACGAAATCACATGCTTGTGTTACATAAATAACAAGAATCACATGTATTCATAATTAGAACTAATGCGGCAATCACATTTTTATTATCTTGGAACTTAGAGTAACCCAAAACTCTTAGGCATACAGCATATATACGTATATATATAATGATAATTTTGGTTTGAGTCCTACCCATCATCTAAGTAACCTTTCTTAGATCTAGCTAGGTTGTCTTAATACAAAACCCTCATCAAGCAAGTCACATATGATCACAAAGTATCTCACTAACCCCCTAGACCCTACTAATGGGAGGTCGAAGCCAAGCACACATAACATAACAATTATTAGGTCAAGTTTCTTTTAATTCCATTTAATGAACTACACAAGTCAAGCACAACAAAACATATAAGTGTCTAGTACTTAAATCCAAAGGGTAATCGCTATTGGTTCTGGTGTTTAGACAAAGAGTAAGTTTAGAATCCAAATGCTTTTCCTCGTTGTAACGATACCATGAAAGCAAATCAACATCTTCACTACACTTGTAATTGCAATTTCGTAGAAATTCAACCCTTTCCTTATGGTTGCAAATACCAAGGGTGTTGAGATCCGAATTTTTGAGTGCTAAAAGTCAAGATGGCAAAAGGGTTTCTGCAGTTTTAAGCAAGCTTTAAATATGGTTAGGGTTTAGAAGGGTTTCTAATTTTTTTTTCTTGATTTAAATGCCCTTGCAAGCATTAATTAATTACATATAATAATATCAAGCCCCTCTTATCCCTTAATATCATTACATTATTTAAATTCCTTTTTACTTTTATCTTAATTTTCTAAGTGTAGACCCTCTATTTTTGCTCTTCCTAGATCCATCTTTAATTTAGAATCTCCTAATTTCCAAAAAAAAAAAAAAGAGGCCAAAAATATGAAAAATACAAAAAAAAAATGAAAAAATATCCAAAAAATTGAAAAATGAAGAAAAAACATAAAAAATTGGAAAAATAACAAAGCACCAAAAAATGAGAAAAATCCAAAAAAAGAAAAAGAAAACCCAAAAATCTAAAAAAATGAAAAAAATCATAAAAAGTATCATGTAGTAGTCCATTTAGGTTAGTTCAGCATAGAAATAATTTTTCGATGTTTGAAACGGTTTGTGGAGTCAAAATTAATATTGGAGATTTGACCAAATTAGGAATTCCAAGTGAAAAATGGGCTTTTATTGAAAATCAATTTTTTTGGCCTAGGTTTAATTGACTTGTTTTGAAATATTTTGAAAATTCATATATTTAAGAATTTGTAGCCTCAATTGGAGTTGAAATGTATATTTTAATGTCATTTAAAGTTTTTAAATAAAAGTCGAATATAGATAAAAATTGAGTTCCCAATTCGATCAAATTGGATAAATTTTTAAAAATTTTTGATTATATGTTTATTAGACTCCACATATACATGATGAGCAAGGTGTATTTTTTTAGATTTCTAATAATTAGCCAGGTCTTGTTTAATGTGTTTTCCAATTTGAAAATGCAACAAGAATTAGCGAAAATGATGAAAAAGATAAAAGAAAAAAGAAGAAAAAGAAAAAATAAAATAAAATAAAGTGTGACACATGTCACCTTATTGTTAGTAACATGTGTTACAATGCAGCTATGCTATATAGCATCTAAAATCTGATGCCACATGGCACTAATTAGTGGTTAACATGTGGCCTTAATGCCATACCAAGTGGTGGTGTGATGTATGGTAGCTTGGTCAATGCTTTGACCATCCCTCTTTTCCTACTCTCATTTCTACTATAAATACATGCTTTGAATTGCCATTTAAATGGCAACTTTTATGTGAGTATATTTTACCCTATTTCATCCACTTTTTTGTCACAAAAAAAATCAAGAAAAATATGTAATTAAAAGCTTGTGATATCTCTTATTCAATAAACTTTAGGATTTGAATTATTATTAAGGGAAATAGGAGAAATAAAAATAACAAAATTGGGTGTCTATTAAATACCCATTTAATACACTATGAATAAATTAAGCAAATTTAGGTTGTTTCATTGCAATAATCCATTGCAACCTAATACAAAACAAGCAATCACATCCCCCATAAGTTATGTGATGCATTATTTCCACATTATTTTCATAAATTTGTGACTAATTAGACCAAAAATGGAAAGAACATGGACATATTCAAAAACTTGCCATTGTCACAAAGATTTAATCTTTTCTCAACATAGATATTACTTAAGGATGAATCACGAGTTGACATTATAAATACGACTCCCCTTTACACATTCAAGCAACTCCTAAGTATGGAAAACATCCCCATTGTGAGGATTGCAAGTTTTCTCTCTTTAAAGTATAAAATTTCAATATCTACACTCTCTCTTCGATTTCTCTCATTATAGAACAAATTAACGAGTAGTAAAAAATAGTGAGAGATTCCTTGATCTCTATAGATCAATGTCTAATTGGTGATTTGATTCAATTTCATGTTGGGTGGGATTAATTTGAATTTGAAGTTGGGAAGCGCAAGTTTGGAGTTTAGTCATCCTCAAATTGCGTTTTGGAAAAATTCAAATTCAAGTTGTTGTGATTTCTAGAAATTAAGATGACGGCCTCGAAGAAGGGTATCTTAGTCATCCTCAAAGCCACTAGCCTTGCCCCGAGAGTTGGTTGATAACCACCTAAACTAGTCCTTGGTTTGTTGCTTATTGGAGGTAAGTTCTTAAATTGTTCATATGCATTGTTTGTTTAAGGAAAACGTAAAAAGAAATGGAAAAATTTGAAAAAATAAAAATTATGTTTCTTTGATCTTGCAATATTATATTTTGAATGGGACTATGTGTTTTTGCAAAATTTAATAATTTTTGTTAATTAATTTTTAATGTGTGTTATTTTTTTAATATGCTTGAATAAGGTTCTTTTCCTATATAAAAAATAAAAAAAGAAAATCCTAAAAAAAATTCTTTTGATGTTAAGTTAGCACAATTTTGTTTGAATAATGTGTTTTCTTTTCCATGATAATTCATTTCTTTAGCTTACTATGGTTAGGGTTAATGAAAAATTGACTTGTTTAGGATGTAATAAATAATTAGTAAGCTTAGTTTTAATAGACAATTAGCATGTTTAGATGTTAATTAATAAATAGGTTCTCATGAATGAATTGACTAACATGTTAGTGTGTTTACTTGACTTGATTAATTGATAAATAATTAGAGGTTTGCATGATAATTTACTTGATATGTTTAGCTGCTAGCATTCTAATAAATTAACATATTAGGATAATAAATTTGCATATTATATTTGTTTTGCATGTTGATTGGTTGTTCTTGCATGGTAATTAGCTTGTATGATTGTGTTAATTTCTATATGTCTTGATAATTGTAATGATTGGTATGTGTGTCATGTTAATGTATTTTGCTATGTTTGAATTAAAAAAATTCCAAATAAAATGGGCTTTTACCTAAGAATGATTTTTTTTTTTTCATAATAAAATGTTTTTTGTAAATAAAATAGATAAATTGGTATTTTTCCAAAAATGTAGAGATTTCTTTATGGTTTTTTAAGGTGGACCAAAAATCCATTTCTTTTCAAATTAATAAAATGTAATAAACTTAAAATGAAAAGAGTTTTCAAAAAATAAAATAAACCAACAACTTAAAATTTTCATCAATTAAAAACTACGTGGGCTTGATCCTACCTCATGGATATGTAGGCACTTCAGACAGCTAAAAATAATAAAACTTTTGTTTTTCACCTTTTCATTTTTTAAAACAAAAATAATAAGCTCTATTTATTTGAAGATATATTCAATGCTTGTTAATCACTTTTGTAAATCCTTTTTATGAAAACCACTTAGGTTTTAATAAGTAGCCTTTGAACCTAGGTTTTTTTGTTTCTATTTTTCTAAAGCTTTTTTTTTTTTTTTCCAAAATACTTGGAGGCTTGTAGTTGAAATTAGGGTTTATCTACCAATGGGTCTTAATTTCACTTTTTTTCGATTTCAATCAAGTGGCAACTCCATCTTTCAAAATATTTTTTTAAAAATACATTTTCTTAGTTTGATAAAAAGATTTATATTGAGCAAGTCGAGCTTAATATATATCGAGCTAAAAAAGGAGGGAAACCAAATCTGTAGCTTAATAGAATTGGCAACTCTATTGAGGACGATTTATGGGCTAATTGTAAAAGAAATCCATAAAATTTAATTAGGACTTTGTTTTTTTCTTGGAAAAATAAAATAATAATAATAATTGGGTTTTTCCTTTCTTAATTGAGGTTTTCTATTTTTTCTTTCACTTCTTATAAATATTTATACTAATTCTTTTTCAAGTATTGCAAGGAAATTAGAAATAAGAAAAGGCCCATTAGGCCTTAAGGGGGGGTTTATAGGGGAATCATGAAATGTGAGCTTAGATACCATCAAACTTAAATCGTCTTAGGAACCTAGGAAGGAAGTCATTGTATAAGTCTTGGGTGATGTGGTGTAGTCCTCGGTCAAGGTTGAGTTAGCTAACCCCGTTTAAGTTTCCAACGAGCTAGTGATCTAAGTGAGGCCTTTTAAAACTTATGAACATTTAGAACCCACCCAATTACATCCATGATCATAAACTTACAAATGAAAAATAGTGTGGGCTTTTGTAAATAAATAAATGTTGTAACTTCATCAAATTATTTTGTAAACCATTTTCCTTTTGTAAAAGAAAAAAAAAATAAAAGGGGGTTGTAGGCCCATCAACGGTCTAACCCATTTTATACTTCCTTTGCATATTAACAAAGTTACAACTTAATATAATTGTCACATTATTATTCAATTTTCAACTTACATCAATGTGCTTCTCATTCATTATGAGATTTATTCATTGTTTTTGTATATCTACGTTATTCTTTCTTAAGTTATCACATTGTGAAATAATTCCAATATAAATTTCCACCCCTTTAAGATAATCCTAACCTACCCTATAAATATTTATAACCTTTAGTTAGTAGCTTTATAGATAACTATAGCCTAGTAGCTTGTCACCCTTATGGTAAACTTTAGGATTCCTTGTAAACAATTTATTTTCCCTCAAAAAAGAAGGTTCTTGTAAATGGTACAATTCTTTTACCCATAACCCATTCTTTTCCTTAAACCTACCATATTGTAAAATAGTCAATAATCTAGGAGACATTTAGAGCTTATAAATTATCCTTAAACCATCAATATTGTAACATAATATGTTATCATCCTTGTAACAAGATCTACTCCCATTTGATGAAGCAATAAAAAAAACACCTCATCAAATACTTGTAATCCTTGACTAAAATTTCTTTTCCACTATGTTTTGTTTTTAATCCATCACATTGTAACCTTTGTAATAAATTTAGCTTTTCCCATTAGTTAGGTATTATTCCTTTCTCTAAAAAGAAAAAAAAACTAAAACCACAAGAAAATTTTTAGAAAATAAAGAAAAAAAAAGGAGGCGTTTATCTTTTACTAAGCTATAAATGATTCTTTTAGATTATTATTAATTGTCTTTCTTGTTACCATTGTATACTTAACCCCATATTTCTTTAAATCATTATCACTTACTAGTTTTTTAATAAGCAAATGGTGTTTGTCACTATTAGATCACCCTATAAATATCTTATGTAAAATAAAAAGGTCTTATATTAGTTCAACCTACTTATCCAAAAGTACGAAAAAGCAAAATGAAATTTAAAAAAAAATAATAATTGAAAAAAAAATGTTTTAAAAAAATTTAAAGAGAAAAACCAAAAGGCCTCCATCATTGCTAACACCTTTGTTTTCTCCTCTTAGTAGTCATCTTGTTAACATCTTTGAAAATTAAACTTGAAAAACAAAAGGCTAAAAAATGGGAGTCTTTGTTTTGTCCTTTAGGATCAAAAAGTTGTAAATATACAATTGTAAATTTAATGTTATTTGTAACCTATTTTGTAAATATTTGCTTTTTGTTGTGTTTAATCCATCACGTTATAAATTTAGAAGTAACTTTTTCTTATCTTTTCCATTACCTAAACAATTGTTTAGTTGCTTAAAAAAACTATAAAATAAGAAAAAAAGAAACCTTTAATTTTTTTCCTAGGCTATAAATAATATCATCTCATTGCCTTTGGTTGTTTTATAAATTGTCAATCATTGTAAGTA
Organism: Lumnitzera littorea; assembly: GCA_024138015.1. Taxonomy (NCBI): domain Eukaryota; kingdom Viridiplantae; phylum Streptophyta; class Magnoliopsida; order Myrtales; family Combretaceae; genus Lumnitzera; species Lumnitzera littorea. The sequence continues at coordinate 91,837,691 of JAMXBB010000001.1, read as the reverse complement.
ACGTCTTTCTTTTCTTATACAATTTCTTTTTCATTAGGTCTCCCTATAAATAGTTTTTCTCTAACATAAAGTGTCTTGTAAGTATTGCTATAAAAAAAAAATAAAAAAGAAAAGGCTAATCAAATAAAAAAAAAAGTACTTATCTATCCTTTCCTTATATTGTAATCATCTCCCTTCAATTTGCTAATAGCGATTGTTTTCTTAAAAACTAACACATTTGACTATAATCCTCATCATGTTAGGCATTATAAAAAAAAAAAAAAAAAAAAGGAAAGAAACCAAAAACCCCAAAAGAAAAAGCTTTAATTCTTTCTTCAGGTTATCAATAGTTGTCACTTTTTAGCCACCTTTGCTATTTATTACCCTTCAATAATGTTAAGCACTCACTCATTCATTGCATTGGGTTCAATCCTATTCTATGATTTGATTACTATGTCAACTTGCTAGGATTGTGATCTCTTTGTATGTAGCCACCACTTTTGCTAGGGTTTTAGCCAACTCTTTGAACATTATCCTTCTTTTATGAACATTTTTAGGCTTTAAGCTAACCTATAAGGTGCTTTCCCTTCTTTAATTGTCTTTTAAGGTTTTAGACCATCTCATAGGGTGCTTTCCCTTCTTTAATAATCTTCTAGGGTTTTAGTTAGCTCCCACAATGCTATTACTCTTTTACAAACATTTTTGGGCTTTAAGCTACCCATAAGGTGCTTTCTCTTCTCTAATTGCCTATAAAGGTTTTAAGCTAGTCATAGGGTACGCTTTCCCCTTTTTAATTATCTTTTATGGTTTTAAGCTAGCCCATAAGGCATATCCCCATCTTATGCCAGCCCATATGGTGCTTTCTTGTCCCATATTTTTTAAGATCCTAGCTAGCTCATAGAGTGCTACCTTGTCTCAAATCGTTGCCCTATTATCCCCTCTTGAATTAGCTTTTATGATCCTAGTCAACTTACAAGATACCTTCCCTTTTTTTATCATCTACATGACGCTTTTGCTTTTGCCATAGTTTTATAAGGTTTTAAGCTAGGTTGTTTTCCCTATCCAATCTTTCCTTTCCTTTAGAGTCTTAGAAAAATAAAAAATTTTAAAAATAAGAAAAAAGGCTTTTTGCTAACATATAAGGGATCCTTATGGGCTTTAAAGGTTGCTTTTGAGTGAATTAGCCTAACCTAAAGCTTATAGTCGTTTACTTTAAATCATGAAGTTTGAAATAGACCACATGCTAAGGAACTGTCGAGATCTAATGCTAGGGGGACAAAAGAGAAAGCCTATTGAAAAAGGCTTACCAAGAATATCCCTTAAGAATAGTAGAGATACACCCAAACACCATTCTTAGACCTAACAAAAAGCCCAAACCCAGTATGGTCTTAAATAGAAGTTGTCTCCACTCTTACTTAAAGGGATTATCCATCAAAGTTTAAAGCTCCAACTTGGTGAAGTATTAGTTCAAGAGAAGATGATAGGATCCTTTACAGTTGGGGCAAGAAGAGGATGGGTCGAACCAAAAAACTCTCAAAGAAAGACTAATCAAGCCTAAACTATTGAATAAGCCCATCTTAATTAAGGGGAATTTTGATAAGATCAAAGGTCTAGCTTAAATGATTGGCTCTAGGAAAATGAGTTTTCAGATGAGTATGGGGGTCATACGTATCCATTAAGTTAGGGGCATCTAATGTGGGGCACTTTTGGGGGAAAATCGAAGATCCAACAAGTAAAGGTATCCTACCAATTGAAGAGTTTAGGATTAAAAGAGGCAAATAAAGTCCTAAACACTCACCCTAAACACAATTGAGAGATGAATGACATTAATGTGAGGAATTTGAACTCATTCCTTAAAGGAGATCCATTTTGAACTTGATAAGCAGGTTAAAATGATGGTACGCATTCATTTCTTTACCCCAAACACATTTATCCATAATAAGCACATTTGAGCCTTTTAAAAAAGTATCCAAAATTAAACCTTGTCAAGAACTACCATACAATGGGCAATTCATAGGTTCAGGTCATTAATCAAGAGAAAAAGTATAAACTAATTTGTCCTTACCCTAGTTGCACCAATTCATAAGTAATCATTACAATTTACAATATGTTCCCTTTGAAATGAGGTAAAGTCCCAATTCTCACATGCTTTGAGCTATTGGCCATCCAAGAAAAGAAATGAAGTAGGCATCTCCATTCCATCAAAGCCCACAAAAGAAGCTCAAAAGAAGTGAAAGGAAACAAAGAAAGAGAAGGAGAAAAGAAGGAAACAAGAGAGGAAAAACTTAAAGAGAGAACATCGAGAACAAAGGCAAAAGAAAAGAAAAAAAATTAACCAAAAAAAAAAAAAAGAAGAGAGAAAAGAAAAAAAGCGGCATCAATTTGTATCCATTGAGAAAAAGTAAAAAGTTAGAAACAAGCACCCAAAGGTAATCGAAGCCTAAAGTCTCAAGATGTCTTTTAAAGCCCATAGAAGTTGAAGAACATCAAGAAGACAAGGCTTATAGCTCAAAGCTTAAGGGTCCTCCTATAACACCACCCTTAAGAAGCTCTTTTAATTAGAGGGAATGAATATCATTACACGTGCAACTAGGAGCAAGCCATTTTAGTTTATCCTAAGGGTTCTTGACTTGTAAACTCGAGTCAAGAAGATAATTCTTTCAAAATAGGCCCATTGAACAATCTCTCTTGAAACCACTAACTAAAAGCCTATATTGAATACAATTCTGGAAAAACCTAGTTGATTGACTAAGGCATACTACTTGCAAGATAGACCATAATTTTTTGAATCTGGAGTCAAGAGTGAAACATGAATTAAGAGAGTGAGGAAGCCTTCTTAGACTAAATAATAATGAATATGATATCTATTCCAAGATAGAAAGTTGTGAAGACTTGCAATCAAAAGAGGTCATTTGCCCCATGTTGAAGATTAAGGCTCTTGGAAGCCCAAAAAGAGTGATAAAAAAAAAAAAAGGGAATCTCATTAAAAAAAGTCATGATAAAGCTTAAGAGGATTCGAAGACATGATGATGAAATCTCTTGAGAGATTGATTTGGCCTATTAGCCATAATAACTAAACATATGCCTAAGCTTTAGATAATACATACAAGAGAGCAAATGGCTATCCAATAGTGGTGTAAGCCTACCATTTATTAGCAATCTTCAAAGCCCATAAGGCTTTCTTACTTATTAGCAATTTTAAAAAATTGTTTTTTTGCAATAAGTTGCACAAGCCAAATTTTAAAAAAATTGCTAAAAAAAAATACATCTTTTAAAGAAAAGAGAGAAAAGAAAATATTTGCAAAATAATTTTGAGTTTAGAGAACCTTTCAATTTTGCTTCCCTTTGAACCGAGTCTTCTATGCCTTCTTACAAGCCTTTTAAGCCTTCTTACAAGCCTTCCCCATACTTACCTTCAAAGTGTCTCCTCTTCCCATAATCTGCTTGGTAGCTTAGTTTTGGCCATGATGGCCAAGTCTTTGTCCTCTAATTTTGAGATGTTTGCTCTAGTGACAAATTTTGTCTATTCTAGCAAATCTTCCATATGAGTTGGATCACAATTTCAAAAGTCTTCAATCTCCAATAAACACTTAAGGTCAACTTTGTTCAAATAAGTTCAAGCCCATTCGAGATATCTAAACTTCTTATGATCAACCTTTTTGAAAAATTTAAGATTGCTTACTCAGTAGAGTGGCATCCTATTCTAAAGTTCCCATGGACTGCTTGCTTGGTGGAGCGCTGTCCCATTTTTAAGAGTATTAAGAACGCTTGCTCAATGAAGCGTTGTCCCACTTTCAAAAGCATCTAGACTGCTTACTCGATGGAGCGCTATCCTACTTTAAAATTCCTACGGATCGCTTGCTTGGTAAAGTGTTATGTTGTTTTAAAAAGTCTTTGGATCACTTGCTGGGTAAAGTGTTGTCTTATTTCTAAAGTATTCAGATTGCTTACTCAATTGAGCGATGTTTGCTTTGTTTTAGATCGTTGACCCATTAGACACCATCTATCCTTTCAATGATGTTTCAAATTGTTGACCCGTTAAATTCTTTTTAGGGTAGGATATCTCATAGGAGCCTAAACTCATCAAATACCCTTTAGGAAAGAATATCTCTTCAAAGAGTCTTGATAAGATAGACTGTAAGGAGCTCTTTTCATCCCTTAAATAGCCTTAACGCTATTATTTCCTTAAGATAGGATATCTCACCAAAGTGTCTCATTTAGATAGACCATAATGAGCCTTACCCATAGATAGAGTCAACGTTATTGCCTTTATAGGAAATGATATCTCACTAAAAGTCAAGCAGCTCTTTCTACCCTTTAGATAGTCTTAATACCATCATTTCCATCAAATAAGATATTTCATCAGAGAGTCTCGTTAAGATAGACCGTAAAGAGCCCTATCCTCAAGTAGCCTCAGTGCTATTATCCCCCTTTAGGAAAGAATCTCTCATAAAAGGGTTTCGATTAATTAGATTGCAAGGAGCTCTTTTCATCTCTTAGATAGCCTTAGCACTATTAAGTCTTTAGGATAGGATGTCTCACCAAAGGATCTCATTTAGATAGATAGTAAGGAGCCTTGTCCTTAAGATAGCCTCAATGTTATTGCCTTTTAAGAAAGGATATCTCGTCAAAGGGTCTCATTTAGATAGACCATAAAGAGCTTTTTTTGCCCTCTAAGATAGCCTTAGTGCCATCATTTCCATTAAATAGGATATCTCATTAAAGGGTTTAGTTAAGATAGACCATAAAGAGCCTTATCTCCAAATGGCCTCAAGCTATTGTTCCCCTTAGGAAAGAATATCTTGTCAAAGGATCTTAATAAGATAGATCGTAAAGAACTCTTTTTACCTCTCTTAATTGGAAACTTGTCAAAGGAGCCCAATCTATAGATAGCTTGTTTCATGTCTCAAATTAGCAACATTTTCTCAAATTCTCCTCCTCGTCAAGGGCAAAAATGGAGTGTTTTTTTTTTTTTTTTTTTTTTGTCTTTGTAGTAAAGTTTTCACTTAACTTCATCACAAAACCCCATTTTTGTCATCCTTAAGTCTATTTCTAATTTAGAATCTTTTAATTTTCGAAAAAGGCTAAAATGTGGAAAATACAAAAAAAATTGAAAAATGTAGAAAATACCAAAAAATTGAAAAAAATCCAAAAAAAAAAAGAAAAAAAAAGGAAAAATAAGAAAAACTAAAAATGAGAAGAAAAAACAAAAAAAAAAAAAACTTAAAAATCCAAAAAATTCAAAAATCATAAAAAGTGTTGTGTAGTGGTCTATTTACGTCAATTTAAGGCAGAAATAATTTTTGTAGGTTTAAAACAATTTTTGTAATCAAAATGAATATATGCAATTTGATCAAATTAAGAATTCTAAGTAAAAATAGGCTTTTATTGAAAATCAAATTTTCTGATTCAAGTTCAATTGCTCATTTTAAAATATTTTAAAAATTCATAGTTTTATGAGTCCATGGCCTCAAATTATGCCTCAATTGGAGTTAAAATGAGTATTTTATAGCCATTTAATGATTGTAAACAAAAGTCGAAAACAAGTTCCCAATTCGATCAAATTAGATAAATTTTTAAAAATATTTCAATATATGTATATTATACTCCACAATTACATGATGAGTAAGGTGTATTCTTCTAGATTTTTAATAATTAGTCAAGTCTTATTTAGTGTGTTTTCCAAAAAAAAAAATGAAAATGCTAGAAGAATTAGTAGAAAAGGAAGAAAAAGGAAAAATAAAATAAAATAAAGATGTGATGCGTGTCACCTTATTACTTATGATATGTGTTACAATGGGGTTGTGCCACATAGCACTAATCAGTAGTTGCTATGTAGTCTTCATATGGCACTACATGGCAATTTGATGTATCACCACGTATCATGATTAAATGAGTGACACATGGCTGCTTGGTCAATGCTTTGACCATCCCTCTTCTCCCTCTCTCATTCCTGCTATAAATTTTAAATTGCTATTAAAACGACAACTTTTATTTGAATATATTTTACCTAATTTTACCTATTTTTTTTTGTAAAAAAAAACATTTAGAAAAATATGAAATTGAAAGCTCATGATGTCTCCTATTTGGGAAAGTCCAGGTTTTGAATTATTATTAAGAGAAATGTGGAGAAATAAAAATAACAAAATCGAATGTCCATTAAATACCCATTTAATACAATATGAACAAATTAAGTAAATTTAGGTTGTTTTATTGCAATAATCCATTGCAACCCAATACAAAACAAGCAACCACATCCCTTCCAAGTTGCATGATACATTAGTTCCACATTATTTTCATAAATTTGTGACTAATTAGACCATAAATAGAAAGAACTAGGACATATAAAAAAAGTTGTTATTGTCACAAAGATTTAATTTTTTCTTAACAAGAATGTTTCTTAGGGGAGAATTATGACTTTACACTCTAAATTCCCTCTACACATTTAAGCAACTCCTAAGCATTGCAAACATCCCCATTGTGATGATTGCAAGCTTTCTCTCTCTAAATTATAGAATTTCAATACCCTCTCTCTTTCTTCAATTTTTCTTATTATAGAGCAAATTAAAGAGAAACAACAATAGTGGGAGATTCCTCAATCTCTATAGATCAATGCTCAATTGATTATTTGATTCAATTTCATGTTGGGTGAGAGTAATTTGAATTTGAAGTTAGAAAGTGAAAATTTAAAGTTTGCTCATCCTCACATTATCGTTTTTGGAAAAATTCAATGTTAGGTTGCTGTGACTACCAAAAATTGAGGTGATATTTAAGAAGGATGTCTTAGGAGTTCAAAGCCACTAGCCTTACCTCAAGAGCTAGTTGATAACCACTCGAACCAATCGTCGATTTGTTGCTTGCTGGAGGTAAGTTGTTAACTTGTTCATATGCATTGTTTGTTAAAAGAAAATATAAAAAAATTGAAAAATCTGGGAAAATAAAAATTATCTATTTTTGATCTAACAATATTATATTTTGAAAAAATAATAATTTTTGTTAATTAATTTTTAATGTTTTTTTAAATATGCTTAGATAAGATTCTTTTCCTATGAAAAAAATAAAAAATAAAAAAATTGTTTTGATATTATATTGGCATGATCTTATTTGAATAATGTGTATTCTTCCATGATAATTCATTTCTTTTGCTTAGTGTAGTTAGGGTTATTGAATAATTGGCATGTTTATGATGCAATAAATAATTAGTAAGCTTAGTTTTAATAGATAATTTGCATGTTTAGATGTTATTTAATAAATTAGTTCTCATGAATAAATTGATTAACATGCCAGTGTGTTTACTTAACTTGATTAATTGATAAATAATTAGAGGTTTGCATGATAATTTACTCGACATGTTTAGTTGCTATCCTTCTAATAAATTAACATATTAGGATAAGAAATTTGCATATTATATTTGTTTTGCATGTTGATTGGTTGTTCTTGCATGGTAATTAGCTCGCATGATTACATTAATTTCTATATGTCTTGATAATTATAATGATTCGTATGCTATGTTTAAATAAAAAAATTCTAAATAAAATGAGCTTTTACTTAAGAATGATTTTTTTTTTCATAATAAAATTTTTTTCATAAATAAATTGGTATTTTTCCAAAATTTAGAGATTTCTTTAGGGTTTTTTAAAGGTGGACCAAGAGTGCATTTCTTTTCAAATTAATAAAACAAAATAAACTTAAAGTGAAAAGAGTTTTCCAAAAAAAAAATAATAATAAATCAACAAATTAATGCCTTGTTTACTTGAGGGGAATTGGAATTCAATTTCCCCCTTATTCCTTATTACAGTGTTCACTTGGTTTTTTGTTTTTGAATTGCAATTCCTTATCAATCTCTATTACGTAAAATCAAGTAATAGGGATTCCTTGATTCAACCAAAGAATCATGATTCCTTACAAAATTTCACATTTTTTTTTTCAAAAATAACCTCATATTAATTTAACGATGATCACCTCTACTATTACTATCGCTACTACCAACCATTACTACTACGACCACCACCACTAACACTACTAACCACCATTACTATTACTGCTGCTACAACCATCGCCACCACCATCACCATCGTGGCCACCAACACCATTACCATCATACTGTTGCCACCGTCATCACCCCATTATCACCGTCGTCGTCGCCGCTGCCACCACCACCACCACCTACTTTTGTTACCACCACTACTTACTACCATCGCCACTACCTCTAACCATTGCTATCATCACCACCACTATTGTCGTCACTATCGCCATAACTACCCTAACCACCACCGCTACCATTAACCGCTACCCCTGCTACCGCTATTGCCATTGCTACTGGCATCGACCATTACCACCGCTTCACCCCCACAATTGATTTCCACGACCACCTATTACTTTAGAATTACTTGAGAAAAAAAATGAATCAAGGATAATTTAGTTATTAAAGTTCTATTACGTGTTTATTCTTAAGTTGTTTATTAATCTAATTAAACAAAGCAATAGGTATTACACCCTTATTACATTTCTTAAGAATTTCAATTACATTCCTTTCTTATTCCTTTCTCATTCCATTCAGTGAAGTGAATGAGCTATAAAATTTTCATCAATTAAGAACTACATAGACTTGATCTTGCCTTACAGGTACATAGGTACTTTAGGTAGCTCAAAATAATAAAACTTTTGTTTTTCCCCTTTTCCTTTTTTAAATAAAAAATAAAAAAATAAAATTCCTAATTTATTTGAAAATATATTTAAGGCTTGTTAATCAATTTCATGGATCCCTTTTTTGAAAACCGTTTAGATTTTAATAAGTTAGCCTTCGAACCTAAGTTTTGTGGTTTCTATTTTTGTAAAGTTTTTTTTTTTTTTTAGAAAACCTGTAGGCTAGTGTTTGAAATTAGGATTGATCCACCCATAGGCCCTAATTTCACTTTTTTCTTGTTTTCGATAGAGTGGCAACTCCATTTTTCAAAAGATTTTTTTTGAAAAAAAAAAAAAACTTTTCTTTGTTTGGTCAAGAGATTAAACTGGGCTTAATATAAATCGAGGTAAAAAAAGAAGGAAATTAAATTTTCAACTCAACACTTGGCTTTACAACTTTCCCCTCCTTAACAAAACTTTTAACCTCGAAAGTTACTTACTTGGAATCTAAAATAACTTTGGATACTTCCTTTTGATTTTCTCCTCTAGCTCCTAAGTTGCCTCCCATTTAGATTGGTTTGACTTTTGAACCTTGACATAAGATATGCTTCTCCTTCTCAATTTCTATATGTTAGTATCTACATTCTTAACTAGCTGCTTGTCTATTGACATGTCTGGTTGTAACTGTAAATTCTCCAAATCTACCACCTATACATATGGTTCCTTTTCCTATCTCTTATACTTTCTTAACATGGATACATAGAACACATCATGTATACCTTTAAGTCTAGGAGGAAGCTCCAACTTATAGGCCACTTTCTTAATTCTCTCTAGGATCCTGAAGGGACTAACATATCTAAGGCTTAATTTTCCTCTTAACCCAAATTTAACAATACCTTTTGTTAGAGATATTCTCAACAATACCTCATCTCTTAACTGGAACTTTAATGGGCATTGCCGCTTATCAGCATAACCCTTCTAGTGACTTTGAGCAAATTGCATCCTTTGCTTAATAAACCTAACTTTATCTACTGTCTCCTGTACCAATTTTGGTCCTGTCAATTGCTTTCCACCAACCTCATCCCAAAGAAGAGGCAATTTGCACTTTCTTCTATATAAGGCTTTAAACGGAGCCATTTGAATAGTCACCTAATAACTACTGTTGTAGGCATACTCTATTAGTGGCATATGCCGATCCCACTAACTCCCAAAATCAAGTGCTCAAGCTCTCAGTAAGTCTTCCAAGATCTAAATAGTACGTTTTGACTGCCTGTTAGTTTGAGGGTAGAAAACAGTATTGAAACATAACCTCTTGCCCAATGCCTTGTGTAAACTTCCTTAAATTTTACTCATAAACCTGGTATCCTGGTCAAAAGTAATGGATATTGGCATACTATGTAGCTTTACAATCTCTCGTACATACAACTTGGTAAGATTCTCTATCAAGCACTTGTTATTTATGAGAATGAACCGCCTACACTTAGTAAACTGATATATAATCAACAATATTGTGTTATGCTTTGCTAAGGTTTTAGATAGGGTTGTGACAAATCTAAAGTCACATGCTACCATTTCCATTTTAGAGTAAGCAATAGTTGCAACTCTCTTACTAATCTCTGAAGCTTAATTCTCATTATCTGACAAGTCTTGGCTATCTCCTTTTTCATACCATTCTATGAATAATGTGTTTTCAAATCTCTATACATTTTCATACTCTCAAAGTGCACCATGTATAATGAGTAATGTGCTTCCTTCAGTATCTCATCCTTTAACCCTATACCTATTGGAACACACAACCAACCATTAAACCTTAACGTCACCTCTACATCCATTGTGAACTTAAGTGCCTTTCTTGGTTCCATTTTGCTCTTGATGTCTTGTATATACTGATCTTTGGCTTGGGAAGCTTTGATTCTATCCAAAATAGTAAGCTACATTTTGAAACTAACTAATCTAACACTTACCCTAAACCTTGAATAAACGCATCACTATATATTACAAAATTCTTTTCCATTGTAAGCCAAAGTCAAAATTGATGTAGTTATAAGTATGTCCTTCAATTGTTGGAAGCTCTCTTGACACCTATCATTTTACTCAAACTTAACCCCCTTCTGAGTCAAACTTATCAATGGGGTCCCTATTATTAAGAAACCTTCTACAAATTTTTTGTAATAACCTACTAGCCCTAAGAAGCCACTATAGTAAGCTTCGGCCAATCAACCACTAGTTTTATTTTTTTAAGGTCCATTACAATGTCATCCTTATTCGCAATATGCCTAAGAAATGAAACTTACTCAAGCTAAAAGTCACTTAGCATATAACTTTTCTTCTCTCAGTTTGCCTAGAACAATTATCAAGTGCTCGGCATGCTCTTCATGACTCTTGGAGTAAATGAGTATGTCACCTTTAAAAATCACAACAAATCTATGTAAATACTTCCTAAACACTCTATTCATGAGATCCATAAACGTTGCCAAAGCATTGATGATGCCTTTAAGTGGTGGGACAATGCTCCATGTACCCTACCTAACATGAATCAGTTGAATTGGAATGGGTTCAAGCAAGCCATCTTTGATAAATTCATTCTTAGTAATGTTAGAGAACAAATGCAATTGGCATACTAAACCCTTCAGCATGATACTTGGATAGTGGCGAAGTATGAGGCTGAGTTGGACAAGTTGGCATATTTCATACTTGAGGCCACCTAAGCTGATGAGTAGTCGTGGATTAACCACTTCATACATAGGTTGGAGCTAGAGATATAGGAGTGTGTAGAAAGGTTCCAGCCTACAATGTATTCAAAGGCTATGAATAAGGTTAAGTGTTTTGAGCACCAACTAAAGAGAGAACATGATTAATTGAGTCACCATGTGAGTGTAATATTGGAAAGATGCTGATGCTTAATTATGCTGCATAGAGTCTCAATTGGGTTGCTAAGAGGCTAGCTTTGGATATTGTTATCATTGACCTTAAAGAAAGACCAACTGTATGGTAGCCCAAGCCTATGGCCTTACCACTATCACCTTAAGTTAGAGTCCAGCACCTATTGTGACATATACATTGTGCTTCAACCTACAAGACTTGTTAGCTAATAGGTGGACTCTAAGGGCTTGTTTACTTTATGGAAAGATAAGACATCTAGGTAAGGATTGTAGGGAGGTCATGATACTTGACTAGAGGTTTTGTTTTAGGTGCAAAACCTAGAACCCACTCTTGTACAAAAATTGAGAATGAGAAGCATACCTTATGTTAAAGTTTAGTAATCAAATCGATCTAGATGGGAGGTGACTTAGGAGTTGTAGGAGGAAATCAAAAGAAAGTATTTAGAGTCATTTCAAAATCTAAGTAACTTTTGAGAATGAAAGTTTTGTTAACGAAAGAGAGATGCAAAGCTTAAAAAAAATAAAATAAAAGTGAAAGGGATTTAAATAAAATAAGGATATTAAGGGATAAGAGGGCCTTAGTATTGCATGTGATTGACTAATGTTTGTAGGGGCATTTAAGTCAAGAAAAAAATTAGAAACCCTTCTAAACCTTAACCCTATTTAAACCTTGCTTAGAACTACAAAACCCCCTTTTTGTCTTGACTTTTAACACTAAAAAATTTAGATTTCAACACCCCTAGTATTGGAAAACTCAAGGAAAGGGTCAAATTACAATAAAACCACAATTACAAGGTAAGTTAAACTTAATGTACATTGTATTATGTCTTTTTCCATGGAAAGGGGTAGTAAAATCAATAGAATCTATGAATTGTAGCGTAGTGAAGTTGTGGATTTATTATTATTTTTTTTTTTGTATCATTACAGTAAGAAAAAGCATAAGTACTTCTTTAATCTCAAGTTTCATGTTTGTTTCATGATTATAAAATAGATTAGGGTTGGTTTTGTGATTGTTGATTTGCTAATTTGACTAATCTTAGAGTTTGAAGGGCTATTGTTGAATGTGTGGAGGTTGGGTGATGTATTAGGGTTGTAATTGTTCTAAAACAGATGATTTAGAGTGGTGATCGAAGTAGAAGATTGAATTTTAAGGGGAACACAGCCAAGGACCATAGCCTTGGTCATGACCATATTTGTCTTTGAGATTTGTGTTAAGTTGTTCACAAAAAGGAGAAGAAAAATTAAAGATGAGAGGACCATGGCTGTAGTCATTGCCCATAGTCTTCTCCTTATACAAGAACAAGAACCACGACTAAAGATTATTGCCGTGGTTCTTGCCCATGTACTTGTTTCACCTTCTAATCCTTCTTTTTTTGCTTTTTAGCCTTCCAACTAATAACTTAAATTAATATAGATCATCTTAGGATTCTAAAATTATTCTAAAAACATAGATAATAGTAATTAAACCTAAAATACAAGTAGGATTTTTGAATCTAAGGAAGACATGAAAAAACTTTTTAGAAATTAAATTCTAAACTTTGGTTTTTTTATTACCAGGTGTTGATTATGAACTTACTCTTGGTCTAGACACCAAAAATAGTAGCGATTACTCTTTGGATTCAGGTACAAGACACTTGCATGTTTTGTTGTGCTTAACTAGTATTGTTTATTAAATGGAATTAAAAGAAACTCCTAATATTTGTTGTGTTGCATAGGCTTGGCTTCGACCTCCCATTGGTAAGGTTTAGTAGGTTGGTGAGACACCTAATGATCATATGCGACTCGCTTGATGAGGATTCTGTATTGAAACAACCCAACTAAATGTAGGAAAGTTTACTTAGGAGATGAGTAGGACCCACACCAATATTATCATTATACATATGTTGTGTGCCTAGAAGTCATGAGTTACTCTAAGTTTCAAGATGCTGGAATTGTATTGTTTGCTGGTTAAATGAAGGATAATAAAAATGTGATTGCTACATTAGTTCTATTTATGAATACATGTGATTCTTGTTATATGTGTGACACGCGCATGTGATTTCGTGTTACGTATTAAGCATAGCTGACCTTTCGGAGATTTGTGGTTTTGGAGTGTCAAGTACAGGTAACATGGAAAGTATTGAGTATTATGAAGATGTAGATTTTGATTACTATTACTTTGATGATGAGACATGATACTATTATTTTGATGATGAGACGGGTTTCACGTAGTGGTTGATTTGAGAAATGGCTAATATGAGAGATGAACAATATCTTTTATTTATGTTTTTGAGTTATAGGGACTTGTAGTGGTTGCTTGTGATTCCCTACTTTTATTTTATTTTATTTGGAGATGTTACATTTATTTTAGAGTTATGAACCATTAAAAGTTATATGGTAGACACCGATGGAGTTTTTAATGGTTGAATTAAATGAAGACAAGTGTTACATTTTTTAACTTAAGTAGTGAAATATACCAATTTTATATATTGTGTGAGGTGAAATTTAATGAGAGACCAGATTATGACTTCCCAAATTTTAAAGCATTACAATTAAAAGAAGAAAAGAAATATATGACAATCCCACATTGAAAGGTCTTTGTACCTCTCATGATTCAATAATTCTTGTTCTTTTTCTATTATTATTATTAATAATTTGAAGACCCAACTTTTGGTTCTTATTTCTTGAGCTGAAAATGTCTGATGTTTTTCTTTTTGCTATCTAGGTATGCTTTTTTACTTGTTTTCGATCTAGGTATTTTGTTTCTTAACAGTTGGCACGCTACGCTTGACTCCAAGCCCTACGAAATTAAAGCCACCACTGTCCATAATTTGTACCACAGGAGAAAAAGGGATATGAAATTATACAAGGAAAAAAAGTTGATGTTGTTGATGATGTGGTCGGGATTGGAAAAAAAAAAAAAAATAAATATATATATATATATATATATATATACACGAAAAGGTTCTCAATGTTTGTCTTTCGTTTTTTTTTTTTTCTTATTTCAGTTTTTAATATTTTAAAATTTTCATTTGAATTCTTAACATTTACAAAAGTTTATAAACTAGTCCTTTTAAATTATTATTGGAAGATAAACAAAAAAAAAGGTTCTTAATTTTTTTCTATTTTTCTATTTTAGTCCTTTTTTTTATTTTCTCTATTTTAGTTATCAACATTTTTTATTTTTTTCAAATAAGTCATTCCATTACTTCCATTATTAAGGACACATGGTAGCATATGATTAGTCTATATATAATCATTAAATAAATAAAATAAAAATAATAATAATAATTCAAAAAGTAAAGAAAAGAGAAATTTAGAAAAGATCGTTTTAAAAGTTGATTGCGACCCACTTCACCTTAGAGTTCAAAGTTTGGACACCTAAGGGCAAGGGGTAGCTAGAATAATTTTTTTTTTCACATTTTTTTTGGTTTTCCTTTTCTATTTTTTGAACTTTTATTTTTTTTATTATTTTATTTATTTAATAATTATATATAGACCAATCATATGCTATCATATATCCTTATGAACAAAAGTAATGGAAGGACTCATTTGGAAAAAATGGAAAACATTAAGAACTGAAATGAAAAAATAAAAGTAGAAGGACTTAAATAGAAAACGAGACAAATGTTATGGATTTTTTTGTAACTTTTCAAATTTTAATATTGTCAGTTAAAAAGACTTGTTTATGAATGTTAGGGACTTAAATAAAAATTTTGAAATGTTAAAGACTAAAACAATAAAAAAAACGTAAACATTAGGATTTTTGTGTACATTTCCAAAAATTAAAAAATGCAACATATGAATGAATGATGTCTTACTTGTAGAGTTTGATTAGTATTAGGACAATATAGTCTAAGGAGAGTAATTGGGTAAATTACATTATTGGAATAGATCAACATTTAGATAAGTTTAAATAAAAGATTAATATTTAATAGAATAATTTAAATAAGAGATGTAGTTACTCAATCGTTATATCTATGTTAACTTATGTTGACAAGTCATGTTATCAGGTACATGATGCTAATTTGACACTAACGAGGCATTAATGATGCTATTATATTATAAATAATATATAAAAATAGTAAAAAAAAGAAAAACAAAGAAATAAAAAAATAAAGAAAAATATGTAAAATAATTAAAAGAATAGAATATAAAATATATTAAATTAATAAAACAGCTATTATCAGCCCCTTTCAGGCATTTCGTCAAATACTTTTACTCACATCTCAAGGTCGCTGACATTCAACAAATTATCGCCACCACACCTCGCATATTCCATGAAATCATTGCTCGAAGGAACCTTTGTCACTATTCGCTGATGTTCATATGGATTATAATTAGTTCAGCCTTGAGTTTGGGGGTAAAACGAATTTTAGTTTTGGGTTAGGATTTGAGTTCGATTTCACAAAGCCAAAAGGAAAACAAGAGTGTTTGGATTTTACGAGGATAGGGAGGGATAATGCATATATTTGGTCATGCAAATTAGAGGGATCGAGAGAAGAGATTCGATCGACGTTAGTAAGCTCTTCGGACGATCTGATTGAACTTGATCAGGCTCCACCTTTTTTTAATAATTTTTTTTTTTTACAAATTTTACTTCTTTCTATTTTTTTTATTTCTTTCTTTTCCTTTTTATAAAATTTTTTTTACTATTTTTATATATAATTTATAATATAATAGCTACATCAGTATCTTGTCAACACCAAATTAGTACCATGTGTTAAATATTAAATAATCTGATATATCAATACAATTTAACCCCGTTATAATAGCTAAGCGATCAAATTTTTTGTTAGAATCACTTAATCAATAGTTGATTCGTTATTTAAATTTCTTAAAACATTGATCTCCTATTAAATTTGTATTCAAACGTTAATCCTATTAGGTGTGATTTACTTGAGAGTAATTTAACACAAACTAAGAAATACATAATGGCCCTTTTGTACTGTGTTTGTGCACGTCCAATTAATAAAATAGGAGAATTGTATCAAAAATATTCTTAAGGTTTTTGTGTTTTTATCGAATAATAATGCTTTTGTATAACCGATTAAATGGTATAGAGTTTATATATATATATATACTACTATACTCATTTTACAAACTAAACATGTGATAACATATATATTTGTTGATCAAATTTTTTATATTATAAAATTATATGTGGAGGCCAGGATAGGAATCGAAATATCCTACCATTTTCTAATCAATTTAGAAATTTGAAGTGGTTGAAATTTGAATTCGTATTCCCACCAAACACACCACTGAGCTAATGTTTGTCAACAAAGAAAATATTTTCAATAAAATCAGCCTCATATGCAAAAAATAATTTTCAAAATAGCATGCTTTCCTTAACAAAATTTAACTATTTTTCAATATCTGTTTGTAGTGTAAATTGAAGAGAAGTACCTGCTGCTCTATTCATTTTCAATAACCAAATATGGAGGACTGATGAGATTGACGTTTTGCTTATTCAACGCCTGATTATGTTTTTAGTTGATTGCGGGTGATGACTGGGTTCATTTAAAAGAGTAATACATGGAATAAGTTAATGATATCAATAATATTACTATGTTTGTTTCCGTACATATAAATTATTCAATTATTTTGGCACTCAACGGAACAATTGGCATATCGATAGGTCGACAATCTACATAATTTATCACATAAATATTATATGATATCTTAAATCCGTTTTCTTGCTTGTTTTTATTCTATACTTTTATTCAATGGAAATGAAGTTATATATAATCTTTTAGCTTTGTTGTGTTCGGGTTGGACGAGGATGAATTTACTAGAGACACTTATTACATATTGTGGTGCACTAGCTAACATACACAAGCAATACATGTGCAAAAAGTAGATAAAGCAGTTTAATTGAGTTTATAACATATTAACAACTAAATCAAATTACATGTACAATCACTGATTATTGAAAAGTTAAAAAATAAATAAGTAAACATTTTGAAGAGTGTATAATAAAAAAAACAATAAACTAAAAATACGCTAATTGAAGACTAATTTATTTAATTAAAAATGTCGTCATTTGCTTAACTAATAGAAAAATATATATTAAAAGGAACATATAACTCCATTTAGCAACTACTAATATATAAAAATGAAAGTCGGTAAGTAATTATGGCAATGCCAAGAATAAACTTTATAGAAGAAAACTGCAAAGTTAAGTAACAAAAAATATAATTTATAGATAACTAGATTATACTGTTTTCAATAGAAGTATTTTTTTTTTTTTTTTTTTTTGTCTTGAATTTTGTCATTTACATTTTGGCTTTTTGATATGTTTCTAGATATTGAGGATAGTTTTGCTTAGGATTCCACTAAGAAAGGTGAATTTAAAAGAAAATACAATGATATATAACTCCAATTAATGCATGACAATGATGGTTTTGTGTTCTTAATGAAGATTGAAGGATTTTTTTCCCCCTAATTATATAGATTGAATGTTGAAAGTTATTATCTCTAAAATAGAATAGACAATTGAATTTAACAATTATTAATATATAAAAATGAAAAATAATTAGAAATTGCGGTGATGTTAAGAATAAAATTTGTAGAGGAAAATATGAAGTCAAGTAAAATTTTGACTAAAGAAAAGGAGACATTTAAGGGAAAACACATTTGTGTACAAAATTACTATAATGACCTTTTAATTATTTCATGAGATAAAAAGGTGTATCTAGTTTAAAGGATAAATGAAGGAATATAATTAATAAAATTTAAGTTTTGATTGGTATGAGTCCAAAACTCAAGTTTTGGCTTAAACTACAGATGTTATTTGTAAATGACATCATATTTATGGATGTGGCATGAGACATGATGAATGGTAAGCTTGAATATTGGGAAGAAACTTAAAAAGTAAAAATGTTTTACTAAAGTGGGGTATCAAGATTGTGTAAGGAGATATTAAGATTGTGTAAAGCAAATATTAGTCAATATATTCTTTCCTTTTTTTTTTTTTTAAGCATCCCAATCTAAAGCCCTTGAAATAAGCTTTATATATATCTCCCCATATATCTATACCATATATATTAAGGGAATATCCTAAATATTCAACTCTAACTTTTTCTTTTATATGTAAGTCTTATTGATTTTTACTTTATTTATATTCCACCCCTCATTAATTTTTAATTGACCACTAATAAATAACTAGTCTAAATTTATCCATTCCTTATTAACTCTTTAATATCTATAAAAAATTGAAATGATGCTGTGGAGAAATTTGTGTAGAGGAGAGAAAATGATGAAACTGAAGTGCAAGTATTCACGTTAATTAGTTTAGCCTCCTATATAAGTTGTATTTATAATTTAGCTAACTGACCAAACTAAAAAACTAACCAACATCCTAACTAACTAACTATACCCCCACCTTTCTCTTAAGCTAGCACATAAACATTGTGAATGCGCAACTTGAGAGTGGAATTAGCGAATGCAGAAGTAGAAAGAGCCTTAGTGAAGACATCAGCAAGCCGAAGGGAAGATCAAACAGGCAATAAAATGACTAAGCCAGCTTGAATTTTTTCATGAACAACATGACAGTTGAGTTTGATATGTTTAGTGCATTGATGGAAAGCAAGATTGTGCACAAGATAAAGGGCAGATTGGTTGGTGTAAAATGACAACATGGATCCATCATGAGGACAACCAAAGTCTTGTAGCAAGTATAGTAACCATTGAAGTTCACAAACCGTAGTAGCTAAAGTACGATACTTTGCTTCAAAAGACAAGCAAGAGATAGCAGATTGTTCTTTTAAAGACCGAGAAATGAGAGCATTACCATAAAACATACAATAACTTATTACAGGTCTTCGAGAATCAAGACATGTAGCCCAATCAGAGTTACTATAGGCATAAAGCTTGTGAGTTGGAGAAGAAGGAAATAGTAAACCTTGGATAGGCGATCCTTTCAAAAACTATAATACACGATGGGTAGCTTGAAGATGAAGAGTAGTAAACTTATCAAGAAATTGAGAAAGTTGTTGAATAGCAACTGTAATATTCAGACAAATGTGAGTGAGATAAAGAAGATGACCAATGAGACGTCAAAAAACAGTAGGATCATCTAATATAGAAGAACTGTCATCCTTGGATAACCAAGTAGAAGACACCATTGGGGTGGAAACAGGTTTTGCACCTAAAAAGCTATTGTCCTTAAGAAGATCTAAACAATACTTCTTTTGACACAAGTTAATACCTTGACTTGACTGCGTAACTTCAAGACCAAGGAAGTACTTAAGTTCACCAAGATCTTTGATTTTAAAAGTATCATGCAAGTATTGTTTAATAGCAGTAACAACTGGAAGAGAATCACTCATAACAATTAAATCATCTACATACATAAGGATAATGACGAAATGATCAAGAGAACACATGAAGAATAAGCTATAGTCTGTAGAGGACTAATGAAAACCATAAGTAAGCAGAGCACTAGTAAGTTTTTCATACCTCATAAGTAAGCAGAGCACTAGTAAGTTTTTCATACCATTGTCTATTAGCCTGCTTTAATCTATATAGAGATTTAAGCAATTTATGCACCTTAATTAAGCCTTGAGAGTGAAAACCTTCATGTAAAGACAACTAAACTTCTTCATGGAGATCCCCATGAAGGAATGCATTGTTTATGTTAAGCTAATGAAGTAACTAACCAAGAAAAGCAGCTAATGACAACAACAACCAGACTAAAGTAATTTTTGCAACTGGACTGAAAGTATCAATATAATCAATCCCGAATTGTTGAGTGTATCTTTTAGCTATGAATCTTGCTTTGTAGTGTTCAACACTTTTGTTAGCTCTATATTTGATCTTGTATATCCACTTATACCCAATTAGTCGTTTACCTTGATGTAAATCAACTAATTCTCATGTTCTATAAGCATCTAAAGCTGAAATTTTTTATTGCATTACATTCCTCCATTTTTTGATATTAAACAACTTCTTGAAAACTTTTAGGCTCAAAAAGCATATTAATAGCACAAGTAAAAGCTTTGTGAGAAGGTGAAAGACGATCATAACTAAATACTAAGTCCAAAGTATGATGTGTCTATGTAGTACAAACATAATCACTAAGGTGCAATGATGGATTTCTAGCTCTAAGTGATCGACGAGCTATTGGTTGAGGATTAGGAGGATCTACACAAGTAGAGGAATCTTTAAGAGAAATGGATTCATTAATTGGAAGAAAAGAATCACATGAGACATTAGAAGTAGAAAACCCTAGTAAGACAATATTAGTTGTAGAATGATCATGAACAAAGGGAAAAACTGATTCATAGAAAATAACATCATGTGAAACAAAGACCTGTTGCTGTTGTATATCATACACTTGAAATCCCTTAACACCATGAACAAAACCTAGAAAAACACATTTAGTAGCCTGTAAATCAAACTTGTGTGTCATTTTATCATGTATAGAAGCATAACAAAGACACCCAAACACATGTAATTGAGTGTAAGAATGCACTTCCTTAAACATAACTTGATAAGGACTTTCAGTATGTAGTATAGTAGTAGACAATCGATTGATCAAATAAACTGCATGTAAAATGTAATCACCCTAGAAGCTTAAAGGCAATCTAGCTTACAAATGCAACACTTTAGCAACTTGTAAGATGTGGTGATGTTTGCGCTTTGCGCTCTACTACACTATTATGTTGTGGAGTGTAAACACAAGAAGTCTAATGAAGTATCCCATGAGTACTGTAGAAGTCAGGCATATTAAACTCTTGGCCATTATTAGTTCACATGTACTTTATCTTGGAGTCAAAATGAGTAGCAGCATAATTGATAAACTTATATAATAATGACTTGGTTTCTAACTTGAAACAAATATAAAAACACCAATGTGAGATGACTAAAATCATCAACTATAGTTAAAAAATAGTGTTGATTGTTTTGAGTAGAAACTCTCATAGGTCCCCATATATCACAATGTACTAACTTAAAAGGAGCAATAGTAAAAATACTGCAAATAGGAAATGGAAGTCTCTTCTATTTAGCTTGATGACAAATAGTGCAAAGTTTTATATTATTGTTATATTGAACATCTAAATAGAATCTAGAAATTAGTTTCATCTTCTCGATTGGTAAATGACCTAATCGAGAATGCTACAACTGACTTCTACCCTTCTCGATAGTATTACAGTTAACTGCATCAACAAGGCTCTTCATGGTTTTACCAACCATACCCTTCAACTCATATAACCCTTTGTTCATCTCAATAAATCCAATCACTTTGTAATCCTATGTCTCTTATATAAAACATTCTCCAGTGGTGAAGATAAGCTTACATTTACAATGTGCAATGAGCTTACTAATAGAGATTAAGTTAAATTAAAAATTAGGAATACACAAGACATTCTCTAGAACAATGTATTCATTTAATCGTATAGTACCAATATGTAAAACCTTAACTTGACCATTATTAGGAAGACATATATTCATAGTAGTTACTTCCTTGCAAGTTATGAAATTGTCCAAGGAACATGTGACATGATCACTAGCACTTGTGTCTATCACCTAAGTTGTAAAAGAAGGTGAACAGGAAAAAGAATAAAAATTACCTTCCAATTCCTTTAATGATGAAGCTTGTGTATCTGGCCTTGCATTTGACTTTTCTTTTTCGAGAATCAATATTAATCGTTGAAACTGTTCCTTGGTGAATTGAAAAGAATCACTAACCTCAACTATAGAAGTTGTTTGAAATTGATTCACTTGCCTCACATTGCTGGTTCTCTATTTTGAACGTAGTTTAAAATTTGGTGGAAATCTATGCTTCCTATAATACTTTTCAATAGTATGCTACGCAAACTGTAGTAAGAACATATAAGCCTTTTTCACAAGAGCAGTATTTAGATATCTCCTTAGATTTCCTGCAGTTTTAGCAATAAAGGCACTAGAATCAGTAGCACTTTGTTGCACATTTGATACTAACTATCATTCTTGCTGTGCTACTAAAGAAAAAGCCTCATTAATATTCGATAAAGGCTTTATGAGAAGAATTTGAATCTTAACTGATACAAAACTATCATTCAAACCTTTTATTAAACGAATCACTTGATCTGAATTATGATAGTCTTTCATTGTGTTTACAACATTGCATCCATCACGTTTACATGTTGGTCAAGGCCCTAAAATTGCTAATTCATCCCATAAGATTTTGAGTTGTATGAAATACTCAGTAACAGTAAGCATACCTTGACAAAGATTGTATATTTCTTCTTGAACATTAGAAATTGGTAAAGAATCAACTTCTGAAAAATCTTACGTAAAGATCATTCCATCCTTTATGTACACTTTGTATCCATATAATGCTTTGTGCTATTGACTTTAGCAAAGAATTCACTAGCCACGACAATACCATTGTATTGCATTACGCCCATGCTGCATAGAGTTCATCCTCTTTACTTGTCAATGTGATCGATCCGTCCATGAACTTAAGTTCATTCTTCGAGAGGAGAGTTACTCTCATCGCGTGGCTCCATGTGTGATAATTTGAACCAATAAGAACTGTAGATGTAAATAGTAAGCACTTGACAACTTTTCTTATTCACTCACCATTAAAGAATGAAAATGTTTTGATACTGATATAGACTCGTGGATGAACACACGAACTCAATATCACGCGTAACCAAAAGGATTGGTCCAAGCTGTAAGATAGCTTGGAAAGTAAATGATAATCGACGGTGAGTAGGGGGTTCCCATGTACCAACTTTTCATATGACACATCAACACCTTATACGAGCTCGAGTCACACTTGACATGATGTACAAATATGGTCGGAGGTCACTCACCATTAGTTTACGCTCGAATGGGCTAGATAAGAATAGCTCAAGAGTAAGTAAGATGACACTTAGCTTAAGATAGGGTGAAAAGTTCAATGTATTCTTCTATATATTCCCTTTTTTATGGCTATTACATTATGTGACTATTTATAGTACCTTGTTAGGGTAAGTTCTACGTTACAGAAAATTACAAAAAATGAATCCCTATTGCTAAAATGAAGGAAAATAATTTACAGGGAAAATACGAAATCATATACAGTGGACATCCTCTATCAGAAAGAACAGCATAGTTGTTAGAAAGGATAATGCATGTACATTTTACTCTACGATTCTAATAGTGTAGTGAGTCGAGCAGGTATAAGCCTTTGTTCATGCATGTTTAGCATCGAAAGATTGGTACCCTGATTGCTGAGGTAAGATTGGGGTTAGCTCAGGAATGACTCATGTTTAGGTTAGCTCCTGATAGTTGTCAACTTGGCCTTGGTACTGTAGAGATTGCTGTATTCAAATTTAGCACTTGGGCTAGTGCATAACGGAGGGTTCGGCTCGGTACCATGGCTACTCACCTTGGTAACACCTTTAATGGTATGGAGAGCAAAGTAGCTCGGCAGATCGGACTAGGGCAAGCATTGCTCCTCGGCAC
The DNA here is from genome assembly GCA_024138015.1 of Lumnitzera littorea. Classification (NCBI taxonomy): domain Eukaryota; kingdom Viridiplantae; phylum Streptophyta; class Magnoliopsida; order Myrtales; family Combretaceae; genus Lumnitzera; species Lumnitzera littorea. Next base: position 91,813,785 of record JAMXBB010000001.1, on the reverse strand, counting down.
TTAACTCACATCGGATAGCTCGGTAAACTACTTGAGAGAGCCCTCGAGTTCGGAAGTGTGTAATCGGTCCTTGATCCCTATCATTTCCTCTGGGTTATTTGAGATTCAAGATTAAATTTGGTTTAGGTTTTGGTTCTTTGTCTTCAGGAGTGTAAGGTTGGAGATCGACAATGTTGAAGGAGTTCCAGACTCCATATCCTTCAAGTAATTCAATCTTATAGGCATTAGGATTGATCTTTTCAAGCACATAGAAACACCTATTGGCCTTAGGAGACAACTTGCTCTTCCTCAAATTTGGGAATTGCTCCTTGTTGAGGTGTATCCAAATCAAATTACTTGTTTGAAATTCCCTCTTTCTCTATCCTTAGCCCTACTTCTTAAGCTTAATATTAACTCGACCCAGTTGCTTAACAACCTTTTGGTGCATGGCTTTGATGGCCTCAACTCTCTCAACGGCTGGCTAGTCATCATCAAGCATCAGTTGGGGTACTTAGTCTAATGGTAGCTTAGGGTTGAACCCATAGGTAACCTCGAATGGGGGCATGCTATGGGTGGTCCTATTGTATGTGAACTCAATGATTGGTAGGCATAGATCCCAGTCGATCGTGTTTCATCAGACAATAACCTACGGTAAAGTTCCTACAGCTCAATTGACAACTTCAGCTTATCCATCGATCTATGGGTGGTAAGACATGCTGTACAGTAGCTTAGTTCCCATTTGCCTCCACAACGTCCTCCAAAAGTGGCTTATGAACTTGGGGTCCTGGTTTGAAACAATGGTCCTGAGAATTTCGTGCAGCTTGATTACTTCTTGCAAGAAAAGAAAAGAGATAGCCAAAGCATCGTTAGTTTTGGAACAAGGCATGAAATGTGCCATCTTGCTAAATCGATTCACAATTACCATAATAGAGTCCTTACCTTGGGATGTTTTCAACTATCCTAACATGAAGTCCATACTTAGCTCAAACCATGGTTTGGTCGAGATCGGTAAGGGTTGGTAGTGTACTTGCTTAGCTCGACTCTTCACTTTTTGGTAGGTCATACACTTTTCTAGCATAGATTGGACATCCCTTTTCATCTTTGGATAAAAGAATCTAGAGGATAATACCTCATAAGTTCAGCACTAGCTAAAGTGTCCTATCAATCCCCCTCCATGCACCTTGTGCACTAGCAGTTCTCATATGGAACAGGTCGGGATACATAGCCTTCCCTTCCTAAATAAGTATCCATCCTCCCTGTGATAGTTATCTAATGTCTGTCCTTCCTCACAATAGGTGTAGATAGGACTAAAGTGTGGGTCTTTTGCATTTAAAGTCTTGATGGTTGAAAAACCCATTAGCCTCATCTATAGCTCGGTCAGGAGGCTGTATCGTCTCGATAGGGCGTTGGCTACTATATTGTTCTTTCCGTTCTTGTATTTTACGACATAAGAAAAACCCTCCATAAACTTAACTCAATTGGCTTGTCTTTGAGACAACTTCGGTTGGCTCTTTAGATATCTTAAGGACTTATGATCGATGTAGATCACAAATTCCTTGGGTAGCAGATAGTGTTGCCATACCGTTAGTGCTTGGATTAAGGAGTAGAAATCCTTATCGTAGATGGAATAGTTGAGTGTGGCTCCCTGAAGTTTCTCATTGAAGTAAGCAATCACTCGGTCTTCTTGCATCAGCATAACACCTATGCCTAGTTTAGATGCATCATACTCTACTTCAAATACCTTATCGAAGCTTAGTAAAGCTAAGACATGGGTCGTAGTTAGCCTCTCTTTTACATCCTCAAAACTCCTCTACTCTTTTTTATCCTATTTGAATTCGGCATTCTTCTTTAAGAGTTTGGTAAGTGGGGCCACAATCATACTGAAGTTCTTAATGAATTGGTGATAGAACAATGCTAAGCCATGAAAACTTCTTACATCGGCAGGATAGGTCGGCTCAAGCCATTTTATGATCGTTCTTACTGAAGTTCTTAATGAATTGGCGATAGAATGATGCTAAGCCATGGAAACTTCTCACGTCGGCAAGATAGGTCGGCTCATGCCATTTTATGATCACTCTTATTGAAGTTCTTAATGAATTGGTGATAGAATGATGCTAAGCCATGGAAACTTCTCACGTCAGCAAGATAGGTCAGCTCAGGCCATTTTATGATCGCTCTTATCTTCTCTTCATCAACTCGAATGCCACCTTTGCTCACAACAAAGCCTAAGAAGATTACCTCGGATCGGCAAAAATCACACTTCTTCAGACTGGCGTAAAGCTGTTCAACTTGGAGTTTTGCAAGCACTTATTGGAGATGCTCTCGGTAAGTCTCCAAGTTGGGACGGTATACTAGAATGTTATCAAAATAAACCACGACAAAGCTTCCCAACAACTCTTGGAGCACATGATTCATCATGCGCATAAATTTGTTTGGCGTGTTGGATAGTCCGAATGGCATCATAAGCCATTTATAAAAACCATGTCGAATCTTGAATACGATTTTCTACTCATCGCCTTTACGCATTCAAATTTGATGGTACCTAGCCTAATGGTCAATCTTAGACAACACTCTTACTTTACTTAACTCGTCTAGTTTGTCATCAAGCTTGGGTATAGGATACTTGTACTTGATGGTGATTCAGTTAATCGCTCGGTTATTCACATACATCCTCTAAGAACCATCCTTCTTCGGCACTAATAAGGCCGGCACAACGTAGGGGCTCGAGGACTTATGTACATATCCTTTCTTTATGAGGTCGTCTACTTGCCTTTGTAGTTCAATAGCCTATTCAGGGTTTAGCCTATATGCAGGCTTATTTGGTAGTGTAGCTCCTAGCTACAAGTCAATCGCATGCTTGATGCCTCAGATTTGGGATAGACTGTTAGGCAGCTCTTTCGAAAACAGGTTGGCAAATTCCTCTAGTAAAGTTTTTACCTTGGTCGATAGCTCTCCTTCCCTAAATCTCACCTCTAAAAGCCTCCTGATAAGTGGGTAGGTTGGTCCCTCTAACTCCATTTCTCTTTTTAATTCGGCTCGGGTTAATACCAAAGCCTCCTTCTTTAAGGTTCAACTAAGCTGGGACTGCATGACTTTTACTTGTTTGGCAGTTATGGGACTCAATTTCAATCTTCTCCCTTCATGCTCTACAAAACATGTGTTTCTCTTACCATTATATATAACTGCTTGGTCAAACATCCATGGTCATCCAAGTTAAAGGTAGGATGTACTCATGGGTAGTATATTACAAATCACTTCATCTTAATACTTGCCAACACATATTGGTATAGACACCTATTTGTTTACTTGTAGGGCTTCCTTATCACAGAGCCAATGAAGCTTGTAAGGTTTCGAGTAAGGCATGGTCAGCAATTTTAGCTATTGGACCATAAATGTAGAGGTTACATTGGTGTAGCTTCCATTGTCAACAATCGGTGCGCACAATGAGTTATTCACCTTGTACCCAATATGGAAGAGATTTTCTCTCTGCTCATCTTTAGGCACAAGATTAACACTCATTGTCCTCTTTAATACTGGAGTGGTCGGCATGAAGTTGCCTTCCTCACCATAGATAACTTCTTCCTCGGACAGCTCGGTCTATCCATCCTCCTTCAACTCCTCTATTTTCTCATCAATACTATTGACCTCAACGATCAATACCCCACCTCTGATCACCATTGTTCACCTATTCAGACACTAAGCGGCCATGTGTCCAAATCCTTAACATTTGAAACACTTGATCTCACTCGTCTTCCTCCTTAAACTCTAGCCTTTCTCAAACTTCCTTGGGGGTTCCTTATCCTCTACTCAGGTAGTTTGAGTAGGTCAGGTTTCAGTGGCCTTACTTGGTTCTGTTTGCACAGGTTTGCTCAGGACGGTTGACGGGTGTTTGGAATCTTCTTGTTCAGCACCTTTTTATCCTTTGGGCGGCTCAAATTGCACCATCAAGTGTTCTAATGTTCAGGTTTTCCAAGACATCCCTAATCTCATACTTCAGTCTGCTAATGAATCGAAACATAGTTCAGTCTTCGGGCACTACAACCTTGCATCGGATCATTAGCATATAGAATTCCTTAAAGTAAGTATCTACACTCGATCCTCTTTACCTCAGTTCTTACAATCTCGTAAAGGTATCCTGCAGGTAATAGCTTAGTATAAACCTTCTCCACATAACTCTCTTCATATCATCCTAACTCCTGATCTCTCGTTCTCCTTCCTTTCTTCTGGTAGCTTGCAGGTTCTTCCACCACAAGGCAGCATAACTAGTGAACTCTAATATAGCTAGCCTAACCTTTGCATTTTCGAGTACTTCATGGCATTCAAACTGCTTTTTAATCTGATCTACCCAATTTAGGTAGTCTTTGGCATCACCACTACTAGAAAAACTTGGAATTCGCATTCTCAATCCCTCAACCCTAGGGGCTCATACATTTCCTTCCTTAGGCTCGTAGTACTCCTTTGCCTCGTCATCCCCTTTTGCTTCCTCTTTGATCTCTTCTAGCGTTAGCCTTTGTCTAGCATCCTTACCAATTGCTTCAGCTCAAGGTGGACAAGTTAGGCCATTAACTCGACTAAAGTAACCATTGCTTCATTGCTGCTATTTACATTCTCTAGTGGGGCTATTTCTAGTTTGTTGTCTGTCTTCTTGTATAATAGTTACCAAACTAGCTACTAAATTGGTAAGCCTATCCAATCGATCATCCATTGATTGAGGCGTGAAGCTTCCTTCTTGTCCTTAGCCATGTCGAGTACCACTTTCTTAGTTTGCCAAAGTTCCTTGAACACTTGACTTTAACATTGATGGTTACTTCACAACGACAATCAAACGAATAGTCAACTATATTTTGTTTTGCGTATTGAAAATAGGGGAAAAACATAGTACAAAACACTAGTTAACTACCAAACTCTAATATGAACAATAAAACCTCTATTACACGAGAGTAGTGACAAACTATCAAAAGAATACAATAATAAAATCTAGCTCTAAATGTAACCTGTCGCTTTGATACCAAGATGATACGGATTCGTAGATGAACACACGAACCCAATATCACGCGTAATCAAAAGGATGAGTCCAAGCCACAAGATGGCTTAAAAAGTAAATGATAGTCAAAGGTGAGCATAGGGTTCTCGTGCACCAATGATGGATATGATACATCAATGCCTCACACGAGATCAAGTCATGCTTGATATGACGCATAAATATGGCAAGAGGTCACTTACCATTTGTCTATACTTAAATGGGCTAGATGAGAGTAGCTCAAGAGTAAGTAAGATGACACTTAGCTCAAGATAGGGTGAAAAGTTCAATGTATTCTTTTATATATTCCTTTTTTTACGGCTAGTACATCATGTGACTATTTATAGTACCTTATTAGGCTAAGTTCTACGTTACAGAAAATTATAAAAAATGGATCCCTATTTGCTAAAAAGAAGGAAAGTAATTTGCAGAAAAAATATGAAATCGTGCGCAACAAACATCCTCTATTAGAAAGGATAGTACTGTTGTTAGAAAGGACAATGCATGTGTGTTTTACTCTATGATTTTGATAGTATAGTGAGCTGAGTAGGGGTGGGCCTTTGTTCATGCATGTTTGATATCAGAAGATCAGTATCCTAATTGCTGGGGCAATACTGGGGTTAGCTCAAGAACGACTCATGTTCAAGTCGGCTTCGAATGGTCAACTCCTGATAGTTGTCAGCTCAACCTTAGTACTGTAGAGATTGCTGTATTTAGATTTGGTGCTTAGACTAGTACATAATAGAGGGTTCGGCTTGACACCATGATTGGTCACCTCGACAACATCTTAGTTGTTATGGAGAACTAAGTAGCTCAGTAGATCGGACTGGGGCAAGCACTGCTCCTCGATGCTTAACTCACCTCGGATAGCTCAGCAAACCACTTGAGAGAGCCCTCGAGCTCGAGAACATAAAATCAGTCGTTGATCCCTTTCAGATACCACGTTAAAAATTGAAATGATGTTGTGGAGAAATTTGTGTAGAAGAGAGAAAATTATGAAACTGAAGTGCAAGTATTTCATCTTAATTAGTTTAGCCACTTATACAAGTTATATTTATAATTAAGCTAATTGACTAAACTTAAAAACTAACATCCTAACCAACTAACTACTTGGCTAACAGAAAAATTAAACTAACTACAACCAATAACAGAAAAATTAAACTAGCTACAACTAATATTAGTTAATAATACCTACTAATAAACCACCCCTCATTAACTTTTCATTTATATCTATATCATTATACCTATATATGTATATCTTATATTTATATATATATATCTATATCTTTTACATATATATATTATCTATGAGAAAATTATTATTTACAATCAAAATAAAAAAAAAATTACCAAAATATAAATTGTGCCAAAATAATTATTAAAATACTAAGCCTATGTTGCATTTTCAAAATGCGATACAACTATTTATACTAATATCGTATCTTTAAAATGTGAGATACAACATTAGTACAAATAGCTATATTGCATCTTAGTGAAGCATTCAGTCCCAATGAGAATCCATATGCATCCCTTGGATGGTAGTTGTATTAGACCAATTAAGTTAAATACCTAAGTATGGAATAGCCATGGAGTAGCAGGCTGTACAATGTAACAGTAGGAGCACGGATTGCATCACCGTGTTTTTGGCATGCGACATACTTCTTAGAAAAATTAAATGCGTCATTCTCCATGGTAGGCCAATAGTATCCCATATCAAGCAAGTGGTGGTACAACTTCCTTCCCCCTTGATGTTCTCCACCATCTCTAGAGTGCACTATAGACAATATAGTTTTTGTTTCAGGGGGTACTATTCATCAGAGAGGCTTTCCCATGAATGATATCCTATACAACCCAACCTCATGTATAAGATACTTTCTTACTTTATGCTTTACGCTTTACTAATCAAACATCTATGCTATTCGTAGGCAAGACATTATTTTTCAAGTAATCAATGTAAGGGCATCTCCAATAGCCTGCATTTACTACAAAGTTGCATTCTCCTTGGTCGGGTAGTTCAATATACCTTGGGCAACTCATTTGTGGCTAGAATGCATCTTTGGATATTGTTGGCTAGCAATACCCTAGATGTTGGATGTGGCGATGCAAAGGTAGTACTTCCTCTTCGTACCAAATCTTGTGGTATTTATCTAACTTCAAACAAGCTAGTTTTGCACAAATACATCGAGACAAGATGCCTTTTGATCCTTTAAAATACAAGACACCATTAATATAAGTGAAGTTTTTCAAAGTTGTCATAGAAGCTACATTTGGATGCACTAACTACGCCTTAATAGGAGTGTATCGGTTGTCTTGCATTTCTTTATCTTTGTTTACTAATTGTGGAGTTGTGCAAGCGATGGATTTCTTAATAACTTAGACATTTAAATTATTCTCAATAGGTTGAATGGGAACTTTGGAAGCCAATGTTGCTAGGGCATCTGCGTAGCGTTTGGTAAACCGTTTTGTATGCTCATATTTAACTAAATTGAATTTGCTGATCAAAGACTACATCACAGCCCTATAAGGTGGTAATGCTAGTTCTTTGAGAGCCAATTCACCATTGGCTTGTATGATGATCAAGTTCAAGTTACCATGGATGCATAAGTTAGATGTTGCAGCGTTTTGAGCAAAAATGATACTAAGTAGAAGAGCTTTGTACGTGGCCTCATTGTTGGTACATGGGAAGTCTAGCTTGAAAGCTAAAGGTATCTCTTAGCTTTCTAAAGCTGTTAAGATCACCCTAACTCTTTGTTCAGTATTACTAGAGGAGACATCAAATTGCACTTGTCACTCTTCATTTGGCTCTGCTCTCATAGAGTCTTCATAGAACTTTACAAAGATTGTATCTATGATAGGAGCCTCATGTGTCATAGGAAACTGAGCCAAAAGGTTTGTTAGAGCCTAAGACTAAATAGCCTTAGGTGGTACGACTGTGATGTCAAATTCTGATAGAAGGAGCAAACATTTTGTAGGCATTCTTGAAAGAGTTGGTTGTGACAATGAGTATTTTAATGGATCTGAATAAGTGATAAGATTAAACTTATGAGCTAAAAAATAATGGCACGACTTTTGCATGGTGAAAACCAATGCGAGGCATTACTTCTCGTAAGTTGAATATTTCACCTCACTTCCTTGGAGTGATTGGTTCATGTAGTAGATCGATCGTTCATTACCATCTAATTCTTGAGCTAGCAAATTCCTAATAGACTTATCAGTAGTTATCAAATAAAGGATAATTGGCAATCCTTTAATTAGCATTGTCATCGTTGCTAGGGAGGTGAGTATTTCCTTGACCTTCTATATGGCTTCCTCATGAGGTTACCCCATTTGAATGGGGTTCCCTTTTTTATAAGCTATTATAATAGATGAGAAATTTCTGCTAGTATAGGGATGAATTGCCTAATATAGGAGACCTTCCCTATGAAGGTTTTTAATTCCCTTGGACTAATAGGTAAGGGCATGGAACGTATAGCCTATACCTTTGCTAGATTGACATCAATTCCTTTTCTATGAACAATGAATCCAAGGAATTTCCTGAAAGCTACCCTGAAGACATACTTCAAAGGACTTATACGCAATTTATATAAACACCATCGTTCAAAGACCTTCCATAGATGAGTTAAGTGGTTAAGCTTTTGTCTTGACTTAATAACTATGATAGTCATTGCCCTTTAGTAGATAGCTCCTGCATTTTTAAGTCTAAATGGCATGACTATATAGTGAAAGTTTCCCACTAGTATTTTGAAAGTGATGTATTCAGCATCTCTGACAGCTATCTTTATTTGGTTGTAGCCACTGAAACCATCTATGAATAAGGATCATTCATGTTCGACCATAGCATCCACTAATGTGTCAATATTCAATAGTGGGAAGTCATCTTTTGGGTAAGCCTTGTTAAGATCAAGGAAGTCTACGCAAACGCGTTTTTGTCCATTCTTCTTTTTCTTTAGCATAATATTAGCCAACCAGGTAGGATATTCAACTGGCTTAATGACGCTGACTTGGAGGAATTTTTTAATCTCTTCTTTTATTTGTACTTCAATTTCAAGATGAAAGATTCGTTGTCTCTGTTTTACTAGCTAAACCCTAGGTGCAATGTTCAATCTATGCACCACTAAACTGGGGTCCAATCCTAGCATTTCATCATATGTTCAAGCAAACACGTCCTTATATTCCTTCAACAACTCTACTAAGTGGACCTTGATTTCTTGCAACAAATTCTTACTAATGAAGATAGGTCGTGAAGACTTTCCTAGTCTTGTTAGGTACAACTCTTCAATCTCTTCGGCTTGGGTTTTCATTTGGTCTTACATTTAAGGAGAGATAGGCTGGGTTTCTTGTACCGGTATGAGATCTAAGAAAGATAAAAAAATCTCCTTAGATCCTAAAGACTATCATAAACAATATACCCTTCGTCTATCGTCCTTAACAAAACTTTTTATCACTTCAGCTTTTCTTTGCTTTATCTTGCCCCTGTGGGAGCCTCGCATTCTCTTCTTTTTCTTTTGTTTATCTTGGGTCTCTTCCCATGTAGATAATGGTGTACCAAAGGGTTTGGCAATGGCAATCTCTCCATCTACAGTATATTCATCGAAGAACCCTATATCAACTAGAGATCTCTGGTTTTTATAGATAAGAAAGGCTTAAAGAGATCTCTGGTTTTTATAAGATCAATTATTTATTTAAATTGTTTGTTTAATCTTAAAGGGTAGAGCTTTTGAAAAGAAATATTATTTTCTCTATTCTTTTTAAGAATTTTAAGTGAAGAGGAGAGATTGAGTATTTATAAGTTTTTTTTGGGCATTATTGAATCATCGGATAAGATGAAATTTTTTCGATTCCTGATTATTTTGAATGAATTAGCAAATGAGTATAAGACTAATAATCTTCCTTAAAATAGTGGTTACTTCAATATATAGTATTTTTACATTTGTCACATTATTTTCATATTTATTATGTAATCAAACTATAATAAATATACATTAACATATCATTCTCAAAATATTGGACAAATCAATTAAATATCCTTCAAAACCTACCCCACTTTCTCTCTTGAGTTGTTTTGAAATAATGATTAATCACATTTTACATACAATTCTTAGCGCCTTTTTTTTTGGCGAGCAACATAGTAATATATGGTTCCTCTTCTATAGCCATATTACCCAAAGAAAAAATAAATAAAAATGCACACACAGAGTTCTCTTCGATCATCATTTTCTTTTGTCATTTCATAAGCAAGTGAATCTCCATTGGATCTTAAACTTTACAAGAACTGATATATGGTATTTAATTTGATTAGCCTTAAATACAAAATAAATAATTATATACATCGGATAAGAATATAAATTTGATATAAATTTTTTCCTTTGCAGATTGCTTTACTACAAGAAAAAATTTCATTTGAAACTTTATAACAAACATATGAAGAACTACACACCATTGATTCATCAATCAGCATGTATTCGATTTTAAATTTATTTCCTTTTTTGAGTTTTTTTTCTAAAGGCTTTTCATTATGTTTAATGGTCATACATCAATAGCAATATTTTTGGTGTCAACTTATAGGGTGACATCTTCTTAAGAACAGTTCATTCAATTAACAAAAGACATCACAAGACCATAACACCAATGATTTGGCGATAAGTTTGGGTTTTTTTTTTTTAAATTTTTATTAATTCTTTATGTTTCCCTTTTTTTTCATTTCAAGAGTTTCTCAAAAAATTTTATTGTGTGCATGTGACCTGCTAAATTGACATTAAAGATTGAATGTTTTCAGTACCATCTCACACGCCAAACCAAACCGGTCAAATTCGAGTTTAGAAGCAAAAGACAAAAAAAAATTTTAAACGGGTTAACCTTTTATTTAGAAGAAAAAGGTAAATTATAAAAACCAGTATATTTAAATGCTTATCATTATCTTTTAATTTTCTTTGAGATATTCTATATTATTAAAGGTATTTAACATTATTAAAAGTTATATAATATTATAAAAGTTTTAAAATTTGGAAAGTGTTTTAAATCCCCTCCAAAACGTGCCCTACTTGCCACGTTGAGCTCTTTCAAAATTGGATTTTATGGCTTTCCACATACAACTCTTAGTATAATATACATTTTTTTTTTTTTAATTATAACGGCAATCACAATTCACAATGAGCAACGGCCGATATAATAATAATAATAATAATAATAACACAATTCTAGTGCCATGTCCCATATCAAGCCCCGCCAGTCAAATTTGGTATTAATGGCAAAAGACGTCAAATAGGACACGAATGAGTAAAACTTTTTTTTTTTGAAAAAAGAAAAGGTAGATTATAAAAGTCCTATATTTGAATGCTTATTGTTATCTATATTAATAAACCCATATCATATTTAATGATATTAAAAAGTTATAAAATATTATAATGGTTTAAAAACTTTGAACGAGATTTAAATCCCCCTAGAATTTGTTCCACTTTCTACGTAGAGCTCCTTTAAAATAGTAGTTTATTACTTTTCACATACACTCTCAATCTAGGTTCTTTTTTCTTTATAGATTGTTGTATCAGATAAAAAAGGAAATTTTTTTGGAGTTTTACAATGAAGATCTGAAGGTCTAGTTTAGTTTGTTGAATGTAACAAAAGAGGAATTGAATAAAGATGTAATAAATTATGAATACTTATTACGTTGTTTAGTTGGTCATCTAGTTCAACTATGAATTAAAGAGTAAAGTTTGAATGGGTAATTAAAATGACAATAATATCCTGATATATTCACAAAATAATAAAATAAAAGAACATTAATCGGTTTCATCCCAAACTTAAATCCCTAATCATAAAAAAAATGCAAATTGAAACCTTAATCTAAATTATAAAACCCTAATCTCAAATCAAAATTGGTATTCACAATCAAAATTCAAAATAAACTACAACACTACAACCAAACAAATTCAAAATACACTTAAGAATAAACTTATGTTAGGGTTTCTTAAGATCTACATTCTACAATCTTATTGATTGAATCAAAGAACTATTTGGCTTTATTTGAATCGTGTTGATAAGCTCCCATTAAAATAAACTATTAATCGATTCTAATCTTGCCATCAAAGAAAAAGAAGAACAAATATGTACAAATTTGCAAGAGGAAGGAAGAAAAGATTCATGATCGGTAGAGTTTGGTGGTGCTATACAAATCGAGGAGATGTATAGATCAATGACAAAGAACAATAGATTGAAGAAAAAGATGAATGAATCTATAATCTAGTGATGCTAATTGGCGAGTGTGGTGGTAGCAACAGAGAGAAAGAAGAACAGATTGAACATATTGAAGAGAAAAAAGAAGAATAGATCTACAATCTGGTAGTGTTGATTCACGAGTCTAGTGGATGGCGGTAGAGATAGGTGGTGTTGATTCACAAGTCTAATGGATGGCAGTAGCAATAGGTGGTCGAAGATAAAAGGTGGGAAAGATAGAAAGGAAGACAAGTCCATAGTTAAGGAACATAATTGCAATCCATAGTTAGAGATAATAATGGTATAATTTTGTAATAAGGTAATTCGCATGAGGATATTTTGGGAAGAAAAAAATAATTAGATCCTGAATTGCCATTCATAACTTCAGACAAGGAATCTTGATTCATCAATTTAAGGAATTGTGATTACGTGGGGAATTGGTATTGCAGACCTTAAATTGAACTAAACACCGTAATAGGCATTTCACAAGCAATAAAGAAGGAATCAAATAGCTATTACGGTGAAGTGAACATGTCGGAAGAGCACTATCATTGGCTTGATAATGAGCAAGTATTCAATTTTAAATTTATTTTCCTTTTTGTGCAACAAGAGTAATGGTCATTTATAGAAAAGATTTGATTGTGCAATGAGTTTGATGAAATTATCATTAGTTATATTTTTTCTTTTTCATTTTTTTTCCACAAGTTTATATCTATTTACATAGATAATCATTATACTTTCACTTGCTAATTTAGCTTATCAATTTATTTTTTGTTACTTTTGTAGGTATATAACAAGATCTACAATGGAGCAAGTCAACCTTGATTAGCACTATACCTGATGATATGTTAAAAATACAAATGTTAACATTATTTATTGTTGTCAATATTTTTTTGTAGTTTTTACATGTAACTCTTTTTTTATCACATTTTTCTATCGATTCCTCCTACATGTAATAAATGTAAATGATTTACAATTCTTTAATGAACTTTAAATTGTTGAATTTGCATATGCATTGTGGGTGTAACGTCCGCTAGTATGTATGTGTATACTAGTTTACAACCCATTAGCCTTTTTCTAATTTAAGCTTGGGAAAAAGTGGGGACCTAAAGAATCCTAACAAGATATAGAAATTAAAATTTAAGTTTGACATTGTTTTGATATGAAATTTCATTGGTGAAATGACAATACTATTATGATCTATTTATGTATATATGAAAGTTAGTAACATTTGTACAAATAGAATGTCAGAATGAACTTGGCATATGATATATGATAGGCTTTCAAGAGAGTACATTGATGGGGTAGAGGGTTTCTTTGAAGTAGTGCAATACTATGGTTGAGAAAAGGATGATTTTATTCACTGTCCATGTTGTGATTACCTTAATGCATATTAGCATCCTATTGATATAGTTGAGATCATTTATTTGTGAGGGTCATGGATTAGTCCTACTTAACATGGACATACTTAGGGAAGTTGCAAGGCAAACTAATGTTTCAATTCAAGAGGATCATATGACCGTAAATGATGACAATGAGGATGCAGCTTTAACATTCGACGATTAAGTGGATAAAGAGATATTGGAAGACATGGTGTGTTGATTCAGAGGATGACGATATGGATGGTGATGTAGAAGTTTGTATCGTGACAATAGGTGGTCCATTGTATTTGAAGATGAGAAATGCGAACTGTATCCAAGGAGCTCTAAGTTTTGACTTTTGTTAGTAATAATACAAATAATGAATTTAAAGGTTGACGATTGACAGTTTGTGAAGAGCTTAAATAATTGGCTCATATGTATAAAGAGCTTATTGCCAAAGGTCGAAAGATTGCCATCATCTTATTATGAGGCTCAAAAGATGCTTAGGGCATTAGAAATACATCTAAACTTAATCCACGCATATAAGAATGAGTATGCATTATTTAGAAGGGGGTAATGAAACTTAGATTATTTCCCAATGTGTAATGAATTGAGGTAGAAGGCTTAGATTGAGAAAAAGAAGAAGAAGATTCCAATCAAGGTTTCGTGGCATTTTTCACTAATAGAATGGTTTTAAAGAATGTTCATGTGTAGGAAGAAAGCTCCAAAATTGAGGTGGCATAAGGAGAGCTATGTCCTTAAGGAAGAGGTCTTGAGAATCCATTTGACTCTAAAGTATGGAAAAATCTAGATAACAAATTTCCTACATTTGCTTTTGAGCCTCAAAATGTTAAACTAATCTTGTCGTGGATGGGTTTAACCTCTTTGAAAACCTTAGTACAACATACAATGTGTAGCCGATAATTTTGTTCATGTATAATGCGGCACCTTAGAGATGCATGAAGGAGTCGTATTAGGTAATGTCACTACTAATCTTAGGACTAAGTTCACCAAGATAAGACATTAATGTGTACTTAGAGCCTCTTGTTTAAGAGTTGTAGGAACTATAGGCAATTGGTATAGGAATGTTTGATGATGCTACTAACAATCATTTCACATGCATGCAACTTTATTATGGATAATTAATGAGTTTTCAACATATGGTGATATGTCATAGTGGAGCACAAAAGGACACAAGGCTTGTCTTATATGTAACATAGACATAACTAGTAGACACATACAAAGTAAGCTCCATTACATAGGATACAAGAGATTCCTTTCTAGAGGGCATCCACTTGATATGAAAATAATAAACTTGATGGTAAGATTAAAAACAAATCGATTCCAAGGCACTTTATTAATGCAGTTGAGTCAGTATGAGAACATGGTATTAGGCAAGTCTTCCAATAGGTCAAGGCATCGTGAAATGATGATGATACGAATTGGTGTAAGGAAAGCATTTTAGTCAAATTACCTCATTAGCAAGTATTGGATATTAGACACAACCTTGATGTTATATACATTGAAAAGAACATATATAATAACATAGTAGGCACGATTTTTGAATATCAATGGATAATTGAAGGATACAAAAAAGGTAAGACTTATACTTTAAGAGATAGGGATTCTATGTGTTTGCATTTAACATTTCGAAGTGGTTGAATCATAAAGCCTTTGGCCAAATACACATTTATCCTTAACTAGATAAAGGAGGTTTATGATCTAATGAAAGATGTGAAAATGTTGGATGGGTATGCATCAACCATATCGTCTTGTTAAATCAAATTTGTGCAAATCAAAACCCAAATACAAAATTTTCAAGTCTAATGAAATATATTGCATCAATTAGCATATAACAAATAAAATTTTAATAAGACTTTTGATTCCATGACTAAGCAACCGGCTAAATATAAACAAACAAATGCCTACCCTGTTGAGTTCGGATTGTTTGAAAAGCAGGTCGCCCCCATCAATGGTGAATGATGCTCTTCAGCTTAGCTTGATGAAAAAAATATCGACAGAAACGTAACTTAAACCCCCAATAAAATATAATCTACTACCATGACTATTGCTAAATGTAGAGAGAAAAAAACATACTATAGGGATATACCTCGGGTGTGAACGATAGATGCTCTTAATCATACAAATACTGTAATATCCCAAAACACTAATTATATAAGCGTTGCTAATTAAGTGATAATAAAAACGTTGCCAACTATCTGACTATATTTAACTATGTAGTTGAAGTACTAGCCTTCAATTAAATATTTAATTGAGGGTCAGAGTGAAAATGAGGAATACTAGTAATTTTAGTTTTATCTTATGATAAGCATGGTAAATAAGCAGCTCCTATGCTTCTGCGCGCCTGAAAATTTCGCATCTAGCGCCCTTGTACTTTTGGCGTGCAAGCCTAGCATGCTTATGTTTCGTTTTCTCCCGCATGCGGGGGCCCATCTTCATGTCTTTAAATGGACTCAGAATTTCATGGAATATATATTTCTCTGTACCCCATTTTTAATTGATAAGATAAAACTAAAACTATCAGTGTACCTCATTTTCACTACGGCCTCTACATCTTGTCTTCTCTCACGTGGCAGCTCGTGTGCTACCCATTTATTTACGTGCGGCCCTTTGTGCTTTTAAGTGAGCTCAAAATTTCATGAAATATATATTTTTTCATGTCCCTAATTTTCGATTGATAAGATAAAACTAAAATTATTTGTGTCCCTCATTTTTACTCTGGCTCTCAATAAAAAAATATATATATTTAATTAAAGGCTAATTCTTCACCTACATATATTCATTACATAGTTAAATAAAGTCAAACAGTCAACAACACTTTTATTATCACTTAGTACATCCTTGCATTCTGTTTTTGCCCTCTGCATTTAACAAGAGTCATGGTAGTATATAGATGTATTTTTTGGCTTTAGGTCATGTGTGTCGATAAAGCGGCTAAATTATTGTCACTAATGTAATTTTTTTTTTTTTTTTCCATCAAGCCTTGCTGAAAAGCACCATTCACCAATGATAAAGGCGACCCTTTTTTTTTCCCCTTTGTTTATATTCGGTGGCTTGCTTAATCATGGAATAAAAAGTCTTATTATAATTTTGTTTATTACATGCTGATTAATGTAATATATTTCATCAAGCTTAAAACTTTTGTGTTTGGGTTTTGATTTAATATAGTGTAGCGCAAATTAGAACATTGACAAATAAAGGAGGTTTGTAGGTTTGATGTAGGTCCATGGTAGAAAAGTAAATTTACTAAATCATGGAGGATTAATGTGAAGAAAAATCGCATCGAAATCTTACAGTAATGAGCGAATAAATCTTTGATAACATTATGAAAAGAAAGAGAAGGGAAGGGGAAATGGGGAAGCACCTAGATTGGAGCATTATTGGAGCATTGAGCAAATCAGGGGGGCAACTTTTTGATCTCTTTGACAATGATCTATACTACAACATATTATATTTAGTATAAATTAATACGTCTTCAACTAATAAGATAAAATGTATTAATTTATTTGTGTGCCACTCTCGTGCCTTTGAATGGGTTCAAAACTTCATGCAAAATATATATTTTGCCATATCCCTCATTTTCAATTGATAAGAAAAAATTAAAACTATTAGTGTCCCACATTTTCACTCTGGGCCTCAATTAAAAAATAAATATTTAAATTAAAGGCTAATTCTTCACTTACATATATTCATTACATAGTTAAATAAAGTCAGACAGTCAACAACGCTTTTATTATCACTGAGTCTGTAACGCTTATATTATCATTGTTTTGGGATATTGCAGTATGTATGTGATCAAGAGCATCTATCGTTTACATACGAGGTGCATCCCTGCATTCTGTTTTTATTCTCTACATTTAACAATAGTCATGGTAATATATAGATATATATTTTGGCTTTAGGTTACGTGTGTGTCGATAAAGCAGGTAAATTATTGTGACTGATGTAATTGTTTTTTCAGCAACCTATGGTGAAGAGCATCGTTCACCGTTGACATAGGTGACCTGTTTTTTTATACATCTAAACTCAATGAGGTTCAGTTTTTTCCTTTTCTTTTCTTTTTTTCTATTTATATTAGGTGGCTTGCTTAATCATGCAATAAAAAGTTTTATTATAATTTTGTTTATTACATGCTAATTAATGTAATATATTTCATCAAGCTTAAGACTTTGGAATTTTGGGTTTTGCTTAAATATGGTGTAGCACAAATTAGAACATCAAGAAGTAAAGGAGGTTTGTAGGCTAAATCTGATGTAGGTCCATGGTAGAAAAGCGAATTATGGAGGATGAATGTGAAGAAAAATCGCATCGAAATTTTACAGTGATGAGCGAATGAATCTTCGATAATATTATGAAAAGAAAGAGAAGGAAAGGAGAAAGAAGGGGAGAGGGTTTGGGTTGTGGGTTGAAGCTCGAAAGGCACCAGCACCTAGATTGGAGCATTCAGCAAATCAAGGGGGCAACCTTTTGATTTCTTTGACAATGATCTACACAATAACATATTATATTTAGCACAAATTAATATGTTTTCTTTTTTTACAAACAAAACTTGCATTTTTAATTTGCAGACCAGTCAAACAGTGAATTCCTAAAATGTGAAAAAGTATCCACATACCTCTAGAATAGGCTTTTTCTTGCCCATAAAAAAGAACAAGTAAAATCATTTTGTGTTCTTAGTTCTACCTTATTGGTATGATGTTTTGCAGGATTGTGATATTGGATTTGATGTTGTTTTCTTATGTTATTTTCTAGAGGAGCCTTTTTGGTGCTAGATTTGGATTTGATTGAGCACGTTGGACATTCTGGTTGTGAGAAATTTTCGATAACAATTTAGAGTTGAAGTAAGACCTTTTATTTTTATTTGGCTAACATTCTTAATTTTCATAAACTTGATTGAGGAGTTTGGACTTTTTAATTTTTTTATTTTTTTCAATGTCTTATATTGATAAAGTTGAAGTAGGTATATGACAAGTATAATTAGAAACACAAGAGCTTTCCTAGGTTGACCTTTGAAATTTTCTTTTTAAATGAACTTGATAATTTTATTACAAGGAAATATCTAAACCAACATTCTAGATTGTTGTTGCTAGAACTTGGGTAGGTGTTTGTAATCCACAAAAGGGTAAAAGTTAGGCTTTAGGGTTGCTAGGGCTAGTCCGACAGAGTCAATTCGATACCTAAGTCAAGTATGTGTTTAAGTATGAAAGAAGTAAATGAGCAATTGAGTAAGTTGAGTGCGCAAATAGTTCTTACAAAGATTAATCCCCCATATTTATAGACTTATGTCTGATAACTATATTGGAAGGTAGTTGAACCATTAGTGACATATGGCATCTCTTGAATTTAGGCACGTGCAAATTGTAAGAAGAAGTAGGCTGTTAAGCAATTATTGTCTAGATAACTATTGAACTATTCATGTTTTTATTTTGATATCTAAATATTTAAACTTGATGAGCTAGGCCTTGGTGATTCGATACTAGAAAGAGTTAGTTAGAAGAATTGTAGCAAGCTATAGAAGCTCCCATAAAAAGTCTGCAGTAAAAGTGTCAATCTAATGGTACCGACCAAGTGAGAGCTACAACAAGACTTGATTAAGAGCGTAATCATTATACTTGCTCGTTCACTTAGAGGGAATTAAAATTCCATTCCTTTCTTATTCCTTATTATGATGTTCACTTGATTTTTTGTTTTTGAATCGTAATTTTGTATGAATTACTATTACTTGATTTGAGTAATAGGAACAAAATTTCAAGACCTCATCCCAATTTAACGACAATCACCATTACCGTTACCGCCACTACCACCAACCACCGCTACCCTTGCAATCGCCACCATTGTCCCCGCCACGCCATCACTACCTCCATCACTACCACCACTACTATTATCACCATCGCCACTACCACCTTACTACTACCACCAATACTGACCATCACTATTGCAGCAGTTGCTACTATCATTGCCATTAACTGCCATAGCCACCAACATCGCTATCGCCACCACTACCATCGCTCCCACTACCACCACCATCATTACCACCATCGCCTCTACTACCTTACCGCCATTGATACTGACCATCACTACTGTAGCTACTATTACCACTACCGCCATTGTAACTACCACTATCGCCATCGCAGCCACCACCACCACTGTCACCATCACCTGCTGCCACCAGAACCATCCCTAACACCACTACTGCCACTGTCACCATCACCATTACTTCAGTTGCTACTACTACCATCGTTGCTACTACAGCCACCATCACTGTTGCTGCCGTCATCGCCATCGCTGTTGCTGCCGTCACCACTAATCACCATAGCCACTACTACCACCACTACTGCCGCTACTGTCACCATCGCAACCACCACCAATCGCCACTATTACCACTACTACTACCATTACCGCTACTAACTACTACCGTTGCCGCCACCACTATTACAGTTTCTACCATTATGATTGCTGCTGTTGCCACCACCAATCACCACCGTCACCGTCACCGCCACCGCCATCGCCACCGCCATTACTACTATCGCCACTACTAACTGCCACCACCACTATAGCTACCCCTAACTACAGTAACCATTGTAGTCACCGCTACCATTATTGCTACCAATCGCCACCATTGCCATCGCTATTGCCGCTACCACTACCTCTACCCAATGCTGCATATTATTATAAGATTAGTCAAGAAAGAAAACGGACCAAGGATAATTTAGTTATTAAAGTTATATTATATATATATTCTTATATTACTTATAAATTTAACTAAACAAAATAATATGTATTACATCCTTATTTCATTCCTTAGTAATTTTAATTCCATTTCCTCTCATTCTATTCCATGAAGTGAACAGGCCATTAATGTAACTCCTAATTTAGGACAAGTTGCCATTGTGTTAAGGACCTAGCTATAGGGATATAAATCCACTATTAATATTGACCTATATCTCTAAGGTGTATATTCAATATATGAATGGAGATGAAATGAGATAAAGGAGTAATTTGCTTGATGTAAATGCACAAACATAAAAGACTTAAATGATTCATTTTGAATAAAGAGGATCTTCATGGAATTCTTGTGAAAATTTGCATGTGAATACAATAATATATAGTTTATATAATTTGTGCCTTGTTTGGATGAATTTTGTTACTGGAGGATGTATATTTCATACTTGTCTCTATAAAATATAATTAAAATTAATCAATGCTTAGCATGTTACTATTCCAATTTTGTTGTTGTTAGGCAATCGATTTTAAGCAATTTAACTGGAATTGTCTTTATCATCATTGTATATAAAACAACCACTAATTTCAAGTGGGTGGTCTTTGGCTCTTCCCCATTACAATATAGTAAAATTTCAATGCTCCCCAATGAAAGGATTGATCACAACTCATTATAAATCCCTTTGATTTATTTCAAACCCCCCCCCCCCCCCCCCAACTTTTTTGTTTTTCCTATTAAAAAATTCATGTGTTAGAGGCCATATAGTACTATAGTGAATTAGGTAAGAATGGGAATTCAACCCATTCAATTCAGGCCGGTTTTAATATACAATAGCTTGAACATTAATCATGCAGGATTTATATCATGAAGTACATGACAATAAATAATATATATAGTTTGTATTGGTAGGTGGCAAATGGGACTTAAGCATGGATGGAGATGGATGGAAAGGAACATTTATTCTTGGTCGAGCAAATTCTTGCCTGATATATCGTATCTTTTCTTCCCATTGTTATGATGCTATGAATATGTTTTCTTTCCTTCTGGTTTATTCTCGATTGTTTAATGCTTTTTCAATTGTCAATAATAATCATGTCTAGTTTTTGGTTGTATTTGCATTTACACTGAAAAGATTATATTTTTTCTAATGTGAGAATTACACTTGTTACGTAGATTATATGCTCGTAACTATCTTTGGTTTTGGAGCTGGAGCTGAAGCTACTTTATCCTTTGTATGTTGGATAAATGTAGAACTTATGCTATGTTGGTGAATTACTTTGGATTGAGTTTTGTGGCATCTAATTTGCTGTAATTTCTAACGAAAACCTCACGAAAATGTTCAAGGTCAAGAAATATAAGGATTGATTCCATGAGTTCTGAATACTTTGAATTTTTATTCTTCATTTTGATTGATTATTAAGAGAATTTGATAAGGCATGGAGTTATCATTTTTACTTATGCTTTATTCTTTTAATGATAATATTAGAGCTCTTTAATCTAAAAGCCAACCATATATGTCTATTGATACATTCAAAGTTCATGAACTAGACTTGGGATTGACGTGTTTTTACATAGAACTTTCCTTTATCTAAAGAAGTTTGATATGTATATATTTACTTTATTTTTTAATTTTCTAGAGATGACATCGGACATTGAAGCTTTTGCATGCACACATAAGTGAAGGAAAGGAAGGCATCTAGGTGGATGGATTCACCCCTGATGCAGCACGGGATTATGTAAGAATATCTTTTTAAAGTCTAATTTAACTTTCCTCAACCTTTTAAATTGATTTAAATAACAATTTGATTATACTATGTAGGAGAAGATGTTGAAAAAGAAGATGGAGGTTAGGACTTGAGTATGAGAGCAGAGGATTGGCCTAAGTTTGATGCCATCATTATAGTAGAGGTCTTAATAGGATTCCAGGTACCGATCCGATGACATACCTTGTTTCAGACTATATGGGAGGCTTGTTCATGAACTCCGATCGAATGGTTAACCTATCTATAAACTCCATCAGCACTGAACGACCTGCCCTGCTTTGTTGGTTTTGCCCTGTAATGTTGAATATGCCATGCTCTACCCTGACTTAGCCCCTTAAGAGACTTGTCTTTAAGCTTCATCCATACAGGAAGACCTGCCCTACTCAAAAAGTTCTATCCTGGCTAACTAGTGCCCTATTTTGCTAGGCCTTCCTTACTATACTAGGTTTGTCTTGCCCTTTCAGCTTGGTTCGGCTAGTTCTGCTCGGTTTGGTTGGTTAGCTCCAAATAGGTCAGCCATGTCCATGCCAGATCAATTCAGTCATGCAAGGTCAACTACTATCATATCAGGTCAACCTTGGGTCGGTCACTACTATAAAAGGTCAGTTTAGCCACTTGAGGTCGGCCTCAGTAACATCAGGTAGGCTATGGACATATTAGATCAACCCCGAGCAAGACAAAACATCCAAAGGCTCAAGTCCACCTACAATAAGGCTCTAGGGTCTCCAATCACTCTTTAGAATCAAACATTAGCTCTTCGCCCGAAAATCTCATTTAGCTAGTTATTTTTACTCATTTGTTTAGACGTTCTATTTCTTGTATTATTTTTAAATTACCTACATGTTCATTTTTATATTTACTAGAATACCACTAGGGCATCATTTTATTCATTTATTTACAACTTTACCTCTTTTGTATAAATAGAACACTTGTATAGGGTTTTAAGAGACTTGAGAATTTAATGAAAAACCCTTTGAGACTTTTCTCTTAGAAAGCTCTTTCTCTCTTGGTATCCACTCTTATCAATCTCTTTAGCAAAGATTATAGTAAGCAACCTTATCACTCAAATCAATGCATCACATCCGACGAGTCCTAGGTTCATGTGTGGTTTTACAGTGCGTTATATCCATAGAGTTAGTGCGTAGGGTTTGCTAAACCGTCGACTTTCTTTCATTTTTCAGGCCATCTCACGGTTCGGACCTACCCTTTTGGTTTTTTGTGTGATACAAGGTTCTTGTGTTCATCCATGAGTCTGTATTATCTTGGTATCAAAGTATAAGGTTTTGAAAGGGAGCTTATGAAGTTACTGCAAAAATTTGTTCGTATTTGCTGATTAGTAGTTATGTTCCTTTCGTAGATATTGGAGTTGGTTCAATTATAGTAGGTTTGGAGATCTTGAGCTATGAAGTGGAGATTTGTAGGTTGATAAGAGTGGTTCCTATTGTGCTCTGTTGTACTCTATTCTCTATTGCAAAAACAGAGGAGGTTCATTTCTCTATACGCTTGTGCATTTGAGTGTATTAGTTACCAGAGTTAAGTTGGAAGTGGGCTTTTGAGATTGAGCCATATTGATTATGGTTTGGAGTCACAAAACCATAGCTGCAGAAATTATAAAGGATTCGAATTGGGTGCCTTAAATTGAAAGTGGTTGTTTGATTTTTCTAACAATGGTGCTTAAATTTTATGGTCTGGGTCATGGAATTTGGATAGAGGGTCGTTTAATGGGATTCTTCTGTACAGTTGCAACAACAATTAATGGAACGTGTTGTGGCTACTTGTGTAGAAATCAGGGGTTTTTAACATTAATTTGTAATGTTTAGTGGTCGTTAGCTGTGGAAGCTTTGTTGTTGCACTTTAGAGAATCTATCTAAATTATTGTGTTGAATGAGTGCCGAATTGAAGAAGTGCTGATATGTCATTTCTTGTGAAGCGCTACTTAAATTGAAACCAACAAAAGGTGTACACATCCAGCTTGTTATTCCCATTAACTTACCAAGCTAAACTCTCATACTCTTAAGGTTACCAAGTTGGTTTGTAGTGTTTAAGCTCAAGCACTGAGCTACTTTAACCTAATATCTGAACTGATTCTAATATTCGAGTTGAGTTGAAATGTTGACATGAAGTAGAAGATCTGAGTTGTACAAGCATCCAAGCTACTGTATCCTTGAATCACCAAGTGTTGGATAGTTTTAGTCATTGCTGATGAGACTTTTATGAGCTGAGCTAGTCTACTAAAGTGAAACCTTCATTTAACATGGCTTATAACAATCGAAGAAGATATGGTTATAATTATGACTATGAAGACATAAGGTTGAGAATACCCATGTTTGATGGTTATGGACCTCCAGACAAATACTTAGTTTGGGAATTTTGAGTTAATAAAGTCTTTGAAAAGTATTTGTACCCTGAATGTGATAAGGATATATATCATAAAGGATCAACTTTAAGGCCTTGCTAGGCCTGCAATGAGAGAAAAGTTTATACCCCCATCACATCAAGATGAGTTGTATGAGGAGCTATCTACCTTAAGGCAAGGACAAATGAATGTCTAAGAATTTACCTAAGATTACAAGGCACTCCTGTGGCGATGTGAATTGTATGAATCTCTTTTGTATACTATCTCGCGATTCATGAGAGAGTTGAGGTCAGAGATTGCCTGATGTGTTAACCCCTCAGGAGTAAGGAGCTTAAATGAAACTATCCAATTAGCCTTGAGAGAAGAAGTCACCATTGGTACTGATCATTATGATGTACATGAATAGCTATAGGTTATACTTGATCAGCTTGAGAAGCTTAGAGAGGAAATGAGACAACAAAGGGATACTCATGCAAAGACAGTTGACGAGAAAGAAGATCGAGGAGAGGAAGTAGGAGAAGGAGAGGAAAAGGTTATTAGAGAGACGAACAGTAGAAGTGAGAAAGACCTAGCTGAATTGTGGTTAAGACCTCATGTTCCGAAAATAGTACCATTACCTACTATAAATGCCGCAAATGGTAGCTCCAGGGATTACTATTTTTGCCTTCCTCATATCGGAATCTTACATCCTAGTCATCTGATAAGTTTATGTGGAATTGATATGAACAGTGGCAACATCGCGCTTGTGAGCTATTATCGACTATCAATTGGAGTTTATCAGGCTCGAGGTGATGGATATGTGTATTGGGGACATATTATGTTGACTTTTGGTAATCTTGTGTTTGAAAGATTTGAAGTATCTAGATGTAAAGAGGAAGAAGAATCGATTTGCGAGGAAGCAAAGGGAATACTGATTGCAACAAATGAGGAGATCGTGAGATCTGAGCTAGCTGCATTTGAAGAGGTGGAAGTACTTATGGCAAACAAGCCATCTTACATCCTATCAGCGCAAGATCTACAAGCCCATAATCTTTCATATGACCTTAA
Source organism: Lumnitzera littorea (assembly GCA_024138015.1). Classification (NCBI taxonomy): domain Eukaryota; kingdom Viridiplantae; phylum Streptophyta; class Magnoliopsida; order Myrtales; family Combretaceae; genus Lumnitzera; species Lumnitzera littorea. The sequence continues at coordinate 91,788,305 of JAMXBB010000001.1, read as the reverse complement.
GATTGTGTTACTTCCCGTAATTGATAGTTGCTGGGACTACTGAGGAGTAGTTGATTGGATCCATGGTGTATGGAAGGAAAGATCCCTGATGGAAGGATTGATTGATAAAGCCCATGATGAGTGGAGGGAGCATTGGTTGTTCATGACCATGTTGCAAGAGCCAAAGTATTTTTCTATGTTTAAATTTCAATTTTATCAATTGTTATTTTACCCCGGTGGGATTTAGAACCGCCAACTGCTAAGTTTTAGGTCGAAACTATTCTAAGAGGGAGGGGATGATGGGATTCTAGGTACTGATCCGATGACATGCCTTGTTTCGGACTATATGGGAGGCTTGTTTATGAACTCCGCTTGAACGGTTGACCTATCTATAAACTCTATTAGCACTAAACGACTTGTCCCGCTCTGTTGGGTCTAACCTTAATGTTGAATACACCATGCTCTACCCTGATCGAGCCTTTAGAGAGACCTGTTTATAAGCTTCATCCATATAGGAAGACTTGCCCTACTCAGAAAGTTCTATCTTGGCTAACTAGTGCCCTATTTTGCTAAGCCTTCCTTACTATACCAAGTTTGTCTTACCCTTCGAGCTTGGCTCAGCCAATTCTGCTCGGTTTAGTTGGTCAGCTCTAAACAAGTTAGCCATGTCCATGTCAGATCGATTCGATCATGCGAGGTTAGCTACTATCATGTCAGGTTGGCCTTAGGTTGGTCATTACCATACCAGGTTGATTTAACCATTTGAGGTCAGTCTTAGCAACATCAGGTCAGCTATGGACATATTAGATCAACCCTGAGCAAGATAGAACATCTAGAGGCTCAAGTCCACCCACAATATGGCTCTAAGGTCTCCAATTGCTCTTTGGAATCAAACATTAGCCCCTTACCCAAAAATCTCATTTGGCTAGTTATTTTTGCTCATACGTTTAGATGTCCTATTTCTTATATTATTTCTAAACTACCCACATGTTTATTTTTATATTTACTGGAATGCTACAAGAGCATTCTTTTATTCATTTATTTACAACTTTACCTCTTTTGTATAAACAGAACACTTGTATAGGATTTTAGGAGACTTAAGAATTTAAAGAAAAACCCTTTGAGACTTTTCTCTTAGAAAGCTCTCTCTCTCTCTCTCTCTCTCTCTCTCTACTTTTATCAATCCCTTTAGTAAAGATTGTAGCAAGCAACCTTATCACTCAGATTGGTGTATCACATCCGGTGAGTCTTATATCCATGTGTAGTTCTATGGCGCGTCATATCCAAAGAGTTAGTGCACGGGGTTTGCTAAACCATCGACTTTCTTTTATTTTTCGGGCCATCTCACAATATGAACCTACCCCTTTGGTTTTTCATGCGATATCGGTTTTATGTGTTCATCCATGAGTCCGTATCAGCTCTTAGGCCATAAGTTGAGCTATTATCAAGGATTAGGATATGGCAGGCCAATTGCACCTCCTGTACATATGTTGTTGTATGAAGAGCAATATGGATCTTCATCACTGACATTTAGCATGCCTACTAGATAGCATGATGTCCATAAGAAGTAGCTGATATGGAGAAAAAAGTTTGATGAGTTTGTATAGCTTGTTCAAGCTCAGTTTCAACATGCAATGCCTTGTTTATAGCTTACATTATTTTCAAATGGCCAATCAGGTAGTCCATCACAATGACATAATTCTACTGCTTTTTCATGGCTTCCTGCTCAACAAGTAGATTCTTAGGGTAGATCATCTTCTGAGCAGTTTCTTCTATATCAGTTTTTTTGACCTACCGGACTGTAGGTAGTTTGCTATGGTACCTATGCCTTTAAAGCCAAATAATTGCAACATTTTGCCTCTTATGATGCATTGAGGTGGGAAGTAGAGGACTTTTAGGCCCAAATCAAATCTAGCTACTAGATCGTCCTTTTAGATTGTGCCTTTTCAATTATGATTTATGTCTTAGACACTCATACTTCTTATTGAACAAAATATCCATGTTATTTTCACTTTTATACTTTTTTTTTTGTTCGACTATGTGTATAGTTTTACTTATATAATATTTTGTTAAAATACATATCTTGGAGAGCCTACTAATGTGAGAATTAGTTTAATTTCATTATTATGGTAATTTATGTAGTATTTCTGTAAATTATTAAAATATCATATATATTTTTAATGTATAAAGAATTATTAGTGATTTTGATGCATTTGTTGTTCCCATAGATGATGTGGTGAATTTAGTTTGCCAAAGAGTTCACCATGCAGTGGTTGTAAGCCCTGTAAAATTTTTACCCGAGACCTAAAGATTACCTAATACACTTATAAGAATTCACTAAATTCTAACGAGCTGCATAAATTAGGATCAACGAAGAAACGACCATGTCCAAAAGAGTGAATATAGACCTCGATAAAAACCGCATCGTCCCGAAGTCTGCGAAACCTTAATTTATTATTTAAAGTAAACTTTGCTGAAATAGTACAACAGGATGGGTCAAATTAAGATAAATGCCAATGTAATCAATCATTATGATGGTTTTCGTGAAATCGAACTAGTACTGCACGTGACGTTATTAAATTTAACTCGAAGTCGATGCATCACAAATTTTCATCACATTGGGCACCTTATTTCAACCAAATTAGGAAAGATACTCAACAATCTTTTTATTTAATTCCCCTGCCCTACCGAAGGCCTTTTTGTGGCATTACAATAATTATTATTTTGTCCCTATCTTAATTAAATAATTACACCCTATGTGGTGGGGTTGCTCTAACTAGTCAATTATGTGCAATGGGTATACTAATTAACCTAAGAAATATCTTGAGCTTATGACAAGTAGAGAGATGTTGTTAGGAAGAGCCGTAGGAGGAGGAACGGGCAAACATGGTATCTCAACTACACGTGCGTGACAGTGGATCAAACTTGGTGTTTTTGATCGTTCTTGAATCATCTTCTTGATCAAATTAGTAATTTCAGTAAAGCTTTGGTGTTTATCTCAAGCTTGCCAATGTTTTGAATAAATTCCAATAAGACGAGAAGTCCTTCTATTTATAAAGTCAAGAGGTTAATCTTATTTATCGAATGGCGTTAAGACGGGCAATTGAAATTAAGCTTCATTCTTGAAGCTTATCCTCTCCTTTAACATTCATGGGCTTAGATATGGGCTTAAGTATACTTAAGGCTTATGGCAACTAAAGAAGACCTATTATTATTATAATTAAGTCTAAAGATCAACTAAGCCTTCTCAAGGCCTAATAAGAACAAATGAAGCCCAAATAAGCTTAAAAAGACCGTTTCCAAGTTTACTATTCATAACAAGATAATCAAGAAAGGCCAAAAGTAGAAAATCCAATCTAATGATCCTCGTTGTGAGCTTACTGAGCTAAATCTCTTTAAGACATCCCTAATCAGGCCAATTTCCTATACTCTGTCAATGGCTCAAGATATTAGTCCATGGCATTAAATTAGGTTAAAAACCTAATTAATGAAATGACTCTCTACGTTTTACCCCCTAACCAAAAGTCTCTTAAATGCAGTTAAAGGGGTTTTAGGCATTTTTAGACATTGTTTTTTCAATTGTTGTGTAGATATACTGGATGTTGACTTTCTTTGCTTAATCACTTACAATATCAATGGAATTAATGCTTTTTTTGAATCACTGATGAGCTGAGCATGATATGCTAATATTCATTTTGTTACCATGGAACACATACTTCGATATGTTTTTGTATTGCAGTTTGTAATAATTTATTGCTCCAATGGTATTGATTTGAATCCATTTTGTATAGGGTTGATAAGTTGGCTCCTCTCAATATTTCCTCTTTATTTTAGGAGTGTTGGTAGAAAAATAGGGCCATTAGAGCTTCAATAAGATTCCATCCATCCAAGTTATACATTCGTACATGCATAGATACATACATACATATATATATATATCAATAAATGTGATAATGCCCCCTTGCAAATATTGCAAAAGTTGTGTTGTGCTACTCGAAGATAGCTTAGAGGTGCAAAGGCAAAACCTCCATGATACTGTATGGTATCTTCTATGTTCCTTGGTGTGTCCTTTTTCTTCTTAGATAGAACTAAAGTCCATATATAGAATCGTGGTACCAACATCTTGAAACCCTTCTTGATTTAGTCGAAGGTGTGTGTGACTTTTATCACTAGTGCCTAGGTTCATTTCCTAGTCTTGTGACCACAAGGCTTCTTTTCATTCATTTCTTCTTTTCTTTTTTCTTTTTTCCTTTTTCTTTGATTATTCTAGAAAAAATGACTTCAAGCCACGCCACCCACTGTTTCTTCCCTGCATCAAGATCAACTTGTATCTTTTTGAAATTCTCCATCTGTTTCGAATCTTTTTCCATACAAATTCAAATCCCTCATCTTTTTGTGATTAAGTCAATCTAGGCATTGCTAAATCCATTCAATCTTTATCAAATCTATTACTTAAATCAACTGAAACCTATCTTCTATGTGAACAGCTTGACTCTATGTCATAGAATATATATTCTTGGATGCTTACAAGCTTTCTGCATTAGCGACACCACCAATAATAGGGTTAGGCTCTCAATTCTCCCTTCCATTTTTCTTGTCGTGCATAAATTCATCAAGATTCCCTTTTTTTTTTTTTTTTTTTTTCACTTTTTGATCTCATGTCTTTCATTATTTCTTTGTAGGGCGTAAATAGAAGTCTTTAATAGGACCTATGCTATTCCCTTCGACCATAGCAAATCAATTAAGCTTGATACAAGTTCAACTCTTTAATGCTTTGGTCAGTAAATGAACACGAGTAAGTCCATGGCTTAAATCTTTTTGCTTCGCATGTACGACAGGGAAAAAAAAAAAGGATACTGATTCACTTTATCATCAAGTCCATCCTTCACCATTAGGCATGAACTCTTCGGTAAACAACCAAGTTAAAATTCGGTAGTTGATAATTTTTGTAGGCTCTTTAAATTGCCTGCCTTGCTTCCACTACAGGATTCAAGTTTCTTTTCCATTGTTACTTTCTTTTTCTTTTTTTTTTTTTTCGATTTAACACTCATTTTGTCTTCCTTCTTTGTTCCTTCAAAGGTGAGTTAAATCGCATTGAGTTGCATAGCAATACCTATCCTTCGTGGCCCAATTATCACACTAGTTCGCTGTCTTTCAAATCTTTTCGAAAGCAACCAGCTCAAGGCTTGACTAATCCTTAGCATAGCAAAGAAGGCAATCACCCTCATGCAAAGTAAGGCTCGTATGTCCCATTGCTTCTCCTGCTTCCTTTCTTTTTTCTTTTTCATTTTCCTTTTTTTTTTTTTACCTTTTTTTCAATTTCTTATCATTCTGTCATTTTTAACTCTGTAATAATCCTCCCTAATGATAGGCAGTAATTAAGGTTGTCAAACTTGTGATTCTACTTAGAATCATTAGAGGGTTTATAAAACAAGAACGTAAAATCGAGATATAAAAATGTAAGTTTTTACAATTTGTGTAAAATAGCTTTAAAAAATTATGAATATATTTATAGTAATTATTCAAGACTTGAAATACATGATAAAAAAAATTTTAAAAATAAAAAATTAAGTTTTTTTTCATAAAAATTTTTAATATATAAATTAACATTTTCGAAAGAAAGATAAAAAGAGCTAAAACTAAACTTTTTTCAAATTTTTTTTTAAAGGAATAAATTAAAGAAAATCAAACATTTCAACTTATTTTGACTTATTGATGGTATAAAATAAAGTATATAGTTTTCTATATAAACTTTGTTATTAAAGTTAAAACTTAGATAAAAGTTATAAACAAGAAAGAGATAAAAAATTGGAATAGGATAGGATAGGATAGATATTGTAATGCCTTAATAGTTGATAACTTGTAAAAAGCTAGTTGTATTATTATTTTTTTATTTTTTAGTCCATTCAATTTAAATATATAGAATTGATAAACTCGCTAAAAAACATAAATTTCTATATAAAAAAAAAAGATTTTACATCTGAGTTAACTCGAAAGAGTTACTTAAAATTGTAAACATATAGAATTACATGGATAAAATCGTAATTTTAACAATTACGGTAGTGACAATAATGAGTGAGACACCACAATTCTTACAAACTTGTGCATTTTCAAACCTTCAAGCGTGTATCAAATACACACTTTTGTTTATATTCCATCATCACATGCTGGTGCAACAGGGAAGTGTCTTGCAATCAGAAATCATAGTACCAAGTTATCTTCATTCTTTTCACGTAATATCCCTTTTGAAGCATGTATATATATACACATATACACACATATATATATATGGCCTTGTGATAAATATTGAATGGTCTCTTCTTCGAACAGCATGGACGTTTGCGATGGAGTAACATAATCTACTTTTTCTTGTTTCTTTGTTTCTTTGTTTCTTTTTCTTTTTTATTTACGTTGTTGTTGTTCATTGCAGAGAACATGATATAGGTTTTCCCCTTCCATGCACATTCATCTACGCTAGAGTACCTTGAATAAGAGTATATACCCCCTTTTAGTTCTCAAAAGAAACTCCATGCTGATGTCCATTCATAAAGTATGGTTTCCATACCTTTTTTTTGTCTTTTTTTTTTTTTTTAAATTCACAAGATATTGAAGACATCAACTTAGCCACGAATAGCAATTGGCGATCATCAATCATATAGGTTTGCCAATGAACGCAACGACGGTCCAAGAACAATAACTATCAACAACAACGGAGGGTCGGAGCATCGGTGACGAGCTTCAATTTATGATCAATATCTTCATAAGAAAAACCTGATTTTATCCTAAAGCTTTATTTTTTTTAAACAATAATAATAGTCCTTTTTTAATTTTTTTTTTCTTTTTTTCTTTAAGGTAAACTCTTACATTACCCCACTTCAATCCAAGCTTCACTATATGGATGGACCCTTGATTAATTTTAAGTATTAGCTCGGATTCCTAAAATCTAAGATTATATAGGCACACGATTGACCTTAGGTATTATCGTGAATTCCTGATATTAAGATACTCAATGAGCTTGCAGTTAATCCTAGTGTTGCCATAGATTCCTAATCTTACTGCCTTGGAGTTAAGTAGTAAGTCATGCATCCAAGGGATTTATATCTAAACAAGTCACATATCATCTAATTGTCAAGCATCGCACTTTATAGTAGGGATTGGAACAACTTTAGTGTTATTTTCATCTTCGAAAGTCACTTGTTAAGTTTAAAGGTGTGTTACCCTAAGGAGCCAGTAGGAATCCAAATCCAATCAAGGATACATTTAACAGTCAAGCATCTATTTGATTGCTTCATTATTAATGAACAAGGAATCACATCACTTATGAGAGTCAAAATTCAACCAAGTGTTATCACTATCATTAGATGCAAGGTTGTCATTCAACGATTCAAGAGGATAAAGTTTGCAAAAGGTCAATGGAGGTCAAGTACCATGAAGCTAAGGAGAATTACATTGCGGGGTATATTACCCCCAGATATCAAGATTACAAGAATTCCATTGAGAGACAGCTATTTGAACTTTTCCCATGTATAAGCGCTCGCTTTGGAGTACCATGCCTCACTTAAATGTATCTATCAATAACAAGCACAAAATTGTACTCTAGCTTCACTTTAGGTGTTGGGATTTACAATAATAAGAGTCCATTGTAATAGTTTCTAGCTCTATTCCAGATGCCAAGGTCATCAGCAAGTCGGGTAGATTGCTTAAGGAGAACCAACTTCAATCAAGTGTCTTATAAGTGCAAGACCAACATATTTAAAAGTGTAGAGGAAATCAAGTGTTCATAGACAATGACCTACACCAAGTGTATGAGGCTATCACTCCAGAGTGCTAAGAGGATGTCATATGAGAGAAGCTGAAGAACTAGTGCCATTTAAGAAAGCTTTCAATCATGTTTTACATAGCATGATTAAAGGAGTCTTCCACATTCAAGTGCTTTATACAAAAGCTCTACTATTATGTAAATCATCCTCATGTTAAGATGTCAATCATTCATAATCGGGTATGACATGTTAAAGTATCGTTCTTCTCTCCCAATTGATGGCATGTCATAGCATGACGAGATAGCAACTCATGATTTAAAGGATATAACCTCATCCTATCATGTGAATCGTTTTGTGCTTAATCTTGTACTTCATAAATTATCAAGTAAAGTATATCACAAAGCTGCATCAACTCTACAAGCCTATTTTGTTCCTTAATGATTAAGATGGATTTGATCAAATGATTGGGCCAAGATTGCTTCAATGGAAATGGCATTACAATTGCTAAGCCTATCATGGGCTCACTTTGAACCTTCACGATCAAGATAACTTTGATCTCATCTAATAGCTGAGCTTATTATGGTATTACTCTATTCCATCAAAACTGAAGGCGCTTCAACTCCATGATTGCATAAAGTTGTAAAAAAGGGCATTAGGCCCGCCACATGCTTAGGAGCATATGCTTCTATTAAGTGACCACAAATACTATGATCTAACTGCTTTAACCATTCATGAATAAGGTCACCTTAACCTTATCTCTACAAAAAGACATTATGGCTGCTAATCTTGCTATAGGGTTGCTTTAACCCCTTGCAACAAAGATGGCTTCGATCTTGTGAGTAATGTTGTTGAAATGGGCATTACATCCACCGCTTGCTTAAGAGCGTATGCTACTATTAAACAAATACAACTACCACGATTTGATTGCTTCAACCATTCATGGATGAGGTTACTTTAACCTCGACTTTGTGAAAAGGCATTACAACTACCAAGTCTACTATAAGATCACTTCAACCCATCGCAGCTGAGATCACTTCGATCTTGTAAGTAATGTCATAGAAATGGGCATTGCGCCTATCGTGTGTTCTAGAGCCTATGCTTCTACTATGTAACTCCAACTACCATGATTTGATTGCTTCAACCATTCATGGATGAGGTAACTTTGACTTCATCTCTACGAAAAGGTGTTATGGTTGCTAAGGTTGCTATGGGATCGCTTTGACCGATCATAGCTAAGATTGGTTAGATCTTATGATCAAAGAACACTAAATAGTGACCCTGGATAAACCTGTATGTCTAGAGATTATTATGGTATAGTTAGCTATACCAGATTAGGCAGTAATTCTAGTTATGCGAATTTTGGTTTTATAGAGACTATTAATAAGAGACAACAGGTGCTAATGTTAGCTACACCAGTTTTGGTTTTATAGAGATTATTAATAAGGGATAGTAGGTGGCAATGTTAGCTACACTTAATCATATTTGTAAACAGAGCACCATGATAACAATGATACTTATACCATGTGTCACGTCTCGAAGCAGCAAAGTCGAACAATCTTACCGTATAAATTATTCTAAGATAGAAGTTGACCATACAACTACCATCTTAGACCTGATTTACACAAGGTATCCACGACTAACTTGCTTTGAAGTAAACAGTTTGTAAATTAAATAAGTTATTTACCTAAAAAAGTATGGAAACATATACATACATTAAGATTCAAGTATTACAAATAATGTTTATAGGGTTTTATTGTCCTATACTTCTTAAGTAATACGCTATTTAAAAATGAAAGATTTTAAATAAAAGCTAAGACCTTAAAGATATATTTATGCTTCAAATGTATTTCCTCACTCTTTAGGATCTAGTAGTTGCTAGCTTCGAGGTAATTGAAATTCGCTTCCTAACTAGCACCTACAATAAAGTCTATAAGGATGTGAGCAACCATAGCTTAATAAGTTAGGATGGAGACCTAAAATCATACAGTAAACACAAACAGGATTATCAACTAAATTATTAGGTGTAATGCATGCTTAAGCAAATTCTATCGTACAAAATTATCCGGCCCATCATGAGATTAGAAAAATTGCACCCACTCTAATCCAGGTTAAGTTTCCGTTAATGCAATAGCTTACAACTAAACTTAAGCTTGTGTAATAGAGGTACCACTCCTCCAGTGACTACCTTTGAATCATTGACTTCACCTATACCGTAACCTATTCACCTGTCACTTAATTCGACTAAGGATAAAGAAGGGACCAATTATGCTATCCAACACTATCCTTTTCAAAGGGGTTGGTATTTAGCCAAAGAATTCTAATGTTCCCCTAATGAGTTGCTATGCATATCTGATTTAGAATTTATGAGTCAAATATTTGGTTAAGTCCATTTTAGGGTAATTAATCGTTTCATACAACTTACATAATACAAGTTAAGGTAACACATCAACATCATATCATCAGCTTAGAACAAGCACATACGCATAGTCAATTATTTAACAAGTACAATCAAGTACAATATCAAACCTTTGAGTATTACAAATTAGTACTTCAAAATATAGCAATGTATTAATTCTAACTTACCTTAACTCCTTCCTTACTCGCTCTAGGTGTGGCTCGTACTAGCCATCGCCAAAAATCCTTATAATACAAGTGTTGGTTTAATGTCTCATAACTACTATAAATATGTTTTGTTATGTAATTTAGATTATGAGTGTCTTTAGTTTACGATCTCCTTATATTTAGTGATTTAGGTTTAAGTCTTTTAGGATTACTTCCCTCGTTTAGCTAGGTTTCAAATGTGTTTCATATTTTAGTTATGGTGTCGGCTTTTGAATTAGATTATGATCTAGGAATAATCTACATTTAATGTGATCGCTTGTACATAGGTATATATATACACATAAGCTTTAAATCATGGGTTTTAGGTTAGGGATTATAATTTTAAGCATTTATCTAAATTGTATATCTCTTATAACCGAATTAGTTCCAAATTAATTTCTGATTCAATTTTTTAATTCAGTTTTGTTTTAACTTCTGATTATTGTTTTTATTTATAAACCCTTGGAATTCTCCCTAAACTAAAATGGGATATTCATCTAACTATGCTTAAGTATCATGAATCTACATTTTAGCCCCTAATCCGCATTTCGATCGGTACGGTACGGTACACTACGTTTCTATTTTAACTACCAAATCAGCTCTTGATGTAGGATAATTTTACATTTTTCATATAATTACCTAAATTTAAGTTTCCTACCAAATTTATTATATAATTTTATTATTATATTATCAATTTTTATTCTAATATTTTCTATTTGTTACATTTCCTATTTCACACATTATGTATTATTACCTATTATGTATATATACATACATTTAATATCTTCATCTCTTAACTTCAATCACAATCTTAAAATATTTAAAATTATCCCAAATCAAATTTTACACTTAATTACCTTAATTTGCAAAATTAACTTAAAATATACAATTTTTACCTATTACATATATACTACATAATACCCTAATAATTACATCTAACACTCTAAATGCCACAAATATTACACTTCATCAGATTTCAACATCCTTAAACATATAATTACTCACTAACTCAATAATTACTCATTAATTACTTAATTAACCCTAAATTATTCATTTTTCTCATTATTTTAGGGATAAAAAATTACTTAAAATTTTCAAAAATTAATTTTTGAAAAATGGCTATAGCACTATTTTATATCACCTAAGTAGTCTACACAAAATTTTTGAGTCTAAAACTAGACTCCTAAAGTCATTTATTTCGAAACTGAACAAAGCTTGGGTTTGCACAGTTTCTTAAGGACAGTATATTTTTATACATAAATTTATCAAAATAAAATTTTCCTCTAATTCTACATACTACGATATCTTAAAATAACAGATTTCATAATTTTATAAGAATATTTAATATTTTTACAAAATTAAACAAAATCGGGTTGGAAATCGAACTTGCTAGAATTATTGGCTTCGGCTACCACTGACCATTAAGGCCTTATTAGCTAGTTGGGTGTTGTCACCACTGTATGGTGGTGATGGCAGTTTGCTCTCAGGTTGTCATCAGGTTAGGGATCTCTTTACAATCCCTATTTGTACACAAATTTTGAAATTTTTTGTATGGAGTGTTCTCCTCTCCATATTTTTTCTGGGTCCTAAATTGACTAAATGAGGAGTGAGAGTGAGTTTTCTGAATTTATAGGGCGGTTAGATTTTTTTTGCACTAATTTTGAGGTGACATTAGTTTTATTTTCTTCCAAATTGCCTTTTTTTGTTGTGTTAATTTGATTGGCTAATTTTTTTTTCTTTCTTTCTCCAATTGCTACGACCACTTTCTAGACAAGTCTACATTTTTCCATAATTTTCTTGATTTTTCTTTAATTATTCATACATTTTATTTAATTAATTAAATTATTTCAGCATATTTCGCATATTTCACATATTTCTAACTACATGTAAATTTATATATGGTATAAGTAAATATTCTTAAATATTATTTAAGTTATTTTATGAATTTTAGTGTGTATATAATTTATTTTTATCGATTCGTTTGTTATTAGAATTCATTCTAAGTATTTTCAATAAATAACAGACAATTTTCATAAAATTCAATATTATATTAATTAATCATTTTATTACTTATTTTCCTAAATTCAAACTGATGAGATCACTTTTACTAATAATTCTAATTTTATCGTAAAATTTGGATAGGATTGGATAATTTTGCTTGATCGCTCTAAATTCCACAAACTAAACCTTAAGTAGCTAGTTGTGAGGCTTAAACCATGATGGCTAAAAGACGCTTGCTAAGAGGATGCTTCAATCGCTTGACAACAAAAGGTGATAATAGCTACACCTATGCATCATGGGCTTATGGAAACAATGTTAGCCCTACGCAGTTTCTTCAATTTATAAATGTTAGCCATCTATTATGGTTAAGCCAATTTTCAAAAGATAAGTGCAAAAAAATCATAACAGATGGGCGAAAGAAAATATCACTTCTTAAATAAAGTTGAATTTATTTCTTCCTTTTAGAGGATAAGTACAAATGATGAGCAAATTCTACCTTTAATACATGATCAAACACTTTTACAAAACTCTACTCGCCGTTACTGTCTTCAATCTCCATTATATGAATACCATTGTCTTTAATCACCAATTCACCGCTTTGTATTCTCTTTTTGAATGTCCATCTTAGATTCCTGCAATCCTTGGTGGCATAATTAATAATTCTATGATACTGGTAATATTTGGGATCATTCTTCTCTTGTACGGTGGGCTCTTTATTTACCCTTGGTAATTAGATATTCCTGTCCTTGATCTATCTATTGAGAATTGTGCAAACTTTATCTATCAAACATAGGAATGGTAGGGCATTCTCGAAGACCTTGTTCCTTATCTTTTTATTATTACTATGTCTTCCTCCATTTGTAGAGTTCATAGAAGGCCTTTGCTTCCTTTTAGGCTCACCTTTTTGTTTAGACAATGATTGTTAGTTTTTCAACCATTTTTTACCAATGTTGCAAAGGAATTCAATGACATGTTTCCAAGATACATGGCATATTTTGCAAACATACCTTGGATGTAGATCTTAGCAAGTTCTTTTTCATCTTCCCTTAGGCATTACTTGATGTGTCCCATATCAATAATAGTCGCCTGCTCTTAAGTCTGAAAAAAATTTTCCATAAATAGCTTGCACATGGTTCCCCATAAATTGATGAATATTAAGGATAAGTTGACATACTAAGTGTACGCCTTCTCCTTTAAAGACTTCGAAAACTCTTTTAACTTGAGGTCATCATTAAGGCTATAGACATCAAGTGTCTCCATAAACTTGAGGACATGCTCCTTGATGATTCCTTGCTTTCCATTAAATTTACTAAATTTAAGACTAGTATAGTCATTTAGGTAAGACTTATCTACAACCCTTTGGGGTAATGGAAAATTTAAATTAAGAATGTTAGTTGGAGGTACTTCTTGCATTTGTCTCATGTACTTGTCCATGTCCTCCATCACATAAGATGAAGCAATAGGCATATGATTAGCTATCGCTTGGAGCATCAATACGAGGTTGTAGGGTGCAATGGTACTAGTCATTGGCGGCTGTAGGTTTCACCTTGAAGACGAGGATCCTCTAGGTTGCAGGGTGTAATTGGGCTGCAATAGGTTTGTAGGGTCCTCTTGTCACCCTCCTTTGCCTTCCATGGGAGCCGGGTTAACTTGTTCAAGGGGATGAGCATCCTCTAGGGCAATAGTAAGAAGAGCAAATCTTGTGACATGTATGCTTAGTGTAGGTATAACCATCCTAGACCATGCAATAGTAAGTGTGACTATAGCGATAGGTGCCTATAGCTTTACCCTAAGCAATACAATAGCATTTGCTAAAATGGTAGTTCCCATATCTAGCACTGGTAGAGTCATACTAGGTAATGTATCGGTATTCATGGCAACTATAACTGCCATGCTTAGCAGAAATTGCATGAAAGTAGCAAAGAGCTAATTCATCTCATGGGTATTTTCTTATATGGCACATAATACATGTGAATCATTAGTAGTGAGTAGTTGCATAGTTCCAAGAGCTCGCATAGCTCTGTATACTTGAACAGTGCCAAATGCTTGTACATTTCCAAGTGCTTATACAATTCTTGATGTTAGTACAATAGTTGGCATACTAGTATCTTGTATCACTTGGCTTTGTTCAACCCTCTCGTATTGGTCCACATATTCTTAGAGATCCCTATCATTTCTATTCTTAATGTGTGCAGGTGTCATTTTGTCAAGTCTCTCCATCCCTAGTAGAGTCACTAAATAATGTGTGGTGAGGTTGTTGCAACTGGTTGATCACGTACAATTGATTTGTCGGTTGACCTAGAAGATGTCTTGAGTAGATGACATGTGAAGGGATGTCGGTAGGAAAAAGCGTAAGAGGAAAAATGGGCAAACTCGGTATCTTAACTATACGTGTATGACGGTGGATCGGACTTTGTGTTCTTGATCATTCTTTAATCATCTTCTTAATCAGATTACTAATTTGATCTTCTCTGAAGTGATTTCTGCAAAGCTCTGGTGTTTTTCTAATGCTTGCCAATGTTCTAAGTGAGTTCCAATGAAAATAGAAGTCTTCTATTTATAAAGTCTAAAGGTTAATCTTATCCATCGGATGACATTAAGACGGACAGTTGAGATTAAGCTTTATTTTTTAAGCTTATCCTGTCCTTTAGCTTTCATGGGCTTAGATATGGGCTTAAGTATGCTTACGGCTTATAACAACTGAAGAAAACCTATTATTATTATCATTAAGTCCAAGGATTAACTAAGCCTTTTCAAGGCTTAATAAGCCTAAATAAAGCCTAAAGAGGCTCAAGAAGACTGTTTTCGAGATTACTTTTTATGCGCGAGATAACTGAGTAAGGCTATGAGCAAAAAATCCATTTGACGATCCTCATTCAAAGTCTACCAAGCCAAATCTCCCTAAGACATCCATAATTGGGTTGATCTCCCAGACTTTGTCATTAGCCAAAGATATCGGTTCTTGGCATTAAATTGGGTCAAAAACGTAATTACCAAAATAATCCTCTACATACCCTTAGTGAATTAAAAAATGATACTAACAAGACCTAAAGAGGACTATGACAATAAGCTTATATTTTCTTGTCAACTTTTCTTAGAAGGCATCATATGACAATACCCTAAACAGGAAAGACTTTGGATTAAATAAGTTAACAAAAATAAAATAAAATAAAAGAAGGGGGAAAGGACAATCAAATGGTTGGACTTCCCTTCCCCTTGCAACTAATGGCGACAAGAAACTTACAACATTGAGTTGGGTATATTGTTTTTCACATAAGAAAACATAGATAAGTGACATTGACTAATGCATGCACATAGGATAGAACACCTATTGTATTTAATCTCAAAAGTCCCTAGAGATATTGCTAATAAAATGCCCTTAAAACATCTTGCACCAAAGAGGAAAGCATGGAAAGAAGTGACTACTCTCTCTCCCTTTTGTCACCACTAGCCAACCCTCACAAACACCCCTTACATGTTTAAATTTTAGCATCTTAACTTGGTCACCATCTTCTCCTTTTTCCTACTGCTGAGACCTCCTACACATCCATTCTTCCTTTTTGTTTTTTTTTTTTTTCTATTTCACCATCATTGTTGAGGAACACACATAAACATACATATTTGCCTTCACCTTCATCATATCTTCATCTTCACCTTAATGACATTTTGGACTTCCTCTATACGCCACTTCCTCATACCATTAAACAACAAGTCCTACCATCCATGCCTAAAAACACCACCGACTAGTAACACCCTTCAACACCAAAACAGAAACGTCAGAAACTTAGGCAAAGAACTAAGAGCAACTTGGAGTGACAACCATAACAAAAACAAGAAGCTCGAATCCTTCAAATATCATTTAGCGCCAACGTCATTGTGGTACTATCTTAATCCTCTTTAGCTTTGTTTCTTAAGATTCAACAATAGTGTAGTAGGAATCATCTAAGATGTATAGATATATATATATATATATATATATGTATGTGCACCCAATGACTAACATGTTATTTGGCACTACCGTACACATAAGAGTATGGGTTGACATCGACACATGAATTCCACCATGGTGTACTTGGTAATACACTACTTACTTAGACTTATGTTGTACAAAGATTCATTAACTAACTTGTAGACCTTCTTGAGCTTAATATATATACATATATGTAGGCACATGTGTACATATGTTGATTCTGTACGATTCCGTCGTAAGTCTTACATGTAATCTCCACTGTGCTTAAAGTATATCATATGACTCTTGGCTACTAAATAGGTGCACATATGAATCTCACTAACCTTGTAGTGTTTAAGTTGTATGCAAAACTAAGAGAAACATAGTAAACTAAACAATTATGAAACAAATGCATGAAAATGTAGGTTGCACAAGGAGTGGATATTGAAAGTTCTTACATGGTGAAAAGTGAAACTTAATGACGTTAGGAAGTGGACTATCCTTATCATAAGTTGTTGGACAAGAAGTCCATGTAAGGGCAAAGAAGAGGCAAAAGTTTCAAGTACTTAAAGAACATTTCATGAAGAACATGACCTAACAAGGAAACCACTTAACTACACCTGACAAAGTAAGTAATGAAATCTAACACTTGAACCTATAAGAGACTAAAAGATGGCCTAACCAACGCCCTATGCAAAAGTTTAAACAATTATCTATAAGTAAACACCATTGATTTAGTCTAAGGATATATTTAAGAACAAAATAATTAGGCTTACTTGAAGAACAAACCCTTAAGTCACTTGAAAAATTTGGAAGAGGCATTAAGCTTATGAAACCTAATTAAGAAGCTTAATAATTTGGAAAAGCAAATCTGAACCTAAATTTTCTTTAGGATAAAATGATAATTAAAGTAGAAGAAATCAAAATATAAGGCTAAACTAGTGGACCAAGTTCACCTATGAAACCACCTTCACTAAAAATGAGTTTAAGATGCAAAATTGGCTAAGTAACAATTAATTTAAAATCATGAGGCATAATATTAAATCTGACCTTATAGAGAAAAAGCATTATGAAACACTATTAAAGAGGAACAAAGCATAGAATATAAGAGTCAGCCTAAATAAAGTGAGATAAGCCTGACAATTAAGGTGGATAGTAGTTGCTTGGTCTAATTTAGAAAAATACTAACCTAAACTTAAAAAATGGACCACACTATGTGAAAGTGCATTCGAAAACAATTAATATCAAGTATTAGACAGCAAAAGACGAATTTAAAATGAAAAAGTTATAAGTAAAACAAGATTTAAGTGTAATTAGTCAAGTGAGTAGTATAACTTATTATGTTAACACTTACTAATTGTCTTGAATTTAGAACTACCAAGGGACTTTGATCTAGACGAAGAATTATTGATTGACTATTATGATGACTAGCAGCTGTGGTCGAAAGAGTACCATATGAGTACTATATCTATTTGTGCTTATAGATTAGTGATCTGTATATGTTACATATTAATTAAAATGAATTTGCATGGAATTAAGGGAATTGGGTGAATGATTTAATTATACAACATGACCTATCTCATTCTCTAGGAACTAAGTGGTATCAAGAAACGTCACCTATTATTTGAAACTGATTCCTAGGGATTATTGCCTTGGGATGAGAGAGACTGGAGGGGCTCCTTACATCTAAACCCTTGTCATAGGTTGACACCAAGTCAATAAGGAATAAAATAAAGACCTTATTTGAAAAAAAAAAAAGAAAACCTAAAGTAAGAGTTAAATAGTTAGGATAGGCTAACTAGAATTGGAGCTAATGCATAATGGATTGATTTCCTAACCTCGAGCAACAATGGGCATTAAAATCATGCTATGTATAGCTTTTGGATGGCTACATATATTGTTACATTGTATATGGTTATTTACATTCATATATGATTGCTAATCACTTGTTTGAACTTATTTGTATGGTATGGTATCAGTGTTTCTCATTAAGTTAGATGCAACTTATACTCCCTCATATTTTTGTCTTTTTAGAATATCCAACTGATACCTAAGCAAGCTATACTCGAGGTTAGTTCGGTGTTTTGGGAACCTGAGAGTTAGAGTTGAGGGAACATGCTATGAAGTTACTTATAATATTCTAAATATATTTTATAACCAAGATTACATGTTAAGTTTATCGGAATCTATAATATGACTGGTACACCATGATTTAACTCTTAATTTGTGGTTGTTTGTTAATTAAATAATTAGATTGTAGTTTTGATTTTCTTAAAGTTGAATTGCCCTTTTTCCTTGACTTATTGTAGAGGAACATCTTTATATATAGTATAGAAGGTTCAAGAGCTATAAGAGAAGTCAGTCCTTGATCTTTGTATAATGGTCAGTAAGCTCTTAGTCAAGACTACCCACTAGGGCATGATGGCTTTAAGTGGTATCAAAGCATAAGATAAAAATTTAACCCTAGAATAATAAGATAACCACCATATGGGGATAGGACTTGGTAGAATCGAGATAAGCTTATTACATGAAACAACCCTAAATGGTTTACCTTGACTAAAATTAACCAAGATAATCCTTTGGCCATTAGGATAGACTCCTTCAAACTTGACTTAGACTTATAGGGTTGAAGATGTAGACTAAGGAGACTTTACAACATTATAGGGATAGGTTGAGAGTTATATGTGAGGATATGGCTCTATTGGGCGAGCCTCTAGAGTTTTCTACCATACTGACATAGTGGAGTCATGAATTGACTCAAAGTAGTGGGCCAAGATGATTGAGGCCGAAGCTACTATTGGAGGTAGACATAATGATGTTGAGATTTCACGTACACTTGAGCAATAGGCTAGAGCGTTAGGAGAGCTAAGATAGGCTACAAACATAGTCCTTCTAGCAACTGATACCATTAGACTACCATTTCTTGATTTTTCAGGTTAGAGAGTATTGAAACCGAGACTAGTCCTTGCTAAGGATAGGACTAGAGATCACTATTAAGCATTATCCACTAAGATTACTTGAGCTACTAATGAGGTATAGGATATGTTTGAGCTATGGTTATCTTTTCTAATGTTACCAAATTTTTAGGACAAGGAGCGATTGCAACTCCCTAAGTTGCAATTAAGGTAGTTGACCTTACGGATCAACAGTATGGTATTGACGATAGAGCCAATGAATATGGATCCACCCCTATAAGATAAAGGAGTAAGAGAGATAAATATACTTGAGATACCCCCCAAATTTTGGGACTTGCCATTTATCATTTCGAAGGTGAGCTAATGCATGTACTTCCAGCTTTTGAGGGACTAGACCTAGCTTCCTAGAGCCCCATTGTCATCATGGGAAGGTATGATATGATATATTTAGACACCTTAACTCTATTTCCTAATCCCCATACTATAGTAGCGCCAGCTAGATCGAAGCTTAGTAAGAGGATCGTGGTATTATAAGGCACTCTACATTCCTTGTACTCTAGCATAGGATTTATATGTTCTATTTACTTCATGATGGTTGATTTAGGCCACAAAATAGGTCCTTCTACTTCACATGTTTAGACTAATTTGGTTTACTTATGTAATATTTCATTGAATTATATATCCTTAGTTGCTCACTTATGTTGAATTTAGTTTAATTTCATTACTATGGTAATTTTTGTAATATTGCTATAAATTATTAAAATATCATATATATATTTAATAAATGAAGAATTATTAGTGATTTATATGTATTTGTTATTTCCATAGAGTATCTATATCCAATTAAAAAGCAATTAATAATATTATTCATTATCAAGATAGAAAAACTAAAAAATAAAATAAGTTGATAAGTAGTGAATTTAGTTTACCATAGAGTTTGCCACAGAGTGATAATTATCCATGTGGCACCAAAAGTAACTAGCAACAAGAGCTTGCCACTAGTAATTTTTTGTTGAATAAAGTTCACTGGTAGGTTCAAATGGCAATACTTTAAGAGGTAACCCATTTTAGTATAATTAGTTATTATTGGAAAAAAAAAAAAGCTATCCTAACAAATATTTTTCTCTAAGGTAGTTACTTATTTTTGTAATGAATATAACTGTTTTTTTATGGTCTAGAAAAACTTCTCTAAAAAGATTATGTAGTTTGATTCGAATAATAAACCAAAATTGTTCTTTGTAGTTTGATTCAATAGAATGGATAAACCAAATTAGACTATTGACGGCCTAATATGTTATGGATTAGAAACTATGGAACTAACATGTTCAGCTCGGTCTATCATGTCTAGTTTTATATAGCAGCAATTAGTGATTAGCAAGAACACAACTGAGGAGTATGGTTATACACAACATTGGAAAGAGATAACTAAGAATGTGTTGTGCTCTTGTGAATACTAGATTACGTCAATCACTGTCTTCTTATGACTCATGAGCTTTTTAAGTTCTCATTTCAACCATTGCCTAGTCTATATGCAATTGGATGTGCATAGCCAAGCATATATAAAAGTTAGCTCATGATAATAGGGATGAGCCCATGAAGCTCCAAAATCCATATGGTGGATTGAATTTTTTTGGTGGATTTGCTCATGGTGGCGAGTTTCATGCAAATGGAAGTCTTAGGACTTATAGTTCTATGAGATATGATCTTACGAGCTATTTTATAATTATTAAACATATAGTAACAATTAGGAGTAATTCTAGTTATCGCTAATTTGCAGTAAAACTATTGCAAGAATGAGATGTAAGAGAATATTATTGATGCATTCCAAGGCTGTTAAACTCGCGATTTTACTTAAAATCTCTAGAAGGTTGATAGAATTGCAATGTGAAATCGCAATGTAGAAACTTAAGTTTCTACGACCTATGTAAAATAGTTTTAAAAAACTATGAATATGATCATAATAATTATTCAAAATTTGAAATATATGATGGAAATAAAAAAAATAAATTCTTTTTTCATAAAAGATTCTTAATAATGTATAATTTAACATGCATAGGAGAAGAATAAATAAAATCGAAATTAAACTTCTTTCATTTTTTTTAAAGGAAAAAATAATGAATTAAAAAGAATGAAACATTTCAATTCGTTTTAAATTATTGATAATATAAAATTTAGTTTTCTTTATAATCTTTGTCATTAGAGCTGAAATCTAGATGAAGGCTATGAATATAAAATAAGAGACTAAGAGAAAGAGAAAAAGGAAAAAAATTAAAATAAGATAAGGAAGATGATGTGAAATCTTAATAGTTGATGGCTTATAAAAGCTTAATTGAATTTTTTTCTTTTTCTAACCTATTCAACTTAAATACGTAGAATCGATAAACTCGATTAAAAATATAAGTTTTTATCAAATTTACATATAAACTTGCTTAGAAATATAAGTTTTTAGAAAAAAAAAACAATTATATACACAAGTTAACAAAAAAAAGTTTTCTAAAATTATAAACTCATAAAGTCATATGAATACAATCATGATTTTGATAACTATAATGTATTCCATTGGTGATGTCTATAGATAGTTTGTTGCATCATGTTTATGTAGTGTAAGTCGCATACTTCACGTGTTGTCAAAATAGTGATGCAACTTGAAACAACTTCTTCCAACAAGGATGGATTAGATTAGACTTTGAGAGAAAGAATAGGAAGTTTCAGTAGGTAGGGACAGCTAAAAAATCATATAATAGAGGACAAATTTACCTTATTTAAATAGATATTAGAATTAATTATAAAAAATTTACTTGTTATTGCAATTATATATTTTGATAAATGAAATTTGATTTTATCGGTCTTTATATGACAAAAAAATAGGATTAAGAACCACTACTTAAGAGAACAATAGTAAATAGAGCTTGAAAAGGTAAAATAACACAAATAGTATTTGACCTAAAACTTATATTTACAAGGAATGCATTGAACCGCTTAATCAAATCCATCTTCATAATTCAATTTGCCTCTTCAAATATTAATATAAATACCGATTTTATCATTATTTTTAATAAAAATTATAATGATTATTTTTTTTTTCCGTGAGGTCCTTGTCAGGCTCGCATGCTTGGGTAACAACTAAACGAGTTAGTGAGCTTCAAATTCATCATGGATGGACTTGTTGAGCACATGGGCCTATAATTGCTGGGCCGAACCCATTTAATATAATTGCATTTTTAAGCCCTTTGGCAATGTCCAACTTAAAGAGTTCATTATGTCTATTTTAAGTATGCAGGAGATTCTCAAAGTCCAGCTCTACTAAGCTTGCAATGGGCATATTAGTATCTATAAATGAACTACGAAAACATACGTAGAGAAAATTGTAGGTTAGTATGATATACGAGTATGAGGTAAGTAGGGAAGTTGTTGTACTGGAAGTTTTGAAAAGAAATTATATGAGTTTGAGGGAAAGGATTTAAAAAGGTAGAGATAAATTAAGATCATATGAATTTGCAAGGAATTGAGAGAGATTTAAGACTATTTATGGATTGAAAAAAAAAAAAGGAACATAGGCTGCACAATTTGGAGATGCTTTTCTTTCTAATAGGACAGAGATGAAGAATTTTTTAAAACTTAAAGGTGGAGGGTCGTAGATGACTCTTCGCATTAGCGTGCTCTGTCCATTGCCTTAAGTTTTTTGCTTCCACGGACTTCCAGGTTCCAAGCAAAAGGGGAGAAACTTTGATAAGAGAGTATGAAGGACTGTTGAAATTTCAACAGGAAAGAAATGCCCGTAAACACCATACGACAATCCTATGCAGAAGAATACAAATTAATATATCGTAGACAGCCCTTAATCACTGTTACATAAACAACCAACCCTAATAGTGAATTTAGAAAGATCATTAATTTTCAATGACATATTTATCATGAAGGTATATACCATAAATATGATTATATAACTCCAAATAAACTATAATTGAATGCTATCGCAATTGCAATGTAGTATAAGATCTAAGTGCACTTGTTCAAAATAAATATCAATGTCTAATCCAATACATATTTTCACTAACACAAAAACATCCTATGATATGCATAATATATAAAATAAATCAAAAAGAAAAAAGAAAAAAAGTTTTGGCTTTAACAAAATCGTTATTTTCAATGGGCATGACACATAAGTATATATATTAAGTCAAAAATACTATATTATGTTATATTTAATATTGCGAATTGATAATTTTCATTAAGTATGTATAAGATGCTTCGGAATATGTACCTCTTATTCATTGGAGTATAACAGAATGAGTATAAGTTATAAAGGTATAGTATTACCGCAGTCCCGAAAATTTGGAACAATATCTACTTATAACCTTCCATGTGGAACTTAACCAATCACACGGGATAGAGTAGGTTCCAGGTTCTGAATGTTCACCAGCTCATCCCCCGTTAGGCACTCTTTACTCCGAAAAAGCTGCAAGTTTTCTTCGGACATTTCAGTCTCTAAAACGTTGAACCCGAATATTGGTGGATCCTTGAAATGTTGATAGTTAAGGTTATAACGGAAGATTTGAGTTCCGGCCTGGCCTTGTTTCAAACCTTCTTCTTACTTTTGTTATGAATTTTTCCTTGTTCATTCTTGAACATCCAAAGTTACGAAACTTAAATGACACGAAAAGTTTGCAGCATTGAATTATTAGAGTCAAAATGCTCCTTAATTCGTTCCGTGGACCCGACCATTCATTTGCGAGCAATTGAAACTCTGTACTTGGTATTCTCACTTTTCCTAAGTACGTTTGTGAAAGGGGAATATATATATATAGATTTTAACAAATTTCATGTAGTTCTTATCGAGAGTAAAATTTTCTTTGTTCAAGTTTTCATTGTTTTAGAATACATATTTCCAAAATATTTTGCATGGATTGCAAAATGAGTTCCATTTAATAATAAGGAAAAATACACCAAAATTTTTTATGTTTACTTCAATATTGAATCAAATTTCTATTTCTATGAAAGTTGATTAAGCCCCTACAAGTAAGGTTCCAAGTTTTTTGAACACATTTAATATTTTAAGGCAATATATTTATCTTAGTTTTTAATTTTTATCAAATATTTTAGTTTTTTATTCTTTCTTATAATTTTCAATTTTACTCTTTTTGATTCTTACCGTTAGCTTATCAACAGTATCATCATATTCCGCAAATGTAAAGGACTTAAATGACTCAATTTAGAAGATAAGATCACATAGAGTATAGACTATACACTATTTAAAAGGATTTTTAACAGAAATATAAGGCTTTTAGTATATTTTTCTATCAAGTAATAATTTGATCATACAAATGATATAAATATTTTCCGTGAAACAGTAACAATTTAAGCATGAAAATGACATCGAAGAGATATGTAATCAATGAGAAATTAATTTTTGTGAGGAAGTTCATGTTAGATAGCTAATATTTAATTACAATCTAATTTATCTAGTCTAGTGTCATGGGTTAGGAAGAGCTAGGCCTCTATGCTAATCACTATTCTAGGATTCAGAATAATCTGTCAAAATGAAACTAGAATCGCTATACACTTATTAGTTATTAATGCCCAAAAGTTAACTTCGGTAAAAAAATAAAATAACTGATTGACTCTACGACATATAATTTAATAAATTTATTAATACATACCAAAATAAAGTCTAAGAACCATGCAGCCACGACTACACGTGTCCTAAAACAAATAAAAGAGTTTTAATGTTGAAAGATCAAGAAAGGATGAATAAAAGAGAAGAAACCAAATAAAGGAGTGGGTGATATATGAGAGATATTTTACGAAACAGGAGAAAAAAGAGTTGACAAAGTTCTCATATTTTCTCCTACAGTTTTATTCGATTATCATAATGTTTGTATTTTTTTTTTTTTAAATTTTTGCAACCATATATTTTATCAGGAGAGAGAATTGAATATGATTTGCTCTTGGGAATGAATAGTGATCATTGGGATATAAGGGTTACCTTGTTATGGGTCTATTCCTGTTACTTGTGTTATTTATATATCATTTGTATCTATTTTGTGACTACTCTATATCTATTACATACTTTTGCCTTTTATTTTTTTATCTAAACACACACATTCAAATAATACTAAAACTACACCAAAACAATGAAGGAAAAAGTTTATATATGAGTAGAAAATGTAAAAATGTGGCATAAATATCAAAGATTCCTCATACAAAATACAATATGATCGGGGAAAGGACAAAAACACTATTGAAGAATAGAGAAACTTAATCCCATAAATTAGGAAAAGTGGAGTTGTACTTCCTATTAGATTCATTCATACTACATATCAAATATTATGTATATATAGATATAAATATTAATAAAATTTTAATATATAAAGTATATATAAAATACTGATGATAATGATTTTAAAAACTGTTAATTCAATCATTTTATTTATAAAAGTTTTATCAAATATAAGTATACTACTTTTATATAGATATAGTATGTAATACTCGATGAACTTATCTGATATGAGAAAACTATTTTGGGTTCTAACAAATTCAGTTTGCACGTGCGTCAATTGCATTCAAATTCAAGCTGCAGTTTCTAGTCGAGTAGTCTGTAGAATTTAGCCAAGACTTTTACTCTAATTTAATCAAATTTAAGTCACACATTTTAACAAGCGAGTCGAAATAAGCTGTTGGTTTCAATTTTATCAATCCTCATTCAATTGTCGTATACTTGGCGATTAAAGAAAACAACAAAGGCAAGCTATTTTTTTAATATTTTATTGCCAATATTCAAAGTAGTAAATAACTTTTGTAATATATATGACAGGTGGCTTGTGAGAAACATTTTAACCTTATCCTATTTTTCGGTTAAAAAAAATTCTTATCCTTTTCTTTTCAAACTACATCACATTACAAATTTAACAGACCTTGTCTATCTCATTAGAAAACTAATATTCATATTATTAAATTATAACGATTTTATCTTTTAATCTCACCTTAAATGAAATATTTACTCCCATTGCAAGCTAAAAACAACCCAATGCTCTAACAACCCCCTTGATGCATGTCTTTTTTTTTTTTTCTTAATAAGAATTTCGTTGATTTGTTTATTATTGTTTCTAAAGAAAACTTCACCACAAAACAAAAATCCAAAAACAACAAAACTTTAGCAATAGTGATAGAAAATTAGTGATTGTTTATAAATAATAGAACTTTTTACAGTAACATTATATTATTGTAACTTCATGATAAATCATACTCGTTTTCAATTAATCATTTCATAAATAGTAAAATGAAAATGTTGAATAACTTTGTTTTTATTGAATTTCAATGTATCATGCCCATCAATAGTAATAATAAAGCTATCAATAATTTTTATTTTACTATTCATGACACAATTTACTAAAATCGAGAGTGATTTATCATGATATTATGGTAACATAATATTACCTTAGAATTTCTCATAAATAATTATTGTAGTTGCCAATTTATAGTGGATGTTAGTTTCAGTAAATAATCACCACAAGTTATAGCTATAAATTTTTATTATAAATTGCCAACTGCAATTGTTACTCATAAATTATCTCAATTGCTCTATTTACTTGTAGTGCTTGATGGGTGAAAATTTGGGAGAGATGAAACCTTTTATTTATTTTTGCATCCCATGTATTACCCTTTGTGGAGAGGGGGAACTAGACTAGCCTATATAAGAATTTCTTTAGATCTCATATATGAATTTAGAACACCTCAAATTAATTATAATTATGTTTTATGTACCTGTATTGATCATAGCCATGATTGTATGTATGGGTAAATAAAAGTTCTTCTCCTTCTCCTTCTCCTTCATAACTAATGACTTTTAATGGGATTAGCCAAGGATAAGGAGTAGAGAGGAGACTTAGCCTATTTATAATAATCCAATAGGGCCATCTCACTGCAAGCTAACTATTGAGCTCAAGGCTTATACTAAATCATCTAACTACATCTTTAAATAAGGTGTGAATGGGCTTAACATATAAGTGGATCAAACCAATAAATCAACCCAATTAATATATTTTATCAAATTATAATTATTTAACCTTAACTATAGACAACTAACGAAAGCACAATAAATTGGAAAATTTCCAACACCACTTGGGCAACATTAAATGTAATCACAAATAGGTTGAATATCAAACTCAAATGTGGCCACAATTAACTCTAATATAGTTTGAGAGTACACTTTAAACACGATTGGGTCCAACAAAAATCACAAATACTAAACAATGGCGGTCATCATGCTTTAACTGTCATAGGACCTTCCATGATCACAAATATTAGGACTAATGTCAATATGGATTAAGATGTAATAGTATAACAAGTAGTAACATCACAAATAATTCATACTCAGGCTATTACTATCAATCCTTCATACATAATTTCTCCATAACACATATGCTTTAATAATATAAGCCACAATGAGAAATTTTAAATGCTTAGAAAGCATACTTATCATGTCTTCAAAATAGCAATAAGACATGGAATCACAAATGTATATCTCTATTACAAATGAGATATATCACAATCAAATACACTCGCCCTTGAGAAAATCACAAATTCTTAAAGTATTAACAATATATAATCCAACAAAAGTATATGCATACTTAAGAAAAATACCAAATACAACAAATACCAAGTTGCAAATAACATTAAACCAATATATTGAGCAACATAGTTAATAATGCTCCCACTAACCAAGTAAATAAAATACCCTAAAATACCAATGTTCTTGACATGTCTTTAGAATACAATAAGTTCAAATCTTTGGTTAATGGATAAGTAAGTATATTTTCAATATTAATATGTTTAAAACAAGGAATAATGAATTCACTCCTATTGATCATGAGATAAGTGCATTGATCAAATTTATTCTCAACAAAATCAAGAGGCATGACAACCTTATCACGCTTTGCTCCATATTAAAATGTCCATCACATGTAATATTGGCAACATCAAATGTTAAAAGTTTAACAGTCATAGACTCAAAGATTCTAGTACTACATATAGGATATTAGAACCTATACCCCTCAAAATGTTCAAAATATCCAATAAAGTAATAAAAAGTAGACTTCAAATCAGTGGCTTTCTCAAATTGGTTATAAATCTTCACCTCAGTTAAATAACCAAACACAAAAGTGATCTAAATTGGGTTTTTTGTTGGTCTATATTCAAAAGGTCTGTATTTAATGAATTCATCCCAAAGAAAAATAGGTAAATTGGAACAACTCATCATACCTTTATAGTTGCGATTACATCTTTCAACCACACCATTTTGTTTAGGACTCTTAAGTATGGTATATTTGGTAGCAATCCAATATTCATGTAAATATTTGATAAAGGGGCCAATATAGTGCCTTATATCACAATGTTTATCATTGTTAAAGCTAATAAAATATTTATTACCACACAATAATAATGCTTACAAATGTAGTGCAAACATTTCCAAAAGTTTTAAACTACGATTGCACCTTATTTTCTCTTAATCTTGGTTAGTTTATTTCTAATGCAATCAACACAAGCTTCCTTATCACTAAAATCAAATAAATGAAGAATTACTGCAATAGTTAATCTTTCAACTATTTCATAAAAATGTGAGCTAATCATTTATGCCAAAGTATTGAAGTTTTTCTTTAGTCAAAGGTCATTTTGGAAACAACTTTCTTGATAGTTAAAGAGGTATATTCATTATTATTGACCAAACATATTATTAATGATCCATTGTTTAAAACACCATGACCAATAATTTGAGAATTTAAAAAAAGAAAACAATTTAACTTTTTCCAAAACCAAGATATTTTTTTTTTTTTGTCTAGTAAGGAAACATCAATTAAACTTCATTTAGAAGTTGTTATGTAAAAATTATTTTCTAAAACAAGTTAAAACCAATCTCAAAATTTAATGAATAGTTCCTATGAACTCGACGTCGACTTTAACATCATCTGCTACTCATAATTTCATTTCATATTTGCTTAGTCTCATTTTCTTTATCAATCCAATTTTCTTAATTCTTCTTTTCTAACCAAGATCTAAATTTTAATATATTTATTTCTCTTATGACACTTTTATTACAAAAGAAATAATGAACATTTTTCTTAAGTAACTTTGGGATCTCTCTCATTAGTAGTTCGACCAATATTTTTTCTCTTAAATTCCTAAAGTTTCATAGGAGTATGATTAAAATATTTTCCTTGCCTATTTTATCTCTTACATAAATTTGGTTTAGATAATGAAGGCACCCTCACCCTTTTCTTTCTTTGGTTTTTTTTTTTTTCTTTTTTCTGCAATACAATTGAAAATAAGGTCACTGATGCTCCAAGTCGAATTAAAAATATTACAAGTAGTTTTGATCTAGCCAAATTCAGGTGGTAAAAAAAAAAAAAAAATTAAGAGCATGGCTAACAATAAACTCATTAGGAAGGAAAATTTCTTTTTTTTTTTTTTTTAAGTCTTGACTAAATATGGACCATTTCAAGGATATACTCTCTAACCCCTCCTACCTTTTTATATTTCATACTCACGGTTTTACTCAATAGGCTTCCTACCTCAACATTATTAGAGGTTTAGGAGATATTATCCATAGGTATAAAAGATTTTGTTGGCATTATTAGTCTTAAATCTACCACTAATCAAGTGCTTTGATATAAACCATTTCATGATAGTAAGCTTCAATCAATTGGATCTTTTATTTAATAGATCTCTTACTAGTGCATTTGACAAGCTTATTTTCATGTAAGAGTAGGTCAATATCTATAATACTAAAGCAAATTTAATGTTTTATTTCCACTTCTTGCAATTAGCAATAATCAAAACCTTAATGGTAGCAATATTTATCATTCATGCTGACTTTAAATGTAAATCACAATAAAAATGCAATAAGTCAATAAATTAGACATGTAAAATAAAATATTTACAAAATCATAAAACAAATCAAAACTAGTCATATTATTCAATCCATGTCAATAAGTAAAAAAATTCTATGTTATTGATACATAACTTAATATGCTCATAAAAGTTAAAAGGAAACATAAAAACCATATCAATAAATAGAATAATTCATTGCTATTATGATGCGTTTCCATAGTCGGACACACAAAGAGGTACCATAATGAAGCGAACTAGAAAGAAACAAAGAAAAGGTTAGCAAAATCCAGGCAGCTACTGAATGGATATGACACACCACTCGATCCTACTTAACCAACAATTCGCTGGATATGACATATCGGTCTAAATTGAAGGATCACTCGCCACTACTCCTTACTAAAGGAAATATATAAGAGTTGAATGATAATGAAAATACTGAGGTTGCTTAAAGTGAATAATTCTGTATTGAAAGCCGAATGATGATCGTATACAAGAAAATGAGGGTTTATATACCTGTTTACTAGGGTTGCTTTACTTGTATGAAAAGACAAAAGGTTATTCTATACTAGATTACATAAGACACAGTAAAAAGGGTAAAAGAGACAAAGAATATTCAGTAAGGAAAAGAAAGAATTATTCTAAAACATTGTGTCAAAAAGCACATGTCACTTGGTAGCTGGGCATCAAGGATATGATACAACGTAGGCAAAAGCAAGAATGTGCTACAGTCAGGGGTAGACCTGATCTAAATCAGGTTAGGAGCCAATCAGTCTAGTTAGGAAGTGAACTAAATTGGAGTCAAGCACCAATGGTCGATTGGAAAGCTCAGCTTAGCTATGCTTTCCTGGGTTACCTCCTAAGTCAGGACTTTGCAGTTGGGTAAGAGTATGTTGCATACATGTGAGGATTTGATAGATAGGTTGGCTAGAGGTCGAATCGAGATAGGAGTCTCTATCTCGGCTATGGCTTAGAGTTAGTATTTTCCGTACGAGCCCTTAAAGTCTTTAAGCTCAACTTCTTGTAATCGGTCCAAGGGGTTGATTCTTATCATATTAATATGTAGAAACTATATCAATAGTGAAGCACGATGGTTTTCCTCCACAAAAACCTTAGCGATAAGGCTCCCTCGAAAGAAGATGTTAGTGACTTGCTTCATCGAAGTAAGAAACAACTAGCTATCAATGAAGAAAGAAATGCATCTGAGATGGTTTCGGATTCTTGATCAGACCATAGTGGAAAAACTTCTAAACTCATATTCAGAGATACTATTCTCACTAATATATAAGGGACAAACGCAAAACTATGCCTTAATAATTCAACAAATGAACCTGCAATGGAACATGATAAGGAAGACTCTATGTTGTAAGAAAAAGGAGATGGAATTGAATAAGAAGGCCGATTTAGGGCACTGTTATGTAAATTTCATAAGAACTAAAAAAAATATCTTATACACCTTATGGAAAAACGCTTTCATAGAAAAAGTGATGGGACCGAATTCAAGGCATAAGATTTTATGGGATCATCTTATTAGGTTGAGGAAAGGCTTGAATGCTTTTAAACTAATTTATGCATGCTTAGGTTTTTACATTATATCAATAAACAATGAGTTTGATTTTCAATGGATCATTCGAAATGGATTGTAGTTCAGCAACAGTCATTACTTTGCCTTAAAAAAGTGGGAACTTGATTCTACCCTAAGACTATAGGTTTCTCAACTGTCACAGTTTGGATTCGAATATTTAAGCTACCTATAGAATTTTTTTCCTTTATTGCAATTAGTAGAATTGGGTAAAAAGTTAGTCTCATCTTGAGATTTGACAAGATTAGAATGAGGAAGGCTCACTTAAATATGTGTTCAGGTTGACATGGATTCCCCCTCTAAAGCATACTGTTTTTATTGATAAGAGACCATATAAGATCTAATTCGAGGGTTTCCCAAATCTCTACAAATGTTGCGGATGAATTAGCCATAATGATGTTAGATGTCCGAATAGACTAGTGGAAGAAATTTAGAAAGGCAGTGTACCCTCCCAAGATATGGTCAATAATGTGGTCATAGAACCAAGCTAGCCATAAGAGATTAATCCTGGAAAAGAAAAGATCTAGTGCAAAATGAAAAGCAGACAGTGAATACGTATGAGATTAAGAGTGGCAATAATCAACCCTAGACTTCGGTTTCTCCTTATGGGGATTGGATTAAGGTCTCAAATAAGAGGTACGGTTCCTAAAAGAAGCAAAAGGCACCACAGACCATTGTGTCTTAAGACATAAAAATCAGCCGTAGAAAAGACTCCATGATGCATGATTTGGGAAAGGAGAGTAATGCTAATATTAATGTAAGTAAGAATAGTGCCATCCCTTCTAACAAGGTATTCCTGCTTGGCTCCTCAATTGGACATAATGCTTTAATTGGCTCAAAAACTGCAAGTACTTCCTAAAACAAGGGCTTTGAATCCCAAAACAAAGAAAACTTCCTTATGCCTCCTCCTTCAACCTATCTAAAAAAGAGCCTTCTTAAGTTTAAGCAATCAGCCCGAAAAAATGGCACTAATGCTAGAGGTAGACATTTACCTACAAGTTCTTCACAATAGTTCACACAAATTGATGATGCATTCAGACATATGGCTATGGTAGATTCAAACGGATTTATTTTTGGGGTAAGTAGTAGTGGAAGTTATTGTCATGACAAAAGGAAGCTGGAAAAAGTGAAGGATTCCTGAAATCATCTTTCGGCCCCTATTCTATGATGTGTAGCACTATAAGCAAGGCAAGAGATTGATAATCACAAGGATGGAAGGGACGCTTTTTATGAAGATGCCTTTGTGTTAAGAGGACTTGATAGGAGACAAAATCCTAAACATAATGGAATGGACATACAAGCTCACTGTGGAGAGGGTCATGAAGGGTCTCTTCTTCCCTCTAAACATTTAGAAGGTGCCATTTGCAATAAACCTAGAGGAGGATTTTCACCAACAAGGGCTTTTGACATCATGGGAAATGTAATTCATGTTATTTAAACAGCACTCAGGCCATTCCGATGGAGGATGAATGTTGAAAGGAAACACTCGAACTTTTCTTGGGACTCCTATTATGCTGTCATAATGTCCATGATGATTTCAGATTTAGATGATACCCTTTCCTCATCTATTGTTACAAGATCCTTCAAACTCCTAGCTTAAAATGCTCGAGGAGCTAATTCTGAAGGGAGGAGGAGAGCTATTAAAGATTCAATCACTCAGTATGAACCAAAGGTGGTGTTCATTGCTGAGTCAAAGCTTTTGGTAGCTGCTATAGAAGTGTTATGAATTTCTTTGAACTTTGATAGGATAGCATATTTGGCAACTAAGGGTATGAATAGAGGGATCCTCGTGCTTTGGAACACCTACGATGTCTCTGTCTAAAAGCATCACATTTCTCATCAACAAATTCTCCTTGAAATACAAATTTTTCACTTTACTTTTTCTTAGTTTCTTTCTGCCATATATGCTAGTCTTAGGTTTGAGAAGAGAATTTATCTCTAGGAAGAGCTAGAAAGTTATGCTTGAATGATGAGTGGTCCCTAGCTTATGATTGGGGACTTTAATGAAGTTGTAATAGGTAATGAAAAGTGGGGTCAAGTTGGTGTAATCTAATCTAGAGTAGAGAGGTATCAACAATGTATGAATGTTTGCCAAATGATGGACTTAGGCTTTATAGGCCCGAAGTTTACTTGGTCCAAGAGATCAAAAATATTCTAGACTTAGTGTAATCCCGTCTAGATAGAGCATAAGTAAATTACGAGTAGAGGAATTTCTTTCCAAAGCTAAATTTTTTCACCTAGCTTCTTTACATTCTAATCACTTACCCTCACTGTTAAACATTACCTAAGTATTGGAGTTGGTCCTAAACTCCTTAAACCTTTTAGATTTCAACCAATGTGGTTAGAGCATTCGTCCTTTAAGGACCTCATTGCTAACTACTGGAAATGGCTAGATTTTAAATATCTGAATGATGTTAAGAAGCTAACACAATCTATTAAGAAATGAAATAAGAACTCCTTTGGAATCATCCCAGTTTGGAGGAAAGTTGTTGAAATGAAGCTAAATGATCTAAGATTAAAACTCCACTCAAGGCTAAACCAAATTCTTCTTCACCAAGAGCACATGTTAAAAGATAAGCTAGAGTAGATTCTTAGACAGGAGGAAAGATTATGGATGGTAAAGGCTAGATCCTCTTGGTTGGTTGATGGTGAACGGAACACTAAATTCTTCCATGCAAGTGTGATGATGAGAAGAGCGAAATCCAAGGTAGTAGGACTATATGATAATGTCGAGAATTGGATCTCGAAAGAAGATGATATCAAGAATCTGTTCATGAAGTTCTTCTCAATTCTCTTCACAATTGAAAGGACTTTTGTTCAACTAGATGTCCTAAGCTAGTTGAGGGGACAAAAAACTCTATTGGAGGGGGGAAAGAATGATTTAGGGAAGGCTTAGACGGATGTGGATATAAAGAAAGCCCTTTGGTTTATTGGAAATAACAAAGCTTTGAGGGTAAATGAATATCATGCAGAGTTCTTTAAAGATTGTTAAGATATTATAGGAAAGACTCTATGCCATGACATTCATAAGATCCTTAGATCATGAACTGTTCCACCAGACCTAAATATAACATTGATAGTTCCCATACCAAAAATGATTGGTACAAATAAAGTCCAAGACTTCAAATCAATTAATCTATGCACAAAAGTGTACAAGATTATTATTAATCTCCTTGTTAATTGAATTAGGCCATACCTCAACGAGCTTATAAGCTTAAAGTAATCCAGCTTTACCTTGGGTAGGAATGTAAAGGATAACTTATTTATTTTTCAAGAGGTGATGAACATTTTGGATAGGAAGTAAGGTAAAAGGTGTTAGATGGTCCTAAAACTTGACTTAGAGAAGGCATACGATAGAGTTGAATGGGATTTTATTTAAGTTATCTTGCAAAGTCTGAATTTTCCAGACTCATGGACGAAGCTTACTAGTTCATGTCTAGCTTCTTCTTCATTCGGATATTGCTTAATGAAGCCATGATGGATGAATTCCCCTTAAGTTGTGGCCTTTGGTAAAGTGATCCTATGTCACCATATCTCTTTATTTTGGTTATAGAAGCACTTAGCAAAATGATCCATTTGTTGGTTAAGGAAGGAAAGTAGGCTCCTATAAAATTCTGAAATTCTGACATAGGATTGTCCCATCTCTTTACAGATGACTTTCTTCTCATGAGTCAAGTGATTGATGATAATGCATAAATTATGCTCAATACCATCGAATGTTTTTGTGTGATGTTAGGGTAGAGGGTAAACTTTGCTAAATCTTGTTGTATTTTCTCTAGAAATACACCCAGAATTGTGAAATAGAAAATTTGTAGCCTATTTAATATCTAAGTTGATGTTGATATAGGAAAATACCAAGGGATTCCAATCAAGAATGGAGGTCATTTGTGGTCAATATATTTTGCATTCTTATTAGAAAAAATAAGAACTAAACTTATAGGTTGGAAATTGAAACTTCTAAGCATGTTAGCATGAAAACTATTGCTGTCTTCAATTTTGGAGAGTATCATAAACTACTACTCTTAAGTGATTTCCTTTACCTTCGAAGTGGCTAAGAAGCTAGAAAAGCTACATAAGGATTTCCTCTAGGGCTCATCGAAGGACTCTAGAAAAATTCATTGGATTTGCTAGGAGAAAGTGACGAGAGAGAAAGATCCTGGTGGCTTAGGGGCTTTCGATATAAAGCAACTAAACAAAGCTAACCTAGCAAAAGCAGCATGGCAGGTTAGAACAAAATAATGTGTTGTAGCCATCCTTGTTTATATAGAAATACAAGCTAAATATTAAGTGCCTGAAAGTAAAGAATGGTTCCACAATTGCTAAGGAAATTGCCAAAGCTCTTAATTGGATAGATGATAAGGCAACAATCAAATTAAGAAATGGAGAATCAACCTCATTTTAGCTAGAAAATTGGACAATAGAGGGAAGTGTGGCAAGCTGGCTGTATGGGCCTCTAAACAAATATGATAATTTAGTGAAGGTTAGTCAAGTTTGGATGGAACCAAACTACTCGATTGAAGACATAATCGTATATCCTATTGATGATTAAATCCGAAAGAAACTAGATTATATTCAGCTTGAAGAGGAGGATGGCCTAGAGGATGCTAGTTAGTTAGAGGCGATAGATGGAGAACTCTCATCAAAGCTAGCTTATAAACTCCTAAGTGCATGATGTGGAGGTGAATAATAATGAGGACAGGAGTTGGATTTAAGCTTACCCCAATGATTCCCAGAATTTAGATGCTTCTTTGGAAAATTCTGCATGATGGCTCCCTACTAAGGAAAACTTACAGAAAAGAGGCATTGATATCCTAACATAATGCTCCCTTTACTAGGATAAAGAGAAATCAATCCAACACCTCTTCTTAAATTGTAGCTGGACCATGGATTTTTGCCAACACCTTCATGTTGTGACTCCAATTAATGAGACATCCCTTTAGGAGTTTCAGTCGTGGTTAAAGGAGTGAACAATTTGGAATAGGAAATCATGGAAATCTCATATCCACACCACCTCCTCCCTCCCCTCCCCTCCCCCTGACCCCACATCAACCCCCTTCCCCTAAATTCAATCTTTAGTGTTGTTTGCCATTTAGAGCTATTTGGAAAGAAATGAATTGAATCATTTTTAAATCGCAAGAACAACATGAAGACTAGAGCCAAATTCATGTGCAAACA
This sequence comes from Lumnitzera littorea, assembly GCA_024138015.1. Classification (NCBI taxonomy): domain Eukaryota; kingdom Viridiplantae; phylum Streptophyta; class Magnoliopsida; order Myrtales; family Combretaceae; genus Lumnitzera; species Lumnitzera littorea. The sequence continues at coordinate 91,751,459 of JAMXBB010000001.1, read as the reverse complement.
TATGAGTGGTAAGCGATGAGCTAATGTAAGAAGCATCTAAGCCATTTTTAGAATCTATCACCAACTTGGGAACCACTAGGGCAAAGGTGGTATAAAATTCATTATGATGAAGCTATCAGTAGCAATAGTAACAAAGCTAGCTAGCATAGGTATTATCTATAGAAACCAAGATGGTAGAGTCATTGGTAGTCTCGTAAAGAGAATTGAGGAGACCTCACCGTTAGAAGTTGAGCTCTAGGCAATATGCAAAGAAATGAACCTAGCTAATCAATTGCTTTTGAAATGAATTATCATTGAGACGGATTCTTCATGAACAATAGAATGGATAGGAAAGCCAAATATAAACATGAACATATGTCATCCAGCCCTAACTATGTATAGAACTAACTCCATTTTGTCACTAAATTACATATGAGTATCTTATTTTATCGTAAGTTTTGCATCCATAGTTTTTCTCTCAAATGGAAACCCAACCCATCATAACTAAAAGATCACTTTTTCATTGACTAAATGAGACTCAATTGTTTTTAATTTAATTTCCATTCTTAACAACGAAAAACTTTATTTTTTTTATTTCTTTTTCTTTTTTTAAATCAAAAGATATACTTTATCCAATATGACAAAAAGAATTGATCCACAATCATAAATAAGACTCAATCCTTTTGGAATAAAAATATCAACTTTTAAAACAAAACCTATTACAATATCATGCAAAGATACGCATAATTTAAAAAAAAAAAAAACTTCTATTTCAAAACTCCCACAAATAAAAACATATATCTTTTTTGAAAATATTGCAATTATGATGGACTAATAATTCAAAGATCCCATTCACATAGAGTAGCAAAAATTCCAACATGCAATTTTGAATATTGATAAACCTATTTTTTAGAATTTATTTTCAAATCCAAGCCAACAATAAAAAGAATTGAATTACTTATCATCATATCAACAAAGAAAATAATTACAAATAGCTATGGTTTCTCTTTTCTTAATAATTAATGTCATATTAAATAATATGGAACCAATAAAATTATATAGTATCCACTTTTATTCTGATCTACATTAAATAGGAGAAAGAAATCAAAGCCCACCAATAAAACAAATGCTAAACACATAAATTCTCTTCTATATGAATGAAGTGTATCACCTTCATAACTTCATAACTTCTTGCACACCAATATATTAAGAATTATTCTTCTCAATATTAAATGAAGTGTATCGCCTTCACCTATCCTTTGATATAAATTTATAATAAGTCCTGTCTAAAATGTTAACAATCATGACAAGATAATAACTTGAAAGCGAATTTAGATTTTCTTTTTACTAGCATATGATATACCCACGATGTGTGTGTGTAAAAATCAAACATTAAATACTTAAATATTGATTGTTAACAATTTTAAGTCAATTATATGCAAGATTAAAAATCCTTTTATATATGGGAAGTTAGATCATTGTCATCTTTTTTTTATTTTAGGAAGAATGCTAATATTCCCTTCCCCACCCCCCCCAATAAGAAGAATGCTAAATTTTTATAAGAAGAGAATGTTTAATTTTTCATAAAATTTTATTAGAATCTACATTGCCAATTGTATCATGCAACTCATAGAAATTATAAAAAATTTGTAATGTTTAATAATTTTCTTCTCTCTCCATAAGTATATAGAAAGTAGAAACTATGAATTAAAAATAAGGTTAAAGGTCATTTAATCATTTAATTAATATTTCAAGAAAAAATATATGAGGCAACAAAAAGGAGGTTTCACCTTAATAGTATAGATATATACATATATATATATATATATATATATATAGTGATATGGGTGTTACTATAAAAAATAAGCATTACTTATTAAGGAAGTCATAAAGCTCCTTATATATGAGTTTGCTAATTTCTTTTAAATCCTATATAACTAGAGAAGGCAATACTTTTATGAGTCACTTCTAGAAAATTGTAAAATTCATTTTTAATCAAATGTGGGAATCACATCACAAAGTTGAGATTATAGCATTACTTCATACAAAGATAGATTTTATGGGAAAAAAAAAAGTCATTTGATCATATATACACTATAGGATTTAGCATAAATGAAACAAAAAAGATAATATTTATCATTTCATATTTTACGTATGCAACATTCTTATTTTCATCCTCATCGTGGCAATATACCATGTGAGAATCACTTATGGAAATAAAAGTTATTTTAAAGCATACTAAAAAATATTAATTAAATAAAGAGAAGGTACAAAATAGTTGTTCTAAAACAAAATGTTTTCACATAAACTTAACGAAAACTAAATAGGAAGAAAGAGAAGTTCATTGTTATCCTAAAATAAGATGTCATGCTATAACAAAAAATTAATATATCTAGTATGACTATAAGATATACCTTCTATTTAAAATATCAAGCATGCATGCATCATTTACATAGAGTAATTTAGCAGTCTTTTTTTTATATATTCATAGGAAAACACTATAAAATTTATATATTTTGGCTTCCATTGAAGATTTTATTTAACTTAATAAAAATTCCTAGATTACAACACCTAATAATAACAAATACTTTAATGCTTATAGACCATAGCAATTAAAGGCTTGCCATGTGTATGTAAATTATGTAAAATTAGTTTTTGTTGTAACTAAACTTTTTATTAAAATGATATAATATTGATTAAATATCGAATAAGTGTAAAAACAATATAAGATGGAATAAACGTAAATGATGAAATCCAATTATTATTAAGAGTTATCTCATATAACAAATGAATCACTAAAGAAACAAATTAAAATGAATTAAATAGAAGCACGACTAATGGATGATTGAAATTGAATAGAGCATAAAATTTTATTCATATTAAGAGTAAAATATTCATAGTAACTCATAAAATTAAAATCATAAAAAAAGGTAACAACAAATTAAGATTTTTCCTTTCTTTTTCCAGTTAAATTATTATACTATAATTCTTTTACATTCATTTTCATACATCAATGTCTTTATAAAAGAGCCATATCTATATGTTCTTTAAACGTAAATTAAGTTCATAAATAAGAGAAAAAATTGGTTTACTTATTTGTAACAAATTACACTGGATTTTGGATTTCTTAGGACAAAGAAAAAAATCTTCAAGATCTTGATGGATGTCATATTTCCAAAAATTTTTTTATAGTCTACAAAAGACAATAGATAAAATTCAATTAGAAACAATATATTAAATATTAAGATGACGGATAAATAGTAGGATTATGATAATTACATTTGAATAAAATGGTATCAAAGTTGCATTACATATAAGAGTAAATCATATATAATAGAAGTCTTAACGATCATTCACTTTTATTAGAGGAAATTATGACAATTAAATTTGATAATCATTACTATTAATAAAATAATTGAAAATTGATTGAGTTGATAGAATAAAATGAAAGACAAAATTTGAGTATAGTTGTCCCATATAACATATGAATCATAGACACACCAACATAAAAATCAAATTTGAATAAAAACATGTCTAATGGAAAATTGAAATTGAATATAGCATAAAATTTCATTAATACTAAGAGTAAAATATTCATAATAACTCATATTCTTCAAACATGAATTTGCATTCCTTTTAAGACATCAAGCTCCTTAAAAAATAAATAGCCACATCTATATATTCTTCAAATATGAATTGAGTTTGTAAATAAGAGGAAAGACAATTCTCTTATTTGCAATAGAAATTATAGAAAATATATTATAAATTCCTTTAGTTGGCATCCTTGGACTTCGATTTGGCTTATGGACTTTCTATCATGAAGCAAAAAGTCTTTAAAATCACAAGATGGATATTTTGTTTTAAAAATTTCTTTGATACTTTACAAAAGATAATAGAAATAATTCATTAGAAATGATACATTAAATATGACCAAAAGAATGAATAAGAGGTTTATGATAATTGGATTTAAGTAAGAGAATATCAAAATTGTATTTATATATGAGTAACACATATATAATAGGAGTTTTAATGGTGATTCAATTTTATTAGTGTAAATTATGACAATTAAATTTAATAATCATTAATATCAATTAATTGAAAAAATTAAATAAATCTAATAATGACACGAAAGAAAAAGATAATGGATCAAGAGATAGAAAATAAGTGAATTAGGGAAATTGACCATTATAAACTTAGAGAAATAATATATTGTAAAAGTACAAATAATAAATTATAGGAGTTTTTTAATATTAGAAAAGGGGTGATTTGGGAAAACGGGAAAAGATACTGAAACCCCTCTCTTTCTCTTTAATAATATAAACAATCATCAAGTTTAGCATGAATCTATATTACTTTCTTAATTGTCACATGAAACAATTTTAATAAATTTGTTTCTTATAATAACTACAGAAAAAGGAAAAATTCAATATTATCAATTGAGTTATTACCATTTTTTTTAGCTAATTAACAATTGGTTATTAAATAAGAACCAATAATATTGCAACCATAAGAATTCTAAATAAAACATACAGCCATAAAAACAAACTTACATCTAGATCAAGAAAAAAACAAAACTTATGGCTATAGGTGCCTCATGTAAAAGAAATAATAATATACTTTTGCGATCTCAAGAAAAGAAGAAATGTGGGTAGACATACATAATTGCATTTTTGTACAACTAAAAGGATCCATAAACAATTTATTAAGTGAAAGCATATGAAATCAAAATAATTAGGATTCTAAATCCATACATGTTAGCTTTGGTACCACATGTAAGAATTTCTTTAGATTACATATATGAATTTAGTACACCTCAAATTAATTATAATTATGTTATACGTATTCATATTGATAGTAATCATGATTATATGTGTAGAGATAACTAGACTAGATCTTCTTCTCCTTCTCCTTCACAATTGATAACTTTTAATGGGACTAGCTAAGTGGGTTTTTCTTGTCAAAGATAAGTAGTGGAGAGGAGACCTAGCTATTTATAATAATCCAATAAGGCCCTCCCATTACAGGTTAACTATTAGGCTTAAGGCCTACACTAAGCTGTTTAAAAATAAAGTGTGAGTAGGCTTAACACATAAGTGGATTTAACGAACAAATTAGCCCAATTAATATATCTCATTAAATTATAATTATTCAATCTTAACTCTAAACAATTAATGGAAGCCTAATAAATTGGAAAATTTCCAACAGCCTAACCTATTTAAAAAGTAATATTTGTACAAATAGGTAACTCTTTTTCAAGTTTGTGTTGTATTTATACTAAGATTTTCTTAATAGCATTAAATAAATAAATTTCACTAATTTACTTTATGAAAATGACCAATTGAAGCATATGACTTACAGCGTATGACAAGTTATATGAGGATTAACATTGAGCCCATCTATTCATCTCCATCTTACTTTTAGTTTTAATTTTTATATTTGCTTAGTTATTTATATTTAAAATTGAATATTTAAATCTTACAAGACTCAAATGTGTGTTTTTTAACTCTTACATGTTCATTTTATTCTTGATGAAAATAATTGAAATTTTTTTTGGGGTTAAAAATTTAAATAAAGGAAAAAGAACATATGAGAGAACTCCCCATTTTTATGTTTTAGTTTTGTAACACCCTAAAAACCCTATTAGCCACTACAATCCACCACATACCCCAATTAGCTTGAAGTATGTTAAGGTTCTAGGCTCATAATTTAAATAACATATCATATCTCCCAAAATACGCAAGAAACATAAGATTTAATCCATAATTATCTCTCCTCAAGGATAATCTTCCAAGATCATCATAAGTATTAGAGGAGTCTCACAAACTCCTACACTCATACAAACATAAGATCACAAAAAGGAGTATCTCACACTCCAAAACATCCATATCAAAAGATAACAGGAACCAACAAAGTGTGAGTGAAGATCTCAAACAGCTAAGACTCCAAGAGTATCAAGTCTCCCAATACGATTATCAACCCCAACACCCATAGTACATGTCGCTACTCATCATAGAAGAAAACATAATCCATACCCTCTTCTTCCTCAAACCTATCAACAAAGGGCTCTTCGTAAACGACATAATCCTTACTAGCAGTACATGAAAAGAAAAGAATGAGATGAATCTCCATACGCAATACGCAAGCATACATAGATGCCATATAATTCATATCACATGCATAAGATGCACTAAAATTAGCAAATAACTAATTATCATCTCCAATGTTAACCAACATATAACAAAGGGGAATTCATAACCCTGCCAAGCCATAATCTCTTACATACATAAATAGTTATAATAATATATGTTTTTTAACCTACCTACCATAAACTACGGTGAATGTCATATGACCGCCACCCAGAAACCAAAAAACACTAGATCTAGCCATACCATCCTATATGAAAGTCCACTAAGGAATACTTGCACATGATTTGTAGTTGCCCTTTAAGGATCTACCATTGCAAGCCCCTTGGCTAAGCAGGTCAAGCATAAGTAACAAGTAATTCACTTAAGCTGAATAGTATTTAGTCCGATTAGATTGTTTTTATCCTAGCAAGTATAACCATACATATGCAAGTACTACGTACCTATGTCATTGAGCAACTTAATAAACTAGCAAGATAACGTAAAGCAAAAAGGATCCTAGTACTTGACTCAAGAGATGATAGATCACACTTAGTTCCTTCATAATTCAATTCAAGTAATCAACTATATAACAATATCTTAATCAATTATCAACACTTAACCCCTCTACAAGCTAGCCTCAATTATATTTACACAAGTCTACCATCACATTACTCAACTAAATCTAATTTATAATCTCAATGAGTTAGATTACAATTTCCAACTTCTTCTGTTTAGTCTCCTAAATAGATTACTTAAGTGCTTCTAAATCTTTACTTTTCATAATAAAGACCTAATCTTTTGGAAGTGAGATGTCTAAGCAAGGAGTTGGTCAAATTTGAAAAGTTGGAAAAGAAGCTTGGAAAACAAAAGGACATCAAAATGGTAAGGCATGCAAATGTTATAGAGTGTAGCGTTTGAATGCCTTCATTTTATGTATCATAGAAACCTAGCATCCGGATGATATGATGTAAGGCATCTGAATGCCTTACTTTTGTAGTTCAAAAATTGCAAAACAAACCACTTCACAATCAACCTAAAACTTCTAACTCATTAACCTAAATCCTATACACTTCCAATAAAATCCTAGGTCATGTTAATGCAATGATTTCTAATGTTAAAACTTAGCTACAAAGCCCAGATTCTAACTCTAAAGGATAGAAATATGATATAAAAGTTTAAACCTAAGAGTAAAGGCTTATGAACTTACTTGTAACACTTCAAGCACTTGGTGTAGTTAACAAAAATGGACTTATATACCTTCTTTAATCTGTAAAACATTTGATTTTTTATTAAACCCCCCATAAAAACTCAAGTCTATCTCCTCTACAATAATTTCCCAAATGAGAAATACACCCAACTTACTAAATCAACCATTTAAGTCACCTTACTTACTTGAAAGAGTTGCTATTGATGGGAACTAAGACACTCCATGATAGGAATCAAGCTACGAGACTCCTGACCTGTAGCCAAGCTCGAGACTAGAGGAGTTAGCACGACGAATCCTCATGTTCTAACCAACCCTTGCCAAGGTTAAGTACTTACTTACCGAGTTACCTCTAATGTCGTACCATATGGCTGCTCTTTATTTTGTGGCATGCTAAGTTGATTACTCTCTATTGCTGAGCTACCTAATCTCTCGACATCATCTTTGCTGAGAAGTTGAGAGAGTGAATCTAGATTGATTAAGCCATTCCTGCTCAAACAAGCCCATCTGTTTATACTTTTTTGTCTACATCTCCCAACAACCCTACCAATGCCGCTTCTATATGTATACAATATCACATGAAGAATCTGTAGCACCAATGATTATTTTCCTTGTATATTCATTTTTGCCCATTTGTAACATGTACATTGCCCCTTTAGGAAATGCCCTTTTGTCTTTTCCCTTTTGGGTAAGTTGCCCTAGTTTGCGGATATAAATACCCTTGTACTTGCAGTTATAAGATAATCGGATTACTTTCAATACACTTGACTACTTTCTTTCTTGTGTAAACACTGCTTGTTTACACTCAGTATCACTCTTATCCTTTCCCTTAAGCAAGGTTAGGTGGCGAGTAACCTCACTGGACCAATTCGTGCATCATTTCGAATTATGCCGTGAGTCTTCAGAAGTTCCTTTGGTGTGTCATATCCTTTGAAACTGTTCATGAGTTTGCTTACTGCTCCATTTGTAGTCACTCTTTTCAAACCTTTCCCAATTAGCCCTTTTTTGAGCTTTCTGCAAGCTTAGACCTATCCAGCAACCGGTCTTATTTGCTCTTGGTCACGGTTCGCACCATCTTGATAGTAGAGAAGAGGTTTTGTGTGAACTAAAATTAGTTCTTCTTAAATTTCTGTTGTGCTCTGTTTTGCCTGCGTAAAAGAAAGTCAGTTATTGAGTTCATTTGTCTTCTGTGTTATTAGATGTTCACTTTCTAAAGTGTTCGTTTAAATTTTGAATCTGTGAGAAAAAAAAAATGACAAAGCCAAATATGAACGTTGGTACTGGTAAAGATAGTGGAGTTGTTCACTATGGGCGTCAATCTCAAGGAACTCCTAAAAGCATTGACAAGAAGCTTGATGAGGTAGCTAACCTCTTGGTAGATCTGACCCAAGCTGTTCATGCACTGTCTTGCTGACCCACTGAGGCTACGTAAAACACTCCACAACCTGCTCAACCTATAAGACGTCAGAACTCGGTTCGACCATTTCAAGGTAGAGGAGTTGGCAAATGAGTAAAGCGAAGGACAGACATGAGAGAGCTTGATGAGGAGGAGGAAAAGTATTTTGAAGAGGAGCGTGTACGATTCCCCCGAGCATCCAACTATGTGAAGCTTCGAATTCCAAGTTTTAATGGATTTAGGAATACTAATGAGTGTCTAGATTGGGAAGAAAAGGTAGAGTATGTGTTTGATTATTACTTGTATAAGGATTACGAGAAAGTGAGGACTGCTGCTATTGAATTTTCTGGATATGTCGCCATGTAGTGGAAGAACTTTCAGGCCATGAGAAGGAGAAAGGGGTACCGAGAGATTAATACTTGGCTCGAGATGAAGAGAATGCTTAGAAACAAATTCGTGTCGGAAACATATTTCCAAGACACTTTCATTAGGCTTCAACAACTAAGACAAGTAGGTCGAATTATTGATGAGTATGTTCAGGAATTCCAAATGCTTATGATACGATGCGAAGTGGAGGAACCACTAACCCAAACAATCTCAAGATTTGTTAGTGGGTTAAGAGGAGACATTCGAGACATTGTGGAACTCCAACGATTTAACATGATGGATGAAGTTGTTAGGATTGCCCAATGTGTAAAGAGGCAAAGAGGAAGCTAAGCAACGACTCGAATGCCGACTAGCCGACTAAGACAGGCAAGTAACCAGACTCTTCCGAGTACTGAGCAAAGCAGAAAGGTTAATGTCAGAGTTGAGCAAAAAAGCCGACCAGAAAATGTGGTACCGACCCGAATGTATGAGAAGGGGTAAGGGTTTAGTAGGAAGACCAGTAAGATCAAATGCTTCAACGGCCAGGGGTTTGGATATATGGCTACTCAGCACCCAAACCGAAGGATGATGGTCATCAAGGGAGACATTCTGAAGTTAGACGTAGAGAGTACAAATGAAGAACTTAAGGAAGAGGAGGTTCCTGCCGAGAAGGAGAATGCTGAGAAAGAGTTGATTGAGGAAGACATGTATGCAGAGAACTTGGACCAGCTACTCATGGTTATCCGACACACTATAAGCATGGAACCTTCACGAAAGGAGGAGCAGAGAGAGAACTTATTTCATATCACCTGCAAGGTGAATGAACAAATGTGTGCCCTCATCATAGACAATAGAAGCTACACCAATGTGGCGTCAGTCAACCTAGTCTCAAAACTGAGGTTGCTGATTATTGCACATCTAAAGCCGTACAAGTTGCAATGGTTGAGTGAGAAGGGAGCATTACATATCACTCAGCAAATACTGCGGCTGATCATTATCGGCAATAACATCGACCAGATTCTTTACAATGTACTACCCATGTACACTTCCCATATGTTGTTAGGAAGACCATGGTTGTTTGATAGGAAAGTCATCTACGATGGTTACAGGAATACCTACATGCTCAAAAAGGATGATTAGAAGATCACGCTAAATCCGATGTTGCTGAGAGAAGTTCACAAGTTATAGAAAAAACTTGCTCGCAGATTGAAGAAGGCTCTAATGATGAGTAGAGCCGAACTCCGAGAGGCCATTAATGTTGATGAACCAACCTTTCCTTTTGGTTAGGCGACTACTGAAAATGAAGGGGCGAGATGAATTACCCTAGGAGGTGAAGGAACTATTAGATGAATATATCGACCTATTCCCATAATAGTTACTTGAAGGGTTATCCCTGACCCAAGGTATAGAACATTGCATTGACTTAATACCCAACACTGCACTGTTAAACAAGCTAGCTTATCTCATGAATCCTAAGTAGGCTTCTGAACTTCAACGTCAAGTCAATGAGTTGCTAGAAAGAGGATACATGAGAGAGAGTTTCAGCTCTTGTGCTATACCTACACTTTTAGTGCCGAAGTAGGATAGAACCTAGCGGATGTGTGTTGACAACCGAGCCGTAAACAAAATCATGATTAAATACAGGTATCCGAACCTGAGGCTAGAAGACATGCTAGATGAACTGAGTGGAGCCAAAATTTTCAGTAAGATTGATCTCAAGTTCGGCTACCATCAAATCCGCATGAGGCTAGGAGACGAGTGGAGGACTGTGTTCAAAATTCGACATGGACTTTATGAGTAGATGGTGATGCCCTTCGGCTTATCGAATGCCTTGAGCACCTTCATGAGGCTTATGAATCATGTGCTAAGATATCTCATTGGAAAGTGTGTCGTAATGTATTTCAACGACATTTTGATCTACAATGCCGACATGACAAGTCACTATGAACACATAAGAGCAATCTTAGATATTCTCTATGCCGAGAGATTATTCGGCAACCTATAGACATGTTGTTTTTGCCAGCATGAAATGGTATTCTTGTGTTATGCAGTCAGTGGAGAAGGCTTATGAGTCGATGATGAAAAGATCCGAGCAATTGTTGAATGGCCAACCCCTACTATTTATTTTATGTCAACGTGAGAAGTTTCCATGGATTAGCTTCGTTTTACCGAAGGTTTATTAGGAACTTCAGTACCCTCATTGCACTACTTACTAAATTAATAAAGAAAAACACCAACTTCCGATGGGGAGAAAGGGAAGAGAGGAGTTTCGTTGAGATAAAGAAGAAATTGACCTCCGCCACGGTATTAGTGCTCCCCAACTACGACAAAATTTTTTAGCTAGAGTATAACAAGTTAGGCATTGGAATAAGCACTGTCCTGATGCAAGAAGGCTAACCAATTGCCTTCCATAGCGAGAAGCTTTGAGGACCCCAGTTAAATTACTCTATGTATGACAAAGAGCTCTTAGCACTAATTCGAGCATTGCAAGTACGGCAGCACTATCTACTGCTGAGAGAATTTGTCATATATACTGACCATAAGTCACTACAGTACCTCTGAAGTTAGACTAAACTATCCAAGCGACATGCAAGATGGGTTGAATTCCTTAAGGGATTCAATTTTGTGATAAAATACAAGTAAGGAAAGAGTAACGTAGTTGCAGATGCTCTTTCGTGGAGGCATGCGCTCTTATTAGAACTGTAGACCATACTGTTTGGTTTTACGAGTATCATGGAATAGTACTCCGAGGATCCACACATTGGACCAATAATTTTGCAATGCGTGAATAAGAGGACAGTGGATGAGTATTATGTAGAGGATGGCTATCTGTTCCTAGGGGGAAAACTATGCATGCTAACTTATTCCCTACAAGAATTATTAATTAGAGAAGCCCACAGTAACAGACTCTTCAAATACTTTGGAGAACGAAGAACCTGTGAACTATTAAATGGCCAGTTCTTTTGGCCAAAAATCTGAAGGGATTTATACCAAATGGTCGAAGGCTGTGTTGTGTGCAAAAGGCCAAGTGTTATGCCGACCAAGGGAAAGTAATGCTCCTACCTGTTCTGACAAGACCGTAAACTAAGCTAAGTATAGACTTTGTTCTCGAACTACCGATAACTACTTAAGGAAAAGATTCTATGATGGTCGTCATGGATTAGTTCAATAAGATGGCACACTTCATGTCTTACGCCAAAACTAACGATGCCTTAGCTATTGCTTCTCTTTTCTTACAAGAAGTTGTGCAAATATACGACGTGTTGAGAAGTGTAGTCTCTGATAAAGACCCAAAGTTCTTAAGCTATTTTTAGAGAACCCTATGGTGTCAGCTGGGAACTAAATTGCTCTTCAGTACCTCATGTCACCCCCAAACCGATAGCCAAATAGAGGTGGTTAATTGTACTTAAGGTTTACCGCTCTGAGTTGCAGTAGGCAAGAACTTGGCTGATTGGGACATTTGCCTACCAGTGGTTGAGTTTACTTATAATCGAATTGTACATGACACCACCAAGTAGATCCCCTTCAAAGTAGCCTATGGATTCAATCTTGAGTTGCCCCTCGACCACATCCATGTACCCATACCCACGTAAGAGGACCCCAATGTCTCGGCCAAAGCACAATCCCTTCAACACATCTATGACAATGTCACTTTGTACATCGACTAGGTTACCAAAAGAATGCGTGAAAAGACCAAGGGTTAGTTGGCTAAATAATTTCAGCCGAGAGACTTGGTAGGGCTACACGTCAGTAAGGAGTAGTTCTCAAACAAAAGGAAGAACAAGTTATCTACAAGAGCGGAAGGACCTTTCAGAATCTTCCAAAAAATCAGTGACAACGCCTACAAGTTGGAGCTACTTGAGGACTATGGGGTTTCTGATGTCTTCAACATTGCTAACCTCAGTCCATACCACCCTAACAGAGGATTGAGTGAACACCATTCAGATTTGATTGCAAATCCAAAATAACCTAGAGGGAATGATGGGAATTAAGCTACAGGACCCCTAACTCGTAACCGAGCCCGAGGACTAGAGGGCCTGGCACGACGAATCCTCATGTTCCAACCAACTCTTATTGAGGTCGAATACTTACTTACCAAGTCACCTCTAATGCTGTACCATATGACTACCCTTTATTCTATGGCATGCCGAGTTGACGATTACTCTCTATTATCGAGCCGCCTAATCCCTCGGCATCATCCTTACAGAGAAGCTGAGAGACTGAATTCAGACTAATTAAGCCATCCTTGCTCAGACAAGCCTATTTGTTCGTACTTTTTTGTCCGCATCTCCTAACGACCCTGCTAATGCTGCTTTGCCACGTATATAGTATAATATGTAGAATCTATAGCACCAATAATTATTTTCCTTATATATTCATTTTTACCCCTTTGTAACATGTACATTACCCCTTTAGAAAATGCTCTTTTTGTCTTTTCCCTTTTGAGCAAGTTGCCCTAGTTTGCAAGTATAAATACCCTTATACTTGTAGTTGTAAGATGATCAGATTACCTTTAATATACTTGAGTACTTTCTTCCTTGAGTAAACACTAATTGTTTACTCTTGGTATCATTCTTATCCTTTCTCTTAAGTAAGGTTAGGTAACGAGTAATGAGTAACCTCATCGAACCAATTCGTGCATCATATCAAATTGCACCATGAGTCCTTGGAAGTTCATTTAGTACATCATATCCTCTAGAACTGTTCATGGGTTTACTTACTGCTTCATTCGTCTTTGTCACTCTTTTCGTACATTTCCCCATTAGCCCTTTTTTTAGCTTTCTATAAGCTTGGATTTATCCAGCAATTGGCTTTGTCTGCTCTTGGTCACAGTTTGCACCACTCTAGTTGAGAGAATGAGTTGAAAATCAACAAGAAAAAGAAAGGTTTAGGGTGTTATCAAGCTTAATACAAATTTCCTTAAGTTAGTTTTTCATTGGACTTAACTTAATCACCTCTTAACTTCCTATCCGGGATAGGTTAATGGGCTGCCCTAAGTTTTTGCATTAAGAAGGGGAAATTAGGCCTTATTTGATATAAGATAATGTTTTAGACAAAAGGGGGTAGCTTAGTAAGTAAGGTTTTAGTAACTTTCAGAAATCTCCAAAATACCTTTGCTTTTTAAAACATTTTTCTACATTATTACAAGTTTTTCAATATTTTGTTCTATCTCATGTTATTTTTATCTTTTTGCTATTTCATCAAGAATGAAATGGTATGGGAGTATTAGAAGAATACTTTTAAGATTGTAACATCTCAAAGGCATAATTTAAAATATATATATATATATATATAGAGAGAGAGAGAGAGAGAGAGGGAGTTCATAGCACATAGAGTGAAATTATATTTGAAAAAACACTTTTATAATTATTTTTTAAAAGAAAAATCAGATTAACTTAATATTCAAGCAAACTAGCTTAAGTGAGTTATTCAAATACATTGACAGTTCAAACTACGTACCGGCTATATGTATATGATTGAGTTATCCATTTCATACTTGTAAAATGTTTAGGTAATAATGTTGAATTGAAACACCAATAAACTTGCAATATCATAATTCATAGCAAATTCAATAGAGACTAGTAAAGAGTTCATAATATCCGATCCCTACTCCTAAAGGTTCTATTTATCTTTCTGGAGCTATTAATCCATGTTAACCTATTGTATCTCATGTTCGCATCTTTTAAAATCTTTAACTAGTAACTTATCCTGTTTATTATTCATGTATGAAAATCTAAACCCATAAGCCAACCCATTTAATAAATATATATTGTATCCATATTAGATTCATTTATCGACTAAAAATTATAATTAGATCTATAAGATAATTATAAATTCATAAGAAAATAATAACAATAATAAAATTAACAATTGCAAATAAAAATGATATAGTCTTAATGCATATATATGCAACCCAACAAAAGTTTAATAGAATAAAATTTGACCAAACAAAACAAATCTAAACATTAATCAACTATATAACATCCTGATATTAAGTTAAACCAGGTCTTAATAGTATATTACTATCAATAGTAATTTCCCTAAGGAGACAATAAAAGAATTTGCATATGAAAAAATATATATATAAATAAAAAATAGATGATGGTGATTTATTTATAAGAATAATTTAGTTTATTACATTCTCCATAAAATTAGTCATTTATAAATAAAAAGAGTTTCTACAATTTCCGACCTCTTATGTTGATCAAGAACCTAATCAAGTATACTAAATGTAGATTGTGAAGCTATAGTAGATATTGATATGCTTATGATAATGCCTATCATTTTTGTATCCTAAAGATATTGATTGATTAGTATTCTAATAATTCAAAATATATGATTTAACCATCATATGCCACTTCTCATATAAATACAACTCTGGTTCAAATTTATTGTCACCTTTAAATATTTGAATACTTTTAAAGTATTAAAATTTCAAGATAAAGTAAATAATATAAGTATCATAATAAATAAAAATAAATTTAAATCCAATATACATATTTGTAGAAGATAAATCTATGTATAAGTCATATACCATTACTCACTAATAAAATCTTAAGCTCTTACCACTACTACCAATATTTAGTAAGGCTAAGCAAAAAAACTATGAACCACGGATCAAATCGTGAACCGAACCGACAAATTGATTTTTTTTTTTTTTTTTGGATTCGTTTGGTTTATGGTTCAATTTGGTTGTGTATAAATAATTCATGATTCGGTTTAAGGAAGCGAACCATAGCTTAGTGTCGAATCGAATCGTTTAGTTAAATAAAAAAAAAATTATTCAATTATTTTGTACTTTTATATTTTTTTCCATCAATCTTCATAAATTTCATCAAATTTTTTATATTTTGTTATTAATTATCATAATTTTGTATCAATTATCAAAATTAAGTTGAGTAAATTCAATTTGAAATTTTATATTTATTGAAGATAAAAATATTTAATGAAAATTTAACATAAACGATTCAAACTGTAAATCAAACTAGTTTTAATTAGGTTCAAAAAATTTTGAATTGAATCATATGGTTATATTCAATTTAAAAAAAATACAAATTGTTATATTAGGTTCGATTTGGTAAACGAGGGCGAACCAAACTAAATCGAATTACATCTACCTTTAATATTTAAACTTGTACTTGTGTCATTCTTCTTCACATATTCATTAAGAACAGAGAAAATAATACCCTTTTAACTTTTCAAATATTCGTTATTTTAAAACTAAATGGGTTTACAAGTCGAAGCAGTGATTTGTTTATGGACCTGTTTAATGAACAAGTTCATAAATGAGCTCACGAGTTGAACTTGAACCTGAACATGAATTTTATTATGTTTAAACAGATCTGATCTGTTTATATCTTGAGTTGGTTTTTTCCAAACACAAACTCATTTATAAACATGTGATGCTTTGTTAGGGTTTAAGGATTGTGTCCCAAATTACCACCCTTACATCCTTCCACACTAGACTTGTGCTTAAAAACCCTTCTAAATAATAAATAAGATATACTTAGACAAAATTTGGTATGAGTGGGGATAGATAGGGTATTCGACCTTATCGAACTAAATATTTATCATGCAAAGTATTTTCATATAAGTTCAAAATGGATATCATTAAAAATTTATGATCTGCTTATTTGGAGATAATAGAGACTCTATACAATAACTATTTCCTTTCAACTTTCTATTACCTTGTTTATGTGGAAAATAGACAAAAAAATTCTAATTCTTAGGGATTTTTCTATTCTCACTCCATTTGAAATGGTTGTTACCTTGAAAAAGGTGAAACTTTTTGTTCCCATGCAAAAAGAACAAAAATTTAAATATTATGACCATTATGCCATCATTAATAGTGTAGCTAAATAACTTTTGGATATCTTCCATTGATATTTTTAGCTATATAACTAATTTAATATTGAAACTAATGAGGTGAAGTAAACATTAGAATAAGAATTTCCAACAATAAAAACCTATGCAAAGTAAATATTGAAATTTCTAGCTTATTCCTACTAATAGTCATTCCCAAGGTATAACATTTCAATTCCTTGTCTATTTCATTCTAGGAAGTATATGGATTGTTGAAGTTGTTGAAACCATGTAGGATTCTAAATCGAATTAAGGAACAATATTAATACCTAATAGAAAATCTAAGTGTAAGAAATCTTAATTCATATTTATGATTTTATATTACTTTTAAACTTTAGTTTACTGTAAACAATACTCAATCTCAATATCATAAGGCTTGCTCTTCTTGAACTAAATACTATAGAAAGAAGAAAAGGGCTAGAGGATGAAAAAAATTGTAAAGATCTATGCTTTGATCCATATCCTATTGACAAAGCAATGTTGCAGGAGAATGTAAAGAAGAGCACTGATATGAAAGAAGTAAGTATAGGGAGAACTCTGTGATATAAGGAATTGGCAATATTTAATAATTCAAATGCTTACAAACAAATTTTTATTTCTTAACTGAGCAATAGAAGAGATGGAAAATGGGCATTTTGAGTAGCAATAACATGAGGCAATCAATCAAAGTAAATATACTCTAAGTACAATTGTTGTATATATTTCATGAGAAGAGAAAAATGATGAGAAATCCTTAATGCAATGCTATAATAGTAGAAGTATTTGGTGCATCACTAAGCTATAAGAAGAAACTTATTACACAAAGAAAGACTTTTAATCCATAATAAAAAGAAAATGTACTAGGTAGAATTGGTAAGGGATGTATGTGCAAAAACAAAAGAAAAAAAAATAAAAGTCACTATAATTCAACACAACACAACTCCTTTAATAAGCAAGGAAAAATAGCAATAGAAGTATCACTAGTTGATAAGGGAACATAAAGTGTAATTCCGATTAGAGGGATGGATCAACAAGGAAAAATAAGCAACTCTCATAAGGAAAGGAGATTAAGAGACATAATATGTGGCCATTGTGTCAAGAGGTAAGGATAAATGGTGTCATATGAAGATTTGGATTAAATCCATCTTCTTGATAATTTTTTTTTAAAATCCTTTTAATTTAACTCTTTAACCACGAAAGTAATAAAAACTCACTTACCCTCAGTAAAATAATAACAACAGTTAGAAAACCAGCTTGAAATTTATTTGCTAATTGACAAAAAGGCTCTCCTTTCCTTCTCAATCATGTCCCTAACCCTAATGTCCAACTTTCCATGGATGTCTCTAAGTTCTCAACTCATTTATGCATCCTTACTTAACAAGTAGTTCCCTAAGGTGGTTAATCTAGACAAGATATCAATTATAGACGAGGTGATCATCTTCGTAGATTAAATGTCACAAATAAAATTCGATGTGATATTAGGAGAATGGAATAATCTTCAAGATGCAAACAGTTGTCAAAGTAGAAATAATCAAGGAATTTATATTGATACTACCAAAAGCAATCCCTGAACAAAACTACCACCTAAATCGTATAATGGCCCAATAGGAGCAAACTTACAAGATAGTAATTTAAGTGATTCTATAGATTATAGATACGGTCATACCATACATTCTGTTGCAAGCAATACTTTTTCTAGAGTCAAGTTAACCCATTTCATTCGCCTTCCAAAATAGAGAGGAGATAATGGCAATGTGAACAAAACCGTACTAAGCTCTCAAGGCTAGAAAAAGTCATTTAAGTTGGAGACTTTATGCTATAGGATAGTTGCAATAATGATGGATGATTAAATCCTCACGTTAAACATGATGCCTATCAAGAGCATATCATGAAATATAAGGGGTGTTGATTCCCTCGAAAGGAAAATGTTGTTTATGAAATCATCAGAGAGTTTAGCTAAACATGTTAATTTTAGTAGAGACAGTTATGGACTTAGTAACTTCATACCTATTGTACTACTAGATTTCATTTGACAATTACCTTTGCATACAAGCACATGGTCAAAGAGGTAGCATGTTGATACTTTAGAATAATGGCACATACATACATCTCTCATGAATCGATTCCATATCATGATTATCGTTAGACCTTTTAACTCAAATGATTTTTAGCAGCTAATTTTGCAATCTTAAAATATTCTATATGATTAATATTGTTAGAAAACTAAATGATTGTGCTATAAGCATAAATAATAGGCCTCGATGTATAATAATGGTTCTTAGTGAAATTTTATTTAAGAAGTGGGATGAAAGTAAAGTTAATTTGATTGAAACTAAAGTAAATAAGGATTGTAAAAGAAGTGGCATAAGTGATTGTTTTGTTGGATCATAGAGCTCTTTGATCTAATAAACAAGAACTAACAAGCCTTTCTTAAACAAAGGTAGTAAGGTATGAATAAATTTAAGTTAGAGAAACATTTACCCTTATATTTTGTCAATCACCCATAAAAAGGAGGCCTTTTGATCATTGCCCAATTGTACTAAATCCCATTTTAGAATAGAAGCTTGTAATAAACATTAGCCATTTGGCTTCTAGGCTATGTAACTACCTCATTAATCTTTTCAATTTTACTCCAAAATGTTTGAGATAGAAATTCTTATTTCCTAATGGCCCTTGTAAAATTCCAACTTTCAACTAAAGTTTAGAATAAATATGCATTTAGGAATTTTTATAAACTAAAAAGAAGACAAGCTATGCTTTAAGGGATAGAATTAGCTCTAAGTTCAACTTCTTTTCTCATCAATTTGGAAAAATTGTTGAGAAAGGACTTAGACATAGTGTTAGCAAGAGAAAAAAAAAAACCTATGAAAAATGAATTTAAGAGTATAAATAGATCACAAATGGATAACATAGCACCAAATTTTATTATTCACTTGTCCTAGCAGCAAGGAGATTCAAAAGTAGAGTCCTTGCCTCATAAGATAATGTAGGGAACTAGATTTGGGACTCATGTAATCTCAACTTTTTAATGAAAACATACTTCATGAATTTGTATCGTATAGAGAATCTCTTTATGATCTAAACAAATTTGATACCCTTAGTGCTTAGATCCAGCCTTTCCTCATCATAAATCTACAAAGTTAAGGAAACCCCTCCAAACACACGAGATTTTTCAATCTTTTCATTTAATAGGATCATAGAACCCCTAGGTAAAGATGGCCTCCATGACTAGCCTTTACAAGAATTTTGGGAAAAGGTATATGATTCTGTAAAATAGCTTATTTATTAAATTTTCTCCATAAGGAAAATTCCTCTGAAGATAAATCAAACTTAACTTGTTCTCATTCCTAAAGTAGGAAGAGCAAATCATATTTCTCGATTCTAACCTATATGATTGTGCACAAACTCCTATAAAATTGTCACTAAGATAGAGGTAAATAGACTTAAATGAAAGTTAGATTCTTTTATTTAACCTTGTTAATCTAGCTTTATGTCAAACCAAATACACATAATTCTCCATAATTTAAGAAGAAGAAGAAGAAGGATTGTAAGATGGATTATAACTAGATTAGATTTAAAGAAAGCTTATGATAAGATCAAATAAAATTTAGTCTTTAGGGCTCTAATTAGCTTCTAATATCCCTAATGGTGGATGGAGCTAATTTTGTATTTTGTGTCCACTACTTCAATTGAAGTGTTATTAAATGGAGACACCTTAGAAAGTTTTTTTTTTTTTTTTCATATAAAGGAATTAGATAAGGAGATATCTCTATATCTATTCATGATCTTACATATGGAGTTCTTAAGTAAACTCACTAAGCAATGTGTGGGGGAAGGTCCTTAGAAACCTTAAAAATCATAGGAAACTCATTATAGGTATCCTACTTCTTTGTTACAAATGACATTATCTTAATGGTTGAAGTAAACCTTTCATCTACAAAAACAATCTTATAAGTCTTAGCCATTTTCTCCAATTGATTGGACCTATACATCAACCACAAAAAAATCAATTTACTCATTTTCACCAAATGTTAAAGAAGACATCAAAGCCTAGATTAGAGAAAATTTGTGGATTTAAAAACTATTTTCTTTAGGATATATCTAAAATGCCTATTATGGACTGGCTTGAAGCATAAACCAAATCAATTGATTTTTCGCTTAAAAAAGAAAAAACATTCAATAGGTATTACACTTCATGTGCTATATACATGTGGCATGTGTCCGCTCCAAATAGAAGGAGTTATAATCGATACAAACCACACCAAGGATCAATAAGGCTAGTCGTAAAGGGTAGTTTCAAGCTTGCAAAAAGTATGAAAACAAGGGTAGAGATGCATGAGAACAGAGAAATAAACAAGCAAAACCACGATCCACTCCAAGGATATGATGACCACCAAAGCTATCAAAGACTTATAGCTCAACTCAATATGATGCATTAGCTAGTCCAATGAGAGTACTCGCCTTCTAGCCTTACTTAAAGATTAGGATAACAATAAAGTAAGCAAAAAGAAATGCTTACAAAAGAGACAGTATAGTACATTCAATAAGTAGTGTACAAAGAATTGAAAAGGGCATAAAGAGAAAATCAAGAAAAGCATTCATCTTGTACGAAAGATTCCATAATATGATTGCTAGGACATGTGGCTATTTGTTAGTGGGTAAATTTCTAGCTAAAATAAACAAATTGTATGGTTAGGCCAGTGACTACCAAGCAGGATTGGGGGTTCTTTCAAGGTGACTTCAACTCAGACATGCTTAGATTAGTTCATATTCAAGTTTATCAAACCAATAGTCAAGCTAGCTGAGATACTACCCGAGTATGTCTCAGGTCAGTAGTTAGAGACTATTGATAAGTACGAAAGGGCTCAACTCAGATAAGGCAACAAACTTATGGATTGAAGTAACCCGGACTCATTAAGCATGGGTTGACACAAAAGAACTTGCTTGGCCATAATCTCAAGCCCTTGAGCTCAAGCTCGGGTTAGAGATCCAATATTCTAATTCCTATCATCTTTGCCAAGTTAATTGGGATTTAGGATCAAATCTAGTTAGTCCTCATTCAATTCTTCCTCGGGTCAATAAGGGCTGAGGTTGTCAATGTTAAACACGTTAGATACTCTAAAGTCTTTTGGTAACTCTAACTGGTATACGTTATCATTTATCTTCTGGAGTATTTTGAATGGTCCTTTAGCTGTGGCAAACAACTTGTTCTTCCTCTTGTTAGGAAACCTTTCCTTACTCTAGTGTAGTTGTACGTAGTTACTAAGTTAAAACTGTTTGGTCTTCCTTCCTTTACCTTTCTCTTTTGGCTTCTCAGCAGCTTGGTCAATGTACTAGGCAACTTGTTGGTAGATCTGTTGGAGGGATAAAGCTCCCGTTCTTGCTTTTAAATCTTCTTGGTCAATCGAGGGCATCGACGTGTAATCAAGGGGCAACTCGAGGTTGAAACCATAAACGACCTCAAATGGGGCATATCTAGTGGTAGCGTACGTTATCCTGTTGTAAGCAAATTCTACTATAGGTAAACAAACGTCTTAATTGGCTAAGTTCTTTGCCATTGCAGCTCGAAGTGGTGACACTAGGCTGTAGTTAATAACCTCTATCTAGCCATTGATTTAGGGATGGCAAGAGTTGCTAAACAGTAGTTTAGTCCCCATTTAACACCATCAAGCTCTCCAAAAATGACTTAAGAATTTTGAGTCTCTCTTTAACACCACACTCCTTGGCACTCCATGCAAGCATATGATTTCTAGCAAAACCAAAGAAGCAATAGCCAAAGCATCGTTAGTTTTGACGCATGGTGCAAAATGTGCCATTTTACTGAACCTTTCCATGACAATCATTACAGAGTCTTTGCCTCGAGTAATTTGAGGTAATTCAAGGACAAAATCCATACTTAGGTCAGCTCATGGTTTGGTCAGAACAAGTAGAGGCATTGCCTTCCCTTGTTCAACTTAACTTTTCACCTTTTTACATACAGTGCATCCCTTAATCACATGGTGCACCAACATGTAATTCAATAGCTCATATGTCCTTTGATCTCCAAAGTGCCTAGATATTCCTCTATTGTAGGCTTCTTTCATTAGTAGCTTCCTAACTAAATAGGTTGGCATATGTAATTTGCCACCTCATAATAGATAACCATCTTCCATATGGTATTTATCCACAATTCTCCCCTTTTCCCAGCGTCTATATATCATACCAAAGTGAGAATCATGTTGATACTATTCTTAAATACTTGCAAACCTTAACAATTTGGTCTACAACTTAGTGAGAAGAACATGTCTTCTTAACAAAGCATCAGCAACTACATTATTCTTACCTTGCTTGTATTTGATGACAAAATTAAATCCTTCCAAAAATTCAATCCATAAAGCTTGGCGTTTAGAAAGCTTTTATTGGCTCTACAAATATCTTAAGGACTCATGATCCATGTAGATAATTGATAAGAGTAAATTACTATAGACTTTTGAGACATATTTACGCATGAATTGTTTATAATTGTGTTCATTTCTAAAGTTCTTGGTACTTAATTATGTAATATATCAATTTCAAATAATTCAAGAACAAGGAGATAAAGTTTACATAAAAACAATGCAATTTAAGATAATCACGATTGTGAGGAGAAAAAAACCTTAAAGGAAGGCTATGATACACTCCATCATGGGCGTGATAATAAAAGATTGGAATGACCAACATTGATCATGCCCTTTATCACGGGCATGGTTAAGAAAGTTGTTATGATCTCTCTATTAGTCACGTTTATGATTATATATTAGGAGGATGATCACTCCCTCGATCATAGGCATGATGAGATGAAATGTTTGTGAAGAGAAGTTTACGTATATGGTCACAACCGTGATTATTGTAGATTTGTGTTATCCAAGACTATTACACCTTGAGTTACGGGCATGATAGGAGTAGACATGATTGTTCTTCTTTAACTTTTTCATACAAACAGGTGCATGGAACAGGTCTTAACACCCGGAGGTGTCTTGAAGTAGTATATTTTAAGCCATTTAACGAGAAAAATATATAAATATACTATAATTTTTAGATGAAGGGATAGATATCATAATCAACATTATCAAGAATATCACATCACCAACCCATAATACACCTATTCATCTACCTTGTACCATTTTTTTATGTTTCGTTTGATTTTTCTTATGTATAATCATTAGTGTAAGTCGTATTCTTCCTAAAATTACTCACGAAAACTGATGGGACTTAATTGTTTATGTATTCATGAAACTTCTACAGTGGAATAAAAAAAGGGGTTTTTACTTTTTACTTTTTACTTATTCCATGTTTTATTTCTGTTTAATTATGATTCTTGTTAGTATATATTATTGCTTTATCACACGTGAGTAGTACGTTGGGACTTACTATATCCATTTAGTATGATTGAGTGCATAGAATAATAGTTTCTTGATATTGTTATTTCTGATGAATTGAACTTAAATAATCTATGTAAGGTGTAGTGCACAACATTGACTTAGGCTAGATTTCAATAGAATATATCGAGAAACAATTTTATAGCTTGATAGTAGAGAAATTATTAGGAAAGTTACTACATTCTTAAGGAAATCGATAGATTAATATGACATCAATGTGATCCAAGTTAGCTGTTAATTCAGAAGAAATTCTAATAGTTACAATTAGGATTAAAAGTAAGTACTTTTGAGAAGAATGCTTGCATAACTATAATTTCTCACAGATAACAAGCATTAGAACAAAAAATATGTATATTGGTTGTATCCTACTAAGTGGTGAAGCAAATATGTATGTTAATCATTGTAATGTTAATAGTTTCTATAATATTTGTGTTGGATAAAAGTTATTGTGGATTAGTGTAGTTTAGCTGGTAAATTAAATAGTTTAATCTTTTCATCACTTGATAAATTTGGTTACTAGATCATAAGAAGATTTATTAGTACTAGTGCTTATATCCATTCCTAATGAAAACGACCCTATACTCATCTATGCTATAAAATGATAGGTATACTCACTTATTGAATCGAGTTAAGGATAGAATATAGGTTTACAAATTGTAAAACTCGGAAGCTCTATTTAGAGGCAATCAACGACAATTTCTTTTGGCAAAAGATAATGTTACCAAATGTGAAGAGTTTGAATTAATGCCAAGAGTTCTTTGTCATACACATAGTAGTTTAGTTGTGCTCCTTTGAGCTTTTCAATATGATAAGCGATAGGCCAACTTTCTTGTATCAGCATAGCTCCAATGTCGACACCTAATACATTGCATTCAAGTTCAAACACTTTATCAAAGTCTAGCAGAGTCAAGATTAAGGTACAGGTCAACCTTACTTTCACCTCGGTGAAACTCTTCTTTCTCTCTCTCCCTACTTAAACTCTATATTCTTCTTTGTTAGCTTAGTTAAAGGTGCTACAATAATACTAAATCCTTAGATAAAGTATCAGTAGAATGATGTCAATCTATGGAAAGTCATCAACTCGGTATATGAAGTTAGGGTTTGGCCACTTAACAATGGCTCAAACCTTCTCTTCATTAACTCTCAATCCTCCTCCAGTAACTATGTAACCTAGGAACATCACCTCCTCCTGACAGAAATAGCATTTCTTCATGTTTCTAAAAAATTTCTCTGCTTGGAGGACATTGAAAATAGCTTAGAGATGATCAATATGACTTGCTAAGTCAACACTAAAGATAAGGATGTCATTAAAGTAGACAATGACAAACTTCCCAATCAGATTCCTTAATACATGATTCATCAACCTCATAAAAGTGCTCAAGGTATTTGATAGCCTAAATGGCATGACCATCCACTCATACAGGCCATGTCAAGTCTTAAAAGCAATCTTCCATTCATCCCCTTACCTTAATCTTGCTGAACACCTTGGCACCACTTAATTCATCTTGCATATCATCTAGCCTCAGAATAGGGTATATGTACTTGATTGTAATTTGTTGATAGCTTTGTTGTCCACACACATACACTAAGTATTATCCTTCTTTAGAACAAGCAATGCAAGCACAATACAAGGGCTAAGACTTTCTCTTACATATCCCTTCTCTAATAGCTCATTGACTTATCTCTAGAGCTCTATAGCTTGCTTTGAATTCATTCTATAAGCTAGCTAATTCAGTAAGGTAACACCAGGTATAAAGTCTATGCAATGTTCTATGCTTTGGAAAGGGGGTAACCCTTCTTGTAGTTATTCCAAAAACAGGTCTACATACTCATCTAATAGCTCCTTAATCTTTAGGGATAGTTCAACTTACTCCTTTAGCTCTAATAGTCATTTGACCAACAAAAAGATCGACGTGTCTACTTTAGTAGCTTCTTGGAGCTTGGTTCGACTCAAAACCAAAGCCTTCTTGGTTTCTTAAGTTAACTTAGCTTGTAGTCTACTCCCTTAGCTTAGGGTCATGGGGTTCAGGGTAATTTTCTTACCACCTTTCTCAAACACATACATGTTCTTGAAGCTGTCATGGATAACCCTCTGATCAAAAAGCCAAGGTCTACTAGTAGCACATGAGACATATAAATAGGCAACACATCATAGAAAATTTCATCAAAATAGTTTCCAATTGAAATCAACATCAACATTTGTTGAGTGGCATATAGTGCTCCCTTCTCGTTCAACCAATGTAGTTGATAAGGCCTTAGATGTGAAATGGTCAACAACTTGAGCTTCTTAATCAAGTCGGTAGACACTAAATTAGTATAACTTCCACTATCTACAATGAGTGCACATACTTTCTCATTTACTTTACAAGTGATAAGGAATAAATTCTCTTTCCGCTTCTCCTTAGTAGAGGGTTCTATACTTATCGTACATCGGACAATTGAGGTCAATTTGTCCAAATCCTCGATGAACACATACTCTTCAATAAGCTCATCCCCTTAGGTGGTATCTTTTTCAGGAACAACCTCCTCTTTAGGCTCCTCATCAATATTATCCACGTTGAGTTTTGGAACATCTACTTTGATAATCATAGCTCTTCTATTTGGACACTAAGCAGCCATGTGTCCAAACCCTTGACATCTAAAATACTTGATCTAGCTCGTCTTCCTCCTAGATCCTTATCCCTTCTCAAAAGTTCTCAACGACACTTCACCACCAATTGGCTAGCTCTTCTGTTCAACTCTAACATCTATTCTTCTACTTGGCTAGGAACTTTGCTAAGCTCGATAGCTTCCTTCAGTAGGTTGGCTTAATTGAACTGGTCGACTCATTGGAGGTCAGCTCAACCTATTCCATTTCTATCTTTCTATTCTCTAGGCTATTCTTATAACCTCGTCCAATACGGTAAACTATTAAAGCTCCACGATATCTCGAATGTTGCCTCTCAATCCAATAAGAAATCTAGATACTATTTAGGGTAATAGTTCATCCACTTCACATCAAATCATGAGTATTTGGAAGTCATAAACATATACATCAATAGTCTGGCTTTTTAGTCTCAGCTCTTGAAGCTGAGCAAAAGTATCTTTCATATATGTATCCAATACGCATTTGTTCTTAAGTATCCTATTCATCTCAGGCTAAGTGTTTACTTCCCTATATCTTTTTCGTTTTCTCATAATTTGTAGTATAACCTGAGAACTCTATAACAACAGTCCTTACTTTCTCATAGTCTTCATACTAGTAGTAATCAAAAACACATTCAACCTTCTCCTCCTAATCCAAATAATCATCTGCATTCTTAAAAATATTAAAGCTTAGAATTTGAAGCTTTACATGGTCGATAACTCAAGGTGCTCAAGCTCGCTCCTCTTCTTCAATATATTCTTCTTCTCCTTCTTCATCTATATCACCTAAGTCAATTCTTCTCTATACATATCTAAAGGGAATCAAGCTATGGGACCCCTGACTCACAGCTAAGCCCGAGGACTAAAGGGGCTGGTACGTCGAAGCCTTATGTTCTAACTAACCCCTGCTGAGACCGAGTACTTCCTTACCGAATCACCTTTAATGCCGTGCCATATAACAGCCCATTATTCTGTGGTTTGCCGAGTAGATGAGTACTCTTTAGTTCCAAGCCGTACAATCACTCAGCATCATCTTGCCAAGAAGCTGATAGAGAGAATTTGGACTGATTAAGCCATCCTTGCTCGGACAAGCCCATCTATCCGTACTTTTTGTCTGCATCTCCTAACGACCTCGCCAATGCTGCATTGCCACATGTACAGTATCACATGTAGAATTTGTAGCACCAATGATTATTTTCCTTGTATATTCATTTTTGTCCCTTTATAACATGTACATTACCCCCCTTAGGAAATATCCTTTTTATCTTTTCCCTTTTAGACAAGTTGCCCTAGATTGTGAGTATAAATACCCTTATACTTATAGTTGTAACAGATCAAATAATCTTCAATACACTTTTGAGTACCTTCTTCCCTACATAAACACTGTTGTTTACTCTCAGCATTACTTTTATCCTTTCCCTTAAGCAAGGTTAAGTAGCGAGTAACCTCATTGGACTAATTCATGCGTTACATCAAATTGTGTCATGAGTACTCAAAAGTTCCATTAGTGCATCATATCCTTTGGAGCTGTTCGTGGGTTTTGCTTACTGTTTTCATCTTTTGCTTTAACCTTTTCGTACATTTCCCCATTGACACTTTTCAAGCTTTCTGCAAGCTCAAGCCCATTCAACAACCGGCCTTGGCTGTTCTTAGTTACGGTATGCAACATCTTAATATTAGAGAAGAGGTTTTGTGTGAACTATAGTTAACTCTTCTTAGATTTTTGTTATGCTTTGTTTTGCCTATATGAAACGAAGTCAGTTATTAAGTTCATTTTACTATGGTGTTATTAGTTATTCACTTTCTGAAGTGTTTGTTTAAATTCTAAATTTGTGAGGAAAAATGAGAGACCCAAATATGAATGTTGGTACCGGTTGTAAGCCCTAAAGATAAACCAAGTAACCGTAGGATTGAATTTAGTACACAAATTTTAAAGCAATCAGTTAAAAGATCCGATCGAACTTAAATTATAAACTATAGTTAGAAATATTAGAAAAAATGTCTCCGTAAACTTGAATTTAAGGAAATAAGTAATAAAATAAGAAACTACAAAATTTTCAAAATTTAAGTATATTACTTGTTAATTATCGGAAAGGCAAAAAGTGCAATTTAATAACTAATAAATTGGTAGAGATAGATTATATGTATACTAAAAGTCATAGAATAACCTAAATAATAATTAATAATGTTTACTTGTATCCCACATGTATTTATGTGTAAATAAAAATATGCGAAATTACCTAAATTGCCTGAAATTAGCTAAAAATGTACTAAATAATTAAAGAAAATTATAAAAAATTAAGGAAAAATAAAAAAAAAATCAAGGAAAGGGTGAAAGAACCAAATTGAGTCATAGCAGCAAGGGAAGTAAGAAAAAAAATTAACCAATAAAAAATAAGCAACACAAAAGGCAAATTGGAAGGGATTTAACCATTATCTTGTCCTAATTAATGCATAATAATTTCTACAAGGCTCTATAAATAGTAAGAAAATTTACAAAGCTCATTTGGTTAGTTAGGAATTAGGAAAAATTGAGAACACCAAAATTGAGAGAAAAAAATTAGGGTTTTAGAAATTTGTCTCAAATCTGTGCAAAGGGAGCAAGAAGGTTGAATCGACACACCACCACTACTTGGAACCAAATCACCACCACTACTCCACTCCAAACCCACCACCTGGACCAGCCGATACATCTGAACCGATGTTGGAGGCCAAAAAGCCATCGAACTAAGTGAGTCTTACATCTTCTCCGATTTTGTAAAATTTCTTACAATTATTTATTTTTCCTAGAAAATTATGAAATTTATTATTCTGAGATTTTATTGTATGTTGATTTAGGGAAAAATAGTGATTAAATTTAATCACGTCTGTAAATATATGGTTCATAAGAAATTAGACAAAACCGAGCATGATTAGAATTAGAAATAAATAGGCTTAGGAGTATAATTTGGAGCTCAAATTTTTTCTGTAGAATACTTAAGCGATATATAACAGTGCTATGAAGCCATTTTTTAAAAATTAATTTTCAAATTTTTTAAGTAATTTTTTAGCCCTAAAATGATGAAATAAAATGGGTAATTTTGGGTTAATTAGGTAATTAAATGATTAATTATTGATTTAAAAAGTAATTAGATGTTTAATAATGTTAATCTCTGATGTGGAAACCTAATCCTAATATTTGGATATAGGAATTATGTGGTAATTGTAGGAAATTAGGAATATGTGGAATTGGAATTTTAATAAATATGAAAAAATTAGGTTAATTTGGATAATATAATAATAAAATCAGTATATAATAAATCTGAAACAAAATTTAATTTTAGGTAATTGGATAAAAAAAATGTAAAATTTTCTCATATCGGAAATAAATCCGGTACCCCAATTCGGATTAGAATGTACCGAATAGGTTAGGATACTAAATTAAGACCAAGTGTGATATTAGAATACTCGAGCTTAATGTGATTAATTTCACATTAGGATTCGAGTGTATTTAGGATTCCTCGTAGTTAAAGATAATATAGAACCAAAACTGAAATTTAATTTAGAAACTGAACCCCGAACTAAGGTAGAGTGAATCATTAGTAAATAATAGATATACATGGAGAAGTGAGTTAAATTATAACTTATAATATGTATCATTAAAGTATGAGTATTAAAAAGACGTATTTGTATTATAGGATACCTAGAGATAAACCAACTTGCAATTAAGTGATTGAATGATCAAGAATTCCAAGTAAGTTGGGTTTTTTACTTCACCGTATTTGGAGTACTATTTTAAGGTACTCGAAGACTTAGGGTTGTATATGATTGTGATTGTAAGTAGCTTTATGTATATGCTTGTGTATCTGACTTCGTATTGAAATTTGTGTTGTGATTGATTGTTTATTATGATTGAATTGGTGTGAAATTGTCTGAATACCCTAAATTGAATTTAATCCTAATCGACTCTAATACCCTAAATTGTCATGCATTGCAACCCTTTAAAGGATCATTAAGATTCTCCAACCAAACACCAATACCTTAAAAAAAAAATAGTGCTGGATAGCAAATTGGTCTTTTCCTCATCCTTAGCCGAACTAAGTTATAGGAGAGGAGGTCATAGTGAAGATAAAGGCATTGGTTCGAAGGTTAGTCTTAGGAGGAGCAGTGTCTCCATTACATAAACTTGGGTTTGGTTGTAAGTTGTTGCACAACATGAAAACTCCTCAACCTGGATTAGAGATGGTGAAATTTCTCTGATTTCGCAATAGACCGGACTATGTTGTATGATGACACTTGCTTATTACATTGCATGAAAATAATTGCTTGATAATCTTCTTTGTATTCGTTAACATACATGTGTCTCTAATTCAACTTACTAAGCTATAGTTGCTCATACCCGTATAGATTCTTTTGCAGGTCCTGATCTCCGAATACTCCGAGTAATATGCCGCCCTACAACTATTCAAAGGTTAGTTCTTTTGAAGCCTGGGGTGTGAGGATCAATTAGCCTAGTAGGTAATGTATATCTAGAGTCTCCTTAATAGCTTATGACTGAAAGACTGATAATTAATATGTAAATTAGCTGACTATTATGTTTGATGTAGAATTTCCTAGGAAATTCTATGGAATGCACATGTAATTATATATGCTAACCTAAAGTTCTTAATAATTACTGTAACTTTAGCTAAATTCTTAATTGGATTGTTTACTTCAAAGCGAGGAGTCATCGACGCCTTGTATAGATCATATTTATGGTACGTATTGTAAGGCTAGTTACTATCGTAGAATAGTTTACACAATGGGACTATTGCTACATTGTGACTTTGAGGCGTAACACCAATGATGATAGTGGAGTTGTCCACCATGGACGTTAATCTCAAGGAACTCCTAAAAGCACTAACAAGAGACTCGATGAGGTAGCAAACCTCCTAGTAGATCTAACTCGAGCTGTTCATGCATTATCTTGCCAACCCACTAAAGCCACGTAAAACACTCTACAAGCTGCTCAACTTGTTAGAGGTCAAAACCCAGTTCGACAATTTCGAGGTGGATGAGTTGACGGACGAGTAAGGCGAAGGATAGACTTGAGAGAGCTTGATGAGGAAGAAGAGGAATATTTTGAAGAGGAGCATTTACGAATCCCTAAAGCATCTAACCATGTGAAGCTTCGTATTTCGAGTTTCAATTGATCTGGGAATGTTTACGAGTATTTGGATTGGGAAGAGAAAGTAAAGCGTGTGTTTGATTATTACCAGTATGAGAATTACAAGAAAGTGAAGACTGCTACTGTTGAATTTTCTAGATATTCCGCCATGTGGTGGATGAATTTTCAAGCCATAAGAAGAAGAGAGGGGTACCAAGATATTAATACTTGGCCTAAGATGAAGAGGGTATTCAGAAACAGATTTGTACTGGAAACATATCTTCAAGATACTTTCACACGGCTTCAGGAGCTGAGATAAGTAGGTCGAACTATTCATGAATATGTTCAAGAATTCCAAATGCTTATGATATGATGCGAAGTAGAGGAACCACCTACCCGAACAGTTTTAAGGTTTGTCACTGAGTTGAGAGGAGACATCCAAGATATTGTGGAACTCCAACAATTTAACATAATGGATGAAGCTATTAGGATTGCCTAATGGGTAGAGAGGCAAAGAAGAAGCCGAATAGAGACGAGAGTGCCAACCAGCTGACCTAGACAGGCAAGTCAACGGATACTGCCGAGTATTGAGTCGAGAAGTAGGATAGATGTCAAAGCTGAGCAGACAAGCTAGCTCGAAGATGTAGTGCCAACCCGAACATATGAGAAAGGGCAAGGGTTTGGCAAGAAGACTAGCCAAATCAAATGCTCCAAGTGTTAGGGGTTCAGACATATGGCTGCTTAGTGCCTGAACCAAAGGACAATGGTCATTAAGAGAGACATCCTAAAGTTAGACATAGAGAATACGGATGAAGAACTTGAAGAGGAGGAGGTTCCTGCCAAGAAGGAGAATGTTGAGAAAGAGTTGATTCAAGAAGACGTGTATGTCGAGGACTTGAACCAGCTACTCATGGTTGTCTGATGCATTATGAGGGTGGAACCCTTACGAGAGGAAGAGTAGAGAGAGAACTTATTTCATATCACCTGTAAGGTGAATGAACAGTCGTACACCCTCATTGTAGATAATGGAAGTTGCATCAATGTGGCGTCAGACGACTTAGTCTCAAAACTGAGGTTGCCGATTGGTGCACATCTAAAGCCATACAAGTTGCATTGGTTGAGTGAGAAAGGAGCATTACACATCACTCGGTAAATACTACTGCCAATCATTATCAGCAATTACTTTGACCAGATTCTTTGTGATGTGCTGCCTATGTACGCTTCCTACATGTTGTTAGGAAGACCGTGGTTGTTTGATAAGAGAATTATCTACAACGGTTACAAGAATACCTACATGCTTGGGAAGGATGATCAGAAGACCACGCTGAATCCAATGCCATCGAGAGAGGTTCACAAGTTACAGAAGAAACTTGCTTGTAGATCAAAGAAGGCTCTAGTGATGAGTAGAGCCAAGCTTCGAGAGGCCATTAATGTCGATGAATTAACCTTCCTTTTGGTTAGGCAACTATTGAAAATGAAGGGGCGAGATAAATTACCCCAAGAGGTGAAGGACCTATTAGATGAATATACTGACCTATTCCTAGAACAGTTACCTGAAGGGTTGCCCCCGACCCGAAGCATAGAACACTGCATTGACTTAATACTCAACGCTACACTGCTGAACAAGCCAACTTATCACATGAATCCTAAGCAGGCTTCTAAGCTCCAACATCAAGTCAATGAGTTGCTGGAAAGAGGATACGTGAGGGAGAGTTTCAACCCCTGTGCTATATTTGCACTTCTAATGCCGAAGAAGGATGGAACCTGGTGGATGTGTATTGATAACCAAGCCGTGAACAAAATCACGATTAAATATAGGTATCCAATCCTAAGGTTAGAAGACATGCTGGATGAACTGAGTGGAGCCAAAA
The DNA here is from genome assembly GCA_024138015.1 of Lumnitzera littorea. NCBI lineage: Eukaryota > Viridiplantae > Streptophyta > Magnoliopsida > Myrtales > Combretaceae > Lumnitzera > Lumnitzera littorea. The sequence continues at coordinate 91,717,529 of JAMXBB010000001.1, read as the reverse complement.
TTTTCAACAAGATTGATCTCAAGTCCGGCTATCATCAAATCCACTTAAGGCCAGGAGATGAGTGGAAGACTGCGTTCAAAATTCGACATGGACTTTACGAGTGGATGGTCATGCCCTTTGGCTTGTCGAATGCCCTGAATACCTTCATGAGGCTTATGAACCATATGCTGAGATATCTCATCAAGAAGTTTGTCATAGTGTACTTTGATGACATCCTGATCTACAGTTCCAACATGTCGAGTCACTGTGAACACATCAGAGTAGTCTTAGATATTCTTCGTGCCGAGAGATTATTTGACAACCTAAAGAAATGTTGTTTTTGCCAGCATGAAGTGGTATTCTTAGGTTATAGAGTCAGTGGAGAAGGCTTATGAGTCGATGATGAAAAGATCCGAGTAATTGTTGAATGGTCGACCCTTGTTACTTGTGCCGAGGTGAGAAGTTTCTATGGATTGGCTTCGTTTTACCGAAAGTTCATCAGGAACTTCAGTACCCTTGCTGCACCACTTACTGAATTAACAAAGAAAAACATCGACTTCTGATGAGGAGAAAAGGAGAAGAGGAGTTTTTCCATGATAAAGAAGAAATTGACCTCCGCCCCGGTATTAGTGATATCCAACTATGATAAAATTTTTGAGCTAAAGTGTGATGCTTCAAGTATTGGAATAAGCGTTGTCCTAATATGAGAAGCAGCACTATCTACTGTCGAGAGAATTTGTCATATATACTGACCACGAGTCACTGCGGTACCTCAGAAGTTAGACCAAACTATCCAAATGGCAAGCGAGATGGGTTGAATTCCTTGAGGGATTTGATTTTGTGATCAAATACAAGCAAGGAAAGAGTAATGTAGTTGTAGATGCTCTTTTGAAGAGGCATACACTCTTATCAGAACTGTAGACCATACTGTTTGGTTTTGTGAGTATCATAGAATAGTACTCCGAGGATCCATATTTTAGACCAATAATTTTGCGATGCATGGATAAGAGGACAGTGGATGAGTATTATGTAGAGGATGGTTATTTGTTCTAAGGGGGGAAACTGTACGTGCCGACTTGTTCCTTACAAGAATTATTAATTAGAGAAGCTCACATGGTAGACTCTTCGGACACTTTGGAGAACGGAGAACCTATGAACTATTAAATGGCCAATTCTTTTGGCCAAAAATGCGAAGGGATTTACACTAAGTGGTTGAGGGCTGTATTGTATGCAAAAAGGCTAAGTGCCATGCTAACTAAGGGAAAGCAATGCCTCTACCTATTCCGATAAGACTGTAGACTAAGCTAAGTATGGACTTTGTTCTCAGACTACCGATAACTACTTAGGGAAAAGATTCTATGATGGACGTCGTAAATTGGTTTAGTAAGATGGCATACTTTGTACCCTACACCAAAACTAACGATGCCTTAGCTATTACTTCTCTTTTCTTACAAGAAGTTGTGTGAATACAAGGTATGCCGAGAAGTGTAGTCTCTAACAAAGACCCGAAGTTCTTAAGCCATTTCTGGAGAGCCCTATAGTATCGGTTGGGAACCAAATTGCTTTTCAGTACCTCATGTCACCCCCAAACCGATGGCCAAGTAGAGGTGGTTAATCGTACTTTGGGGTTACTACTCTAAGCTACAGTAGGCAAGAACATGGCTAATTGGGACGTCTACTTACTAGTGATCGAATTCACCTATAACTGAACCATACATGACACTACCAAGCAGACTCCCTTTGAGGTGGTCTATAGATTTAATCTCGAGTTGTCCTTCGACCACGCCCCTATACCAGCACTACGCAAGAGGACCCTAATGCCTTGGCTAGAGCATAATCTCTTTAGCACATCTACGACAAGGTCACTCAGTACATTGACTAAGTTGTCAGGAGAATGTGTGAAAAGACTAAGGGTCGGTCGGCCAAATAGTTTCAACCGAGAGACTTTGTATGGCAATACCTTAGCAAGGAGCAGTGCTTGAACAAAAGGAAGAACAAGCTATCTATAAGGGCGGAAGGACCTTTTAGAGTCCTCTAGAAAATTAATGACAACATCTACAAGTTGAAGCTACCTGAGGACTATAGGGTTTCTGATACCTTCAACATTGCTGACCTTAACCCATATCACCTTGACGGAGGACTGAGTGAACACCATTCGGATTTGATTCCAAATCTAAAACAACCAGGAAAAAATGATGGGAATCAAGCTCCGAGACCCCTGACTCGTCGCTGAGCCCGAGGACTAAAAGGGCCAGTACATTAAATCCTTACGTTCCAACCAACCCCTACCGAGACCAAGTACTTCCTTACCAAATCACCTTTAATGCCGTGTCATATGATAGCCCATTATTCTATGGTTTGTCGAGTAAATGAGTACTCTTCATTGTCGAGCTGTACAATCACTCGGCATCATCTTTGTTAAGAAGCTGACAAAGAGAATCCGAATTGATTAAGCCATCCTTGCTTGAACAGGCCCATCTATCCATATTTTTTGTCCACATCTCCTAATGATCTTGCCAATGCCACATCACCACATGTATAGTATCACATGTAGAATCTGTAACACCAATGATTATTTTCCTTGTATATTCATTTTTGCCCCTTTATAACATGTACATTGCCCCCCTTAGGAAATATCCTTTTTGTCTTTTCCCTTTTGGACAAGTTGCCCTAATTTATAAGTATAAATACACTTATACTTATAATTGTAATAGATCAAATAATCTTCAATACACTTTTGAGTACCTTCTTCCCTACGTAAACACTATTGTTTACTTTCGGCATTACTTTTATCCTTTCCCTTAAACAAGCTTAGGTAGCGAGTAACCTTATTGGACCAATTCGTGTGTTACATCGAATTGTGTCGTAAGTCCTCGAAAGTTCCATTGGTGCGTCATATTCTTTGAAGCTGTTCGTGGGTTTTGCTCACTATTTTCATCCTTTACTTTCACCCTTTCGTATATTTCCCCATTGAATCTTTTCGAGCTTTCTGTAAGCTCAGGCCCATTTAATGACCGACTTTGTTTGTTCTTAGTTACGGTTCACAACAATATCCTCCTATTCCTCCACCTCAATCTTATCGAGCTAGAGTCTATCTTCTCGTAGGTTAAGCAGCTTAGCAAGCATTCTGCACAGCCTTAGTAGATCAAAAGGTCAATGCATGAACAACTCTAGTCAAATCAACTATAAGGTTAACCACCTCATCTATTTGCTCATCTATACTTCTAGGGGTGTTCTTAGGTAATCGTCCATGGTGGACAACACCACTATTGTCATCTCTTATACCAGCATTAATACTTGGATTCATTATACCCTCGACAAAACTTAGTAAACAAACTTAGAATCCATGAAGTAATAGGTACTATCTTCTTAAGCCAAACAACTCACACACACACGCACTTCTCCACACAAATGTTCAACTAATCTATGAACACAACAACTACTCTAAAGAACAATAAACCCAATTGAAATTTGCTTTATTTTTCTATGCACGAAATAGAGTTAACAAAGTACACAATAACAGCAAACCACTACACCTTCTACTTGCTTAAACACTCACAACTAATCTCTATGCAACTATAACACACTAGCACACAAATACTACTCTCAAAAAAGCTTAAACATAACCTACTTAAACGAACCTCTACTTTGATACAGAGATTACATGAATCGTGCCAAAGACTGACAAGGATGGTTGCGAGGGGTGGGTTCAAGCTTGTAAAGAGCTTGAAAATAATGGTGGAGATGTACGAGAACAAAGAAACAAACAATCAAAACCATGATTTGCTCCAAGGATATGACATACCTCGAAACTATTGAAGACTCACGACTCAACTCGATATGACGCACAAGCTAATTTGATGAGGGTACTCGTTACCTAGCCTTACTTAAAGGTTAGCATAAGAGTAAAGTAAGCAAAGAGGAATGCTCACAAAAGAGACAATATAGTACATTCAATAACAGATGATGATGATGCAGCTACATTTACAATGGGTATTTATACCCAAAATATTAAGGCAACAACTATAAATGGAAATGAATAAAAAGGGCAAACTCCTAAATAAGTAATGTACGAAGAATAGAAAAGGGCATAAAGAGAAAATCAAGAAAAGCATTCTTTTTGTATAGAAGATTCTATTATACGATTGCTAAGATACACAATTGTTGGTTGGTAGGTGCTAAAATAGACAAATTGTATGGTTAGGCTGGTGATTACAAAGTAGGACTAGGGGTTCTTCCGAAGTAAGTTTAGCTCGAACATGCTTAGAGTAGTTCAAATTTAGGTCAGCCAAACTAATAGTCGAGCAGGCCAAGCTGTTGTTCGAGCGTATCTCAAGTTGACAATCAGAGACTATTGATAAGTACGAAAGGGTTCGACTTGGACAAGGCAGCAAACTAGTAGATTGAAGCAACTCAGACTCATCAGGCACTGGTTAACACAAAAGAACTCGCTTGGCCATACTCTCACCTTGAATAGGAGGAGTCATAATAGTCCCGCCATGTAAATTAACATAAGATAAAATCCGACTTACAACTAATATTATAGATGTAACCTGCACAAAGCATACTCGACTCAACTAGCTTGAAGCATCTAGTCTAACACTTGTTAATTACAAGACTTGTACGATTCCCATAATATAATAGTATTTACATAAGTATTTACACATCAAAAGTCCCAATTCACATAAAAACCTTACAAAAGCCATAGGTTCTAGAGTATGTGTACAATAAAGTACGAAACTAGTGGCCATCCTAGGGTATCCCAGTTAGTTTCCACAAAAACCAAAATAAACCCAAAACACATGTCTAGATCCTGTAAGTCTTCAAGTTCCTCACTCCCTCAAACTGACGTACATTGACTTGAGAGTGATTATAATGCTGCATTCTTAACCTTTACTTAGTATCTGCAAAAAAGTTTATAGGAACGTGAGTACAACTAGCTTAGTAAGTGAGACAGAGACAAAAGAATACATTAAACACAAACATGGTTTTCAATCATTATATTTAAATGAAGTGCAACACAAACAAACAAATGAGACATCACATAGTGTTAACCGGTCCATTGTGAAGTTAAAGAAATTTCATCCGCTTTAACTTAGATTAAGAAGTTTCAATAGGACTCAAATTAAACCAAACTTAGGTTTGGGCAATAGAGAACATCTTCCTCTAGATACTACCTTCCAACTACAGCCCTTAACCTTACCACAACCTTCTCTCATGTCACTTAGTTTGACTAAAGGTAGAGAAATGACAATTTCAGCTATTTTCATTGAATGGGTCATTATTTGGTTTAATATACCTAATTGTTACCCTAATGGGTTATTATGCATGCCTAGTTAAGTTAAGGGTCAGTCTTCAGTTAACTCTAGTTAGGGGTGATCAACAAATTAGCATGAAAAAGAAAATCAAGCATATTCATACCAAGCATTATTCCAAGTCTACAATTTAAGAAAATAATCACACACGAGGAATGCACACACTCAACTAAATTACAAACAAAACCAGTTGCACTCCTAGGCCTCTAAGTACTCTGATACATTACTTCAACATGCTGTGATGCATGGAATCCAACTTACTTACACGTCACTAACTCACTATTCTTAACTGTCACCCTGTTGATCTTCAATTATCCTTATACATACACAATAAATTAGTTTTATTCTATATCTGATCCTTGAATTAATAGTAATCCATTCATTTTATATGATTTTCGATGTTTTAACATTAGTTTTATAAGTTATTTTCACACACAAGTTAGGATTTCTTAAGTAGTTTAGTAGTTTTTATGAGTTATTTTAGGTTAAAACATCCTCTAAATAACCCTTTTTCTCGTTTACTTTAAGCCTTTAGGAAATAATCCTCTGATTTAACTTCTTAATTCCTTTGTACTTACATTTCACCTTTAAATTTGTCTTTGATTCTACTTCTGAGTAAATTCCTTAGTATAGTATTCATTCAAAATCCTCTAAATTATTCTTTATATTTAACTAACTTCCTATAATTAAATAATTTGCTTACTTTTTCTCTAACTCCAACTAAGAATAACAAAAAATAACACTCCATTCATCATTATCCAGCTTCCTTACTTTCTGATATCTCACGTAACACATCATAATTCATCAATTTTTAAAATTTCCATCTACTAACCTACATACATAAAGGGTTACATTCTTGATTTCAATAACTTCTTCAAATAAAACCATAGTTATTAAAATCATGATTCTACCAATACGATTATATGATTTTATGATTTTAGGAGATTCTTTCCATTTAACTCGAATGTAAAAAATTTTTTGTATAGAAATTTATGTTTTTAATTAAGTTACATGTTAAACGTGGTGGAAACTTATGTTTTTAATTAAGCTTACCGATTTTACATATCTGAATTGAAAGAGCTAAGTTACAAAGAAAGACAACGGAACTTTTACAAGTCATCAATTATTATGGTATTATATCGTCTTCCTATACTATTCTATTTCTTTTTCTCTCTTGCTCTCTCCTAATTCCTTATTTGAAGGTCATAGCCTTCATTTAAGTTGTAGTTCCAATAGAAAAGTTTAAAGGAAAACTATATACTTTAATTTATACCATTAACGATTTAAGATGAGTTAAAAGATTTGGTTCACTTTAATTCATTACTTTTAAAAGAGGATGGAAAAAAATTTAGTTTCAACTTTATGTGTTCTTTTTCCATACATGTTAAATTATATATTTAGAACTTTTATGAAAAAGAAAATAACTTAATTTCTTTGTCTCCATTATATATTTCAAGTTACATTTATAGTTTTTTGAAAGCTGTTTTACATAAGTTATAAAAACTTATATTTCTATATTTTGACTCAATGCTTCAAGTTTATAGACCTTCTGGCGATTCTAAGTACGATCGTAAGTTTAATAACCTTAAATAAAATTAAATTCCACAACTCCAGAACACTATAAATATTCTAAAAGTTGAGGGAATTACAACAAAAGGAATCAATGTTTAAGGCTAAGTTTAAATAGGAGATCAACGTTTTAAAAAGTTAAAATAAGGAATTAACATTTGATAAAATGGTTCAGATAAGAGATCAATGTTTCAAAAAGTTCAAATAAGATATCAACGTTTTACAAAGTAATTTAAATAATTTTATGGATTGACTATTATGAATCCCTTATTTAAACCATCTTGTAAAACGTTGATTCCTTATGTGAACTTTTCAAAATGTTGATTCCCTATTTTAACTTTTTGAAACGTTAATCCCCTGAACTTATCTCCCAACGTTGATCCCTAACGTTATAATTATATATTGAATTTAACCAAAAACCCAATTTTTAGCCTAATTAAGAGTTAAAAAATTCATAAAATAATGATCTTTTCATAGCATTTTAAAATAAGTATAGGAAAGTTTACAGAACAATTTAAGGGTCAAAATTATATCATTTAGACAATTTATTTTGATATAAAAAATAACATGGTTTGGCTAATTTATTAAGGACATATATTATATCTACAAAATTTACATAAAATAATATTTTTCTTGAATTCTATACACAAAAATGAATTTATGTAGAATTTTCTAGATATATTTAATATTTTAAATTATGTGAAAATCGATATAAAATAGACACTCACTAGAATCTTACTCTCCGACCACCAATGACAGCTTCCACCCTCTTGGCCGACCCCAATGTTAGGTCCTCTATCAAATGGTAGTGACGATTGGTCCCTAGCAACCCCTTAAACCCATGAACCTCTAACTACCCAAAATTTATCTTATATTTTGCTTATTTTCCCAGATTTTCTTCTTTTGTTTCCTTAACCCAAGATTATTATTCCTAGATTCCTATTTGTATATCTGAGATTGTAAAGAGGTTTTCCAAATTTTACAAGGCTTTGTGGTGTTTGCAAATAAAATGTTTTCTCTCTCCTCTTGAAAACTTAACTTGTATACTAAGCTTTAATACCACACTATTGATGTAATTTCTTATTTAATTAATAGTAGAGATAAATTAAGCCCTAAAAATGCATAATATATTATAGATGCTTGGAAAAGAAAGATGAAGGAAATTTTGGAATTGGTAATGGCAATATCTCTTCATAATCCTAAAGTTAAGTTATTCCTTTAGAGCATCTATCATGAAGCTCTACCTATTGTAGCACAATTGAGAAGACAAGAAATCTCATCTACAATTGTTACTCAAGGTATTAGGATCCTAGTGAAACATATACTACACTTTTAGAGACTATCAAAGTGTGCTTACTTTTCTAAAAAATTTCTAGCTTAGAGAAATACGAACTTAACAAGAAGTACAAAACTTTAGCAAATGGATTAAGTAGAATAATATTTGTAAGAAAAAGGACCTACCAGCATGTGAACATTGTGGCCTATTATCTTTACGATCATACTATGGATGATTTAAATTGAAAGAAATAATCTAGTTTTCAGAAGTCAACATAATTCCTTCTAGATGTAACAAAAAAATAAAAAATAAAAAATTCATAGCAAATAGGAAACTTTTGTGCATAAGAATAAAGACGACAATCCAGTAGATACATCTAGATCTTGGTTACACTAAATTAAACACAGATTACTCACCGATTCATTATGGGAGTACCACAATTGGGGGGAGAGATGATGGAGGTATGGATCATTGGATTTTTCAAGAAAGTTGGTAAAATGGATATATTAGCTGCAAAAATATAGGCATTAGAATTTGATTATAGTCATAAAATAGAATGAACCACAATTTCTCTTTTGAATGAGCCTAAAAGAAGTACACAAAAATACTCAAATGTAATTTCTTTTTACAGGAAATTTTTATGTAGCTTTATGAAGAACTTGGGCCGACGTATACTAAGATAGAAAGCGGCCATGATACTGATGCGCCTACAATAATGGTTCAATCAATCCTTAAAGGTGAATGTTTGCTTAGTTCCACATGCTTGTATATCTTTTTTATTCTTTTTTTTTTTTCCTTCATTTTTGCCAATTCTTCTTTGTTCAAAGGTTTACTGTAATACTTCTTAAATACTGGATGGCAAAAATCTAATCATTGAGACATCTTTTAATATGATAGCTTGGAGTATATCAAAACTCTGTGGTTAACTGTACTTAAGCTAAATCCATCCTAAAATGGGTGATTTCTTGGGAAGTTGTTATACCAAGGAGCAAATTGTGCATCATTCCATACCAAAATGAAAAACACTTTAGAGGGAGGAGTTCTATTTGGGTTATAGCCACCATACCAAAAGGTGCTTCGATAATTAGAGTTTTGTTGCTTAATATTTAAGCGTTATTACAATCCACTCCTCTTACGAATCTCCCAACCTTATCAGTTTTGTTATATAGGTCTAAGATCACCACCATGTAAGGACTTCATCCTTTTGGTTGATAGATTGCTCTGATACCATCTTTTTAATGACCTGATTAGAACTCATCACATTAAAGTATTGTCCACTTTGGCATGGAATACTATTCAATTTTGCCCCTTAGTGTAACAACTTTGTAGGAAGTCATCCATTTTGGGATTAACCTAACCCAAGCATGTTTAACTTCAAAGTTTCGATTGTTATAATTTTATGGGTCACTATATCAATTAATTATATATTGTTAATTGTCTAATTAAATTGAGTTAAACCACTAAATAAAAGTAATCATTTGGTTAATAAATGAATAAATATAGCTTATAAACTCATCTCTATGGACTTTATTTTATTTATTATGATGGCCCATAGTGAAATAAAATAATAAAGCCTATATATATATATATATATATATATATATATATATATATATATATAAGGTTGAGGTCCTTGGTCTAGTAGTGTGTTTTAAGATTTTTCTTATACTTTTCTCATATCTCATCAGTAACAAAATTAAGAGTAAGCACTATTATAGATTGAAATATCATAACCTTTAAAAAAAGTTTTTTTCCATTGATTCAAGTACGCTTTAGCAAATATTATAATTATATTCTTATAAGTGATATATGAGCCATCATGTGTAAAATTAAAATCTTGATTTGATAATAAACCATTCATATCCGTATTATTAGAGTTTGAAATTCACATGCGCTCGTGAAATTTTTAGAGTCATAATTTTTAGATCTTGAGTAAGCAAGTCGTAGGTTTATTCGACAAGTGTCGATCGGTTTCCATGTTTTGAGGAATACGTAATCTCAAGCCTTTACTGAAACTATTCTTGTTCTGGATTCACATATTAATTAAACATTCCACTTTATCAATATTGAGAAATAATTGAGAATAGACATGCTTTAAGACATTGATAATGATGAATATTTTGGATATGATATGTCGTTGAAATACGATATGTGTCAATTCCAATCCATCATTCATGTTTTTTTTTTTTTTTGAAAAAGGCTGATAATTTAAAGTTTCCCTCTTTTTTCTTGAATTGAATTTTGGATAACTAAAGCCAACAAAAAGGTTTGGAGAATTACGAAAAGTTATCACTAACGATTTAGTTCAAATTTTACGATGAAATTAGAAATATTAATAAAAGTGATTCTGTAAGTTCAAATTTAAAAAAATAAGTAATAAAATAATCGAATATAAAATTTTCAAATTTTAAGTATATTACTCATTTTTTATTAAAAATACGTAAAATATATTCCAATAATAAATGAATCATTAAAGATAAATTATATGTACATTAAAAATCACAAAATAATATAAATAATATTTAGTAGTATTTATTTATACCATATTTGAATTTACATATAGGTAGAAATACGTATAATTACTTAAAATACGCGAAATGTATTAAAATAAGGTTAATTAATTAAATAAAATTCATAAATAATTAAAAAATCAAGAAAAATGGGGAAAATTCTAGAATTAAGGCATGGTAGCTTGGTATTTAAGAAATAAAAGCAACCAATTAAATCAAGCCAAACAAAAAGCAATTTTGGAAAACAAAAAGGAATTTTGGAAAACAAAAAGGCTCACATCACCTCAATTTAATGCACAAAAAATTCCCAAGACCTCCATAAATAGCCAAATTTTTACAAAGGCTCATTTGGTTAGTTTGAAACCTTAGAACATTAAAGAGCACCGAAATTTAGAGGGAATTAGGATTTTTACAAAATTACAAAAAATTTGTGTAATTGGAGCTTTAGAAGAAAACCTACACCCGACGACTACCTAAAAACGAATGGCAACCACCACACCACTCCACCACGACTGCCCAACTTGGCCAACACACTTAGGACCACCGCTGGTGGCCTGGATCCCAATGGCTAAGCGAGTCCGATTCCAACTCAATTTTATGAAATTTACTAAAATTATTAATTTTATTTAGAAAATTATGAATTTTATTATTATGATGTTTTATTGTATTTATATTTAGGGAAAAATTTTTATTTTGATGAATTTATATCTAAAAATATACCATCCTTAAGAAATTGTGCAAACCCGAGCTTTATTCGAGTTAAAAATAAATGACCATAAGAGTATAGTTTTGAGTCCAAAATTTTTATATAGACTATTTAGGGGTTATAGAACAGTGCTATGAAGTCCTTTTTCAAAAATGAATTTTTGAAATTTTTAGATAATTTTTAACCCTTAAAATTATGCATAAAGTGGGTAATTTATGGCTAATTAGGTAATTAGATAGATAATCATTGATTTAGTATATAATTATATATTTTAGGATATTAAAATCTGATGAAGTATGATATTCGTAGCATTTAGGGTAGTAGATATAATTATTAGGATATTATGTAGTATATATGTAATAGGCAAAAATGGTGTATTTTAAGTTAATTTTGAAAATTAGGGTAATTAGATATGAAATTTGATTTAGAACGAATTTAGATATATTTTGAGATGTTAATTGACGTTGGGGAATGATATTTGGAGTGATAGAAATATTAGATGGGTATTATGTACATAATAGGTAATAATACATAATATGAAAATATTGGAAATATAATAAATAGAAAATATGAGAATAAAAATTGATATTATACTAATAATAGGAATATATATATGAAATCTAATAGGAAACTTAAATTAGGATAATTATATGAAAAATATAAGATTTTCTCATATCAGAAGTAAATTTGGTAATTAAATCAAGATTGGGATGTACCATACGGATTGGAACATTGGTTAAAAAGCAAAAACAATATTAAGGATACCTGAAAATAATATTATTAATTTCACATTATGGGTTAAAATGAGTTTCTAGGGTTCTTATATAAAACTGTACTTAGAAATTGAACTAGAACCTAATTTAGAAATCGATATGGAAACTAAACCCAAACTTAGCCTCGAACCTAGCCCCAAACCTAGAATAATTATAAAAGATTTGAGAACCTAGATAATTGGACATATTAAACCTTAAACCAAAGATAACAATAAGTATTATAGGATAAAAACTAATTTATAACAATTATATGAAAACTGAGACAACGTTGGTATTATAGAGATCATTGGTGATGGACTAAGCGAGTTCCCACCTCAAGTAAGCAAGCGAGGAGACGAGATAAGTTGAGATTAATACATTACTATATTTTGGTACCAATTTATAGCACCCAAAAGCTTAAATTGTACTTGATTGTGCATGTTAGATAATTGGTTATATGCATGTGCTTGTTTTGAGCTGCTGATTATGATGCTAATTTGCTGTTTGACTTGTATTTGTATGATTTATATAGAACGATTAATCACCCTAAATTGAATCTAATCAAATATATGACTTGTGATCATAAATCGAACATGCATAGCAACCCATTAAGGGAACATTAGGATTCTTCGACTAAATACCAACTCCTTTGAAAGGGATAGCGCTGGATGGCATAATTAGTCTCTTCTTCATCTTTAGTCGAACTAAGTGACAAGAGAGGAGGTTATAGTAAGGGTGAAGTCAATGGTTCGAAGGTAGTCGCGGGAGGAGCGATGTCTCTATTACACAAGCTTAGGTTTAGTCGTGAGCTATTGCATTAATGGAAACTCCTCAACCCGAATTAGAGTGGGTGCAATTTCTTTAATCTCATGACGGGCTAAACAATGTCATGAGATGGCATTTGTTTGAACATGCATTACATCTAATGATTTGATTGATAACCCTGTTTGCATTTATTATATGGTTTAAGTCTCTATCCCAATTTACTGAGCTATGATTGCTCACATCCTTATAAACTTTATTGCAGGTACTAGCTAGGAAGCAACCATATAACTAACCTAAAGTTAGCAATTGCTGGATCTTAGGGAGTGAGGATATAAACTAAAGACCAAGTACACTCTCTAGTTAGATTTATTTTAAAGCTTTTAGTATTAATTTACAAATTACTTAAATAGATTAGGATTAAGTTGCTAAATCTTATAAAGATACTTAGGTTATTTCAATATAAGTATATATCTTTGTTAAGTTTATAAGTAAATAATATAGTTAATTTATTAACCGTTTACCTTAAAACGAGTTAGTCGTAAATGCCTTGTATAAATCAAGTCTACAATGGCAGTTGTATGGTTAGCTTTTATCTTAAAATGGTTTGTACGGTGGGACTGTTATGACTCGGTTGCTTTTAGGCGTGACAAAAGTGATGAAGGTTTGGTCTTTATTATTTTAGCTAGTTAAGATAAAAGATATTATTTTTATTTTTCCTTTTGCAAATCATGTCTAATATTTCCCAATAAATTGAAATAATATGTTGTGAAAGTGACCTCCATTATTTAAGTCTATTTTGAAATATTTAGATATCAAGTTAAAGATTTGCATGAAATGTCTATATCTATGTGAGTAATAATCGACCTAAAGGAAGTTTATTATTTGACTAAATGATAGACATGTGATAATTTCTGTTTCATCCATGCAATTTTGGGCTAAAAGGAAGGCAAGTTGTTGGTAGAATTATTTTATCAATATTTATTATTATATTTGAGGACACAATTTATGGTTAATATTTTTGTCAAAGACTAAATATCAATTATGTGATAGGTGTCTTATAGTGGCCCAATTAAAGTATTTTTTTATTACTAGTCAATATTAATTGACTGATTGTGCATGATGATGATAATTTTTGTTCTATATTTCTTCATGCATTAAAGTGTGAAATTATAATTGATTGTGAGCATATTTTATTCTTGATTCAGTCAGTACAACCTCTATCTCTACCAATTTGAATAACATTCCAGTGCTTAATGAAACAAACTTTAAGAAATGGAAGGAGCATATCATCATTTTACTTAGATGCATAGATCTAGACTATGCAATCAGGACTGATGAACCTCCCACCCTTACCAACGAAAATACTGTTGAAGAAAAGGCGATTTATAAAAAGTAGGAACATTTTAATCGCATGAGTCTAATGATCATGATGCATTCCATTTTGAATACCATTAAGAGAGCCATGCTCGAGGAGAAAAATGCTAAAATGTTCCTTAACCAAATAGCAGACCGAATCGCAAGTTCAAAAAAGTTTGAAACAAACACTATTCTTGCAAAACTTGTTTTTATGTGGTATAATGGCAAAGTAAATATAAGGGAATACATCATGGGGGATGTCTAATCTTGCTACAAGACTAAGGGCCTTAAAGTTGGAATTTTCTGATGATATTCTTGTGTACCTAGTCTTGATCTCTCCTCTTACTCAATTCAATCCTTTCAAGATAAGTTACAACACTTAAAAGGAAAAATCGACATTAAATGAGCTTATTGCACAATGTATGCAAGAGGAAGAAAGATTAAAATAAGAGAAGACTGAAAGGGCTCATATGGTGACTTACTCTCAAGATAAGACTCCCAAGAAAAGAAAAATGGTTCATAAAGGTAAAGGAGCTACAAATGCTAAGACTTCACATGTACAATAGAAATAAGATAAGGGTATCACTTGTTTCTTCTACAAGAAGGCAGGTCATGTGAAGAAGAATTGCCTTAATATACAAAGTGGCTCACGAAGAAAGATGAACTTCTCAACTTTGTTTGTTCAAAAGTTAATTCAGCTTTAATACCAACCCACACTTAATGAATAGATGTAAGTGCAACTATTCACATAAGTGTAACTATGCAGGGTTATTTAAGGAGCCAAATGCCAAATGTTAGTAAAAGATTCATCTTTGTGGACAATGGCGACAAGGTTCCTATTGAGGCTATTACCGTTTTTAAATTATAATTAAAGTCTAGTTATTATTTGTATTTGGAAGAAACCTATTATGTGCCATCATTTATATGGAATTTAATTTCTATTTCTCATTTGGACAAATATGGTTATCATTGTTCATTTGGAGATGAAAAATTTAGTCTTTTTTAATATTCAAATATTATTGCTACTAATACTTTGATTGATAATTTATACAAATTGAATTTGCATACCCCGTATACAAAAGAAACCTTGCATACAAGGAATTATGGTATAAAGTAAAAATTAATTAATGAAAATTCCTCTATGTTATGGCATAAGCATTTGGGACATATTTCCTAACAAAGGATTTAAAGACTTGTGTCAAAAGGAATTTTAAATTCCCTTAATTCCCTTGACTTTTCAGATTTTGAAATATGCATTGAATGTATTAAAGGAAAGCAAACAAATATTAAGAAAAGAGGTATTGAAAGGAGTTTTAGTATCTTAGAAATAATACATACTGATATATGTGGTCCATTCCCTACATCTTCATGAAATGGTCAACACTATTTTATTACTTTCTTATATGACTATTCTCATTATGGGTACCTATACTTGATACATGAGAAGTCATAGTCCGTGAATGTTTTTAAGGAATATAAAGTTAAAGTTGAGAACCAACTTAATAAGAAAATTAAAGCTGTTAGATCTAACCTTAGTGTTGAATACTATGGTAGATTTGATAGATCAGGTAAGCAACATCCTAGACCTTTTGTGTGGTACTTAAAAGAGTGCAGGATTATTCCTTAGTACACTATGCTGGGATAACTAAATCAAAATGGTGTAGCTAAGAGACGTAATAGAACTTTAAAGGATATGGTTAGAAGTATGATTAGTTATTCATCTTTACTATAATCACTTTGGAGAGAGGCATTAAAGACTATAGTGTATATCCTTAATAGAGTTCCAAGCAAAGCTACATCCAAAACCCCATACGAGTTATGGAGTGGTAAGAAATCTAGTCTTAGACATTTTTATATTTTGGGGTCTCTAATTGAAGCTAGAGTATATATAGGCTTAACGAGAGAAAACTGGACTAAAAAATAGTAAGCTACAACTTTGTTGGATACTTAGAGTGATCAAAAGGATTTAAATTCAATGACCACTCAAGTCAATCCATTTTCGAGACTAAGAATGTTAAATTTCTTGAGGATGTTGAATATAGTGGGAGTACTCGAATCAGGAATATTGTTTTTGAGGAGGAATGTACTAATATTTACATAGTTGGAATTGAAAGTGTATCAGCAATTACGCCTGTTACTTTTCGGGGTGCAAATTCAGATGTTCAAAATTTTCTTGGGACTCCTCCTGCTTTTACAAAAGAATAAGCTCTTTCTCATATTGAGGAATCATAATAGCCTCTAGAGGAAGTGCCATTACGTAGATCCATTAGGAAAAGGAGATTTGTGATTCCAAATGACTATGTCGTATACCTTCAAGAGCATGAGTTTGATATAGGACTAGAAGATGATCCATCATCTGTCAGTGAAGCCAAACAAAGTGCAAATGCCCAAAAGTGGATTGATGCCATGAAAGAAGAGATGAAATCCACAAGAGACAATGATGTTTGGGATCTTGTTGAATTACCTGAAGGTGTGAAACCAATTGGCTGTAAATGGAATTTTAAGACTAGGTGGGATTCAAAAGGCAATGTCGAAAGATATAAAGCACGTCTTGTTGCTAAGGGTTTCACTTAAAATGAAGGCATTGATTATAAAAAGACTTTCTCTCCAGTTTCATCAAAAGACTCTTTTAGAATTATTATGACACTTGTAACTCATTATGATTTAGAGCTCCATCAAATGGATGTAAGGATTGCATTTCTCAATAGTAATATTGATGAAACAATATATATGCTACAACTAGAGAATTTTAAATATGAGGAATCAAAGCATCTGGTATGCAAATTAAAAAAATCCATTTATGGATTAAAGTAAGCATCTCATTAAGAGTACCGAAAATTTGATCAAGTGATTTTCTCTTTTGGTTTTAAGGAAAACACTATTGATCAATGTGTATATCACAAGATCAGTATGAGGAAATTCATTTTTCTAATGTTATATGTTGATGATATTTTGCTTACAAGTAATGATATAGGATTATTGCATAAGACTAAGAGATTTCTTTTAAGCAATTTTGAAATAAAATATCTTAGGAATGTATCCTTTGTACTAGGCATATAAATCCATCGTGATCATTTACAAGGTATATTAGGCTTATCAAAGAGTATATATTAATAAAGTACTTAATAGATTCGACATGAAAGATTGTGCACTGGGAGATACTCCTATAGTTAAGGGTGATAAGTTCAATTTACTTTAATGTCCTAAGAATAACGTTGAGAAAAAGGCAATAGAGTAGATTCCTTATGCATCAGTAGTAGGGAGTCTTATATATGCTCAAGTTTATATGCATTCGGATATTACGTACATTGTTGGAATGCTTGGCAGATATTTGAGTACTCTTAGCATCGATAATTGGAAAGTAGCTAAACTTGTTATGCAATACCTATAAAGAATAAAAGATTATATGCTCACATTACAGAGATCTCATCATTTGGAGGTCGTAGGGTATTTCGACTTCGACTATGCTGGATGTCTTAATAGCAAAAAGTCCACTTTTAGTTATATTTTTATGATTGTTGGCAGAGCTGTATCATGGAACCGTGTTAAATAGGTATTTACAACTTCTTCTACCATGGAAGCAGAATTCATTGGTTGTTATGAGGTATCAAATCAAGGAATATAGTTGCAAAATTTTATCATTGGATTGCAAATTGTTGATGGTACTGATAGACCATTGAAAATTAATCATGATAATAAAGCTATTGAACTATATTCCAAGAATAGCATAAGTTCATCAAAATCGAAGCATATCAACATAAAGTTTTTTCTAGTTAAAGAGAGAGTTCGCAGTTCTCAAGTGTTAATTGAACATATGAGTATGAATGTCATGATTACAGATCTGGTTACTAAGGGTATATCACCCAAAGTGTTTCATGAGCATGTTACTCGTATGGGTGTTATTAATTTTAATGATGTACTTATATAGTGAGAGATTAGTTTTTAGTTAATGTTTAGTTGTATACTGCATTTTATTATAATTAACTCATATATAATTGTTTTTGAATTCTCCGAAATAAAGTTTTATATATTCCAATTACGCTTTTGCGTAAAGTGTAGAGTATATTACAAGTTATAACATAGGACCTATTAGAAATAGGCATATTAAAGATCACATTACATATAATTTCCATGCTTCAAATCCATACTTGATCTATGTCGTTGATTATATTGATATTGTGACCATTGATAGGTCCTGTCATGATAAATGATAACAAAGGTTGCTTTGATCCTATATTGATGTGATTAATAGACTACAATGTTTAGAGATAAGACTTAATATAGACAGTAAAAGTTTAAGCTTATAAGGATTTTACAATATACAATTGTCAGGTGATGTATGTGACCCAAATGGGAGATTGTTGTAATTTTATGAGTCACTATATCAATTAATTATATATTATTAATTGTTTAATTAAATTGAGGAGTTAAACTATTAAATAAAAGGCGTCATTTGGTTAATAAATAAATAAATATGATTTATAAACTCATCTATATGGACTTTTGGTATGGGCTCAATGTGTAGAAATCTAAATATTTTATTTTACCTATTATGATAGACCATAGTAAAATAAAATAATAAAACATATATATATATATATATATAATAGGGTTGAGATCCTTGATCTAGTAGTGTGTTTTTAGGGTTTTTCTTATACTTTTTCTACATTCCATTAATAAGAAAATCAAGAGCAAACACTACTATAAACTGAAAAATTATAACATTAAAAAAAAAAAAGCTTCTTTTCATAGATTAAGTACGTTTTCGTAGAGATTGTAATTATATCTTGTGCTTTAATTTTACACACAAGATCCTAACGTATTTTATATGGAAATCTAAAGATTTTAATTTTCTTCACTGATGTTTTTTCAAACCACCACGTCAAAAAGCACCTCGATGATTAAAATTTCATCACTTAGTATTTAATAAGGGATATTACACTTATCATTGTATGGATATGTAAAGGAGAAAAAAAACTCCTCTTGATGTTGATCAAGATAATAGAGGGGGACCTTTTATGTATCTTTGTTTATTATCAATTAATTAACCTTGTTGGATGGATGAAGGAGGAAAAAAAATACTGGTTAAATAGCTTTGTGTATTGTGTGGTGGCCCTCCTCCAGTTCAGAAATCATTTCTTGATAGGAAGAAGAAGGGGATAAGGGAAATCGCTTAAAAGAAATTAAAACAAGACCTAATCACTAAGATATCGAAAACCTATTACCGATAAATTATGGAAAAAGGTTAAAAAAGCGATAAATATTTATTGAGATAGCATGCCTTTTTTTTTTTTTTCCCCTTGATTTGGGATTCACTAAAATATGAATTTTAAAATAATTTAATAACGTTATGATAATTCATTAGATAAGTTTTGAATAAGCTTTGGGTACCCCTAGGGATGTAAATAAACTTTTTGAAGGTTAAGTCCAGGCTAGTAGTAAAAATTATTGAGCAAGTTGACTCGAGTTTTTAAACCTGAAGATTGCACCCTTGAGATCAAGCTTGATGAAAAAATCTAAAGCTCAAGTCTGATACGAAAAATCGTTCATATTATCAACCTTAAATAAGCTTGAGCCCAATCTCCAGTTGAAGCTTGAAAACTAATTAGATGAATCATAATCGACTTGGGTTCCGAGTGAAATTAGCAAGATTCATAGGGCACTTTCCAAGCCTAGTAACTAACAGTTACCATACTTCATTAGGGCCTGTGTACACTAAGAACCTATCTTAGGGAAATGCTCTATATAATTAATCAACTTTAAAAAAAAAATGAAAAAGAAACCAATATTACAGATGTAGGACATAAGAACATGCAAGACCAAACTCAATAATATGAATAAAATAAAATGGAAACACAGGTTGAGTAGAGCTGAAAGACATATTTATACGATTTACATATGTGAATAAAAAACACACCATTAAGTAAAAATAGCTACAAGGTAAGGGGTGAAAAAAAACCTACCACACAATGTGGTATAATTCATTGGTTTCCAAACTATGTAATTGTAAGGCATCGCTTTTTAATTGTAACTGCTAAAGAAATAAGCAAAGATATAGCATAATAGTCCCAAAAAATATTCAAATAAAACAAACAGATAACTCGAAGAAAAAATTATCAACACAAAATCTAAAACATATTATTGGAACTCTGAGCCGACTCTAACCAGCTTAACAAGAGGAAAGTCCTGAATTTTTTAAAAATTTTGAATCTTTTAGTCCCTTAATTCATAAAAAACCCTCTTGATATGAATTACTCGACCAAAGAATTAAAAGAGATAAATTATTAGAAGAAAACAGCTTTGAAGTCACCATGGATAAAAGTTGAAAAATGAAAACTAAAATCAATTGGGTAGTCCAATTTCAATTTTCGGAACACTAACCTCTGAAAGCTATAAATTTCTTAGGTTCGGTGACGGATTCTTTAAAACCAAATGCAGTTACAAAATAAAATTTCGTACAAAAAATAAGAAGGTTAAGAGTTCATCAAAATCGACTAACCAAGAGAAAGGCACGGAAAAATTAAAAATAAGCCTTTTATTTTTTATTTTTATTAAAAATCTAAGTTTAAAAGAAAATGAGGAAAGCAAAAAATTGAAGACAAGGAAAAAGAAAAAGAAAAAAAAAATTTATTGCAACTACGTGAGTCTCTATTTACTTACTATTTGGAATCAAACAACACGTAGTTTTTCCTTTTTCTTTATAAAAACTTTAATATGTTGATAAATTTTATTTTGAAAATAAATTCCACTTTAAGTTTCTTACTTTTTTTTTTTTTTTTAAAGAACCTTTTCAAATAAAAGGATAGCTTCTATGAAAACTTCTAAAAAAAAACTAACCCCCCTTTTTTAGCTTATTTCATGAACACACTTTCCTTTTTTCTTTCTTTTTCTTTTTTATAATATGAAAGGAAAAAAAAAGGAAAGAAATAATAAAAATAAAATAAGGGATCAAATTGAATTCACCTAGGAGTGAATGTGGATGCAAGTTGGACTTAGGGTCAAATTGTGAGTATGGATCAATTTCGAATCTCAGTGAAGCTTGGACTAAGGAAGGTTTAGTTGACTTGGATAGTCATTAAACTCAACAATTCTCACTCTGTTTATTCAATTCATGGTGGTCACTTTATAGTAAACATCGAGTTGGTGGTTATCGAACCTAGTTTTTCACCTTTCTAATTCTTTTTATAAAATAGGTTTTTCTTAAACCATATTCGTTTAATACCAATCCTTAACTAGAGTTTAAAGAAAACCAGTTTTTCTTATACTTTAAAAATGTTTTGGAATCGTCACCCAACTAAAGTCAAGAAAAAAAAAGTTAAGTTATAACCAATTAGATGGATTAGTTATAACTGAATCAATAGTATAACGATTAAAACTAATTTTACAAAACAATTTTTGAAATCAGAGAATCTGGATATGACAGTTAGGACTTTGAAACCCTTACGAGTACCATTAACCTTAAAAAATGAGAATCAAAATTAAAAATCACCTTTTAATTTTGAAAGACAAAACTTAATTATTGGTTACTCTAATTGAATAAATGAAATAATCTAAACTAAAGAAAAAAGAGAAATTAGCTTTTTAATTTTCATTGTTACCTTATAGGTACTTACGTACTCACTATTCGGAATCAGACGTACGTAGTTGTTTTTACAAAAACTTTAGTGGATTGGGTTGATTTTAATTTGGAAGCATGCTGAATTTACGTTTTTAGTTTATTTAAGAAAAATTCTAACAAAGGTCCTAAATTTTATATATGTATTTTTTGAAAAATCTAAAAGTAATCCTAATTTGTAAAAGGTTCATTTGTTTTTATTTATCTTTGAAAACTTGATTTTTTCTAAGTGTTGAAAATAATTTTTATTCTTTAACTTATGAACTTACTTATTTTAGTTTTATTTATTTTATTATTTCTATTTATTTTTATTTTTATTAAACTAAAATAAATAACTAAATAAACTACTTTTTCTTTTCTTTCTTCCTCTTTCTTCTTTCTTTTTCTTTCTTTTTTATTATTACATTTACATTCACGATAAATAAATAAATAAATAAAACACAACAACAACAACTAAATAATAAATAAAAAAGGATACTAGACTTTGAATGTAGTGGGCACACAAGTTGGACCTAGAGCGGGTCGGATGGGTCGATCACAAATCAAGTTGGGTCAGCTGAGGCAGTCACTTAAAAGGGATCATAGGCATGATCAATGGGCTTCAGCTAATCACAGGTGTGACACAAGGGTGGATGGCCACTATCTTCAACTAATTACAGGCATAATGCAAAGGTGGATGGCAGCAGTCTTCAATTGCTTACGGCTATAATCGAGGGTACGATGGTTAGGGCTCAATAATAGAGGGTGCTAGCAACCACAACGGCAATCAAAATGGGTTAGGCTTAGTTACTGGTGGCTAAGGGGATCTAGTTGTAGTAGTGGTGTAAATCAATTGGGGGTTTAAGGGAGAAAAAACGAAGAGAGAGAGAGTGTCGTATGTGTAGAGAGGGAAAGAGCAGTCGAGGAAGAGAGAGAGAAAGAGAGAGCTTATGAGTTTTCTACAGCTTATGAATTGAATGTGTATGTTCAATGAGCTCCCCCAACGCTCTTTTTATACTTGTAACTAATCCTGAAACTAAGGAAAGCTTAAATCAGATTTGAAAGCAAATTCCAGATTTTTAGTTTTTTTTCCACTTTTGGAGCTTGATTTGAATGCTGATTTGATTGAATTCAGATGAGTTCTTGGTATTAATTCACAATAGGCCATATGGGGGATGAAATCACACCATTAATTGGTGTGTTGCAACATGGAAAATGTGCGAAATCAAGGGCTAAAGTGAGGGGGTTAGTTCTGTTCTTGGCTAGGGAAAGTAGAGGAAATCAAGGGAAAGGTAGGGAAAGCCAAGAGAAAGAAAAGGAAAGCATTGATGTAATGCCACGTCAGCCAACCTAACCAACCCCAACCTATCACGTAAATGCCACATCGGTAAGGTTGTCTAATCTAACGATGCCACATGTCAGGACATGTGGCACAATGAGATCTTGACAAGTGGTAGTGTGCTAGTTGACAAAAATTTTTTTTTAAAAAAAAAAAAAGCCTTCCTACCTTTTCCAAGATTCAAACCCAAGACCTCACACTTAAACCCAATACTATGTCTATGTGTTTAATCATTAAGCCATTGACTTGTGCCTTGTCCATATGTGCAATTAAATTGCACATATGGACCAAGTCAGCTTAGGCTAGATTCAAATCTAAGCATAGGTCTAACGGCCCAACTTCTAAACTTATTTTAAAATTAAAAAATATATCTTAATAGAAAGTTATTTTCTAAAATATTTTATTTGTTTCAATTTTTCTATTATTTTGTAATTTTTCAATTTTCTAACTTTTTCCTAATTTTATTTTCTAAACTTCTTATTTTTTGGGGTTTCTTTCTAAACTTCCTATTTTTGATATTTTTCCAAATTTCTTAATTTTTTTGTGCTTTATTCTTATTTTTTTAATTTTCCTAAAATTCTTTCTAAATTTCTTAATTTTTTTTAGTTTTCTTTAATTTCCTTTTTTTTTTAATGTTTTTCCTAATTTAGGGCCTATTGAGAAAAATAAAGAATGTAAAAATTTGGTATCTACAGTAGCTCATTGAATCGAGTTGGTAGCTTCAGGTTTTGAGTGGTGGAGGCTTAGTTAGGTTGAATAAGTGTTTCTAAGTGGTTTTGTTACCCTTTTGGAATGGTTATGACTGTTACTGAGTTGTTTCGAAAGTTTGGGAGTGATGTATGTGGTGGTTCATAGTGGGTAGTCGAAAGTGTGAATGGTGGTTATGGAGGTGGGTTTTAAATTAAAGACGACGACTTTGGTGAGTTTTGTGTAATTTCTTATGGGATTGTTTCTTGTTTAAGAGCTTGGTGAACTCAATTATTTATAGCTGAAGATCAATGACAGATAGACATGGTCAACAATGAGTTTTAGATTTGAAATTATGATCCTCATCAAAACACAATTGAAAGGCCATTATTTTTAATTTCTAGATTAGTGTTGATAATAGCCTTTGATCAAGCATCGAATCTTATACAGATTTGAACTTTGTGATAGGCTTGCATTCAAAATTTGAACTCTAGCGATTACCATGATATGTCAATCTAATGGCAAAACTCGAAATTTTTGAATGGAATGACTTTTGGTTGTTGATATTAGTGGAAGAAAGATGAGGATTCAAGTTGCTTTTGAAACATCCCAATCAAGTTAGTAATTTATTTAAGTCACAAAATTCTTTTAGTTTGTATAAAAATTGCTACCTAATAGAAAATCTCTTAGTTTATTAAACTTTACGTAATTCTACATTCACTCTAAAGCATGTTTTATAGAATAAATGTCTAATTTAAGGTTATGATAATATTTTTCTAAAACTCTTATTTTACGTATATATTAAACAAATTAAATTTTATTTTATGTATAAAGTATAAATTTTTTATGGGTATTAACTACATATGTTGCAATATTTTTATACATAATCATTTTTTTAAATACCATTTATTCTCTTTTAGCTAAATTATTTTTATTTTTATTTTACCCTTTATTCTAGAAGGTTTTAGAATATTCTAGACATATCCTAAACCCTATTCCATTCATCAAATCTCTCTCACTACCGCCATATGGAATTTCCTCTCTCGACTTACTCATTTTGTTCCCTCATCCTCTCATAAATTCTAACAAACCAATCCTTTCTCTCCCTTGTTATCAAGCACCCTACTCCTATCCATTTCTCTCCTTTACCTTAACCCTTTTCTTGTTAGACTTGATGCGTAGTACCCCCATTCCCCTTCAATTAATTCTCTCTTGCCCTCAATATTTATCTCGCAAACGTAAGACCCCCATCCCAATCCCTAATCCTACGTTAAACCTTCATCTTTTCATGTACGAAATTTCCTTCACTGCTGCTCTATTCCAAGCTCTCAACTCAATACTATATCTTGTCTCATCCTTGCTCTCTCGTGTTTCAAGTCATTTCAATAAACTTATAATTATGCCTTGCTATTAATGTTAATAACATTATGATTTAAGTATTTCTATTATGATAGTTATTATAACTATATAGTACATTATATTATTTGTAAAGTATGCCCGTTTTAGATTCCAATGATTAATATGTCCTTTCCTATGTATTTCTATGAACTATAATATTATTAGATTAAAGTATGTATTCTTTTATTACTATATCGATTAGTAAGATTATATATTTTGGTACCCTTATAACGTGTTCACTATATATTTTCTTATATATATCATACCTTACGATTTAAGTAAATAAATAATACTATATATAAATATGTCAACTTTTTGCTTTATTGTAATACGTATGTATATTATCTTCAATTTCTATTGTTAATTTATTGGATTCGATTATTTCTTGTTTAGGACCTTGATTAGATAATTTATAGGTTCATAGGTAGCTTCTAAATATAACTTAGTTATCGAGTGCTTGGAAGCTTATGTGTATGCTTGTTTTTTAAATAGATTCATGGTGGTTGTTGGATTCTCTTATTGAGGTCTAAGCTCTTATTCGAGTTGTGATTTTGGAGTTCTGTTAGCTGTTGTAGAGTAATTTCATGTACGTAGTGCTTGTTGTATGGTTATGCTTGCTAGGATAGACAAGATTTATCCGAACTAAACTATATTAGACTTGAATTATTAGTTTGCTAGTTTTGCTTGACCCATTCGCTTTAAGGGGCCATAGTAGCAAGTCCTTAGAAGGACAACTACTCATCATGTGTGAGGTTTCCCTAATGGACTTTCACATGAGATGACGTAGCTAAAATATTAGGTTTTTAAACTATAGACTCTAAGTGTAAAAAACTTAAAGGCAAACTTATAATATATCTACCTATGTATATAGACAAAGATAAGGTGTGGCGAGGTTATAAGTACCCCTTTGTTGTTTACTAGATTAATGTAAAGATAATCAAACTATTTTTTGTTATTATTCTGTTATACCTGCATTTTATAAATTTGAATTATTAGATTTAGCATTCATATGTGTTTTGTACACCCATACTAGGCTTTGGCTAACTCCCTTGTCTTTTTCAAGCATAGGACCAAAGGATTATCTTATATATGAGGAGACTTTTGTTGATGACATCCAAGAGGAGGAAGGTGTCGAACATCTTTATTATTATGATGATTAAGATAGATTTAAGTCCTATTTTGCTAGAGATGAGTTATATTATGATGGGAGACTTGTTTATTAAGGAGATAGACTCCTTTTCTATGATACTTAAGAATTTTTAGCTACTTGATCTTTCCTGTGTCTTATGGATATGAGTCAATATGTTTCGAACTCTATTGAAGATTTCAGGTTTTTATGAGGTTATGAGTAGATATGGTTATCTACTCCTTCATGGTTTATGGGTAATATTTTGTGATATGATTCTATTATGCTTATTGATTTGTAGACTTAGATGCCTTAACATATTCCGAGCTAGCTAAGATATATAACGGGTTGTAATGCTCATTTAGGGTCTTAGGGCATTATAGCTTTAGGTGGTATCAAAGCCAAAGGTCAAGGAATCCTAGAAGGGTTAAGAATGGACTTGAGTTCTAGATAAGGGTGAATTGTAGTAGACTAAGAATGGATCTATCAAGCTAAAGTTGCTAAGTTTTGTCATAAGTTGGTTTGTAGTTGCTAAAGATTCTTATACTGTTAGTAAATGTCATTATGGTTGTCCTTTACTAAGATTCTAGGTAGCTTACCCTCCTTCAACTAACTTTCTTATGTTGTCTATTGTTTCTTGTTTACTTCTTGTAGTATGTCTCTTAGATGTGTTACCGATCTAGGTTCTTCTTCCTCTAAGTGACAAGATAGCCCATGCAATGCTTTTCCTCCTAAGCCACTACACCCAAGAGGTGTTGGAGTTCAGATTGGGTCAGGTTCTCAAAGAGATACTAGGGATTAGAGAGATCAGCCTAAGTAAACTCAAGCTCCTGACACCACTACTTTGTCATATGAGACCATGAATTATCTTATCGAGGTGGTGGCTCAGCAAATTGCTCCTATAGAGAGAGTCATCAACTTAGATAAATTTGCTCAGAAAGTCAATGATTTTAACTTGAGGGGTAAGGACTTTCTAGCTACTAATAGATGGATGGAGGATTTGGAGAGCACCTTTATTGCCTTCCATGTGCCCGATGATAGGAAAGTTGATTATGATGCTTATAAACTTAAGGGTTTTATTGCTATTTGGTGGGTTAGTGAGCCTAAGAGGATTGGAGGGTAGCTTACCTAGCTAAAATTTAAGAATATGCTCTATGTTAAGTTTTTCCCTACCAGTGTGAGGGACCATTTATAGGATGCTTATTTCAACAGTCAGTAGGGTCGTAGGTCAGTTGAGGAGCATGAAGCCAAGATGAGCCATTTGTTTAGCTCTTTACCACCAACTATAAGAGTAAATGATGGGGCTAAAGCTTGTAGATTCTTAGCTAGGTTAGAACTAAAGTTATAGAGTACAGTTGATGCCTTTCGATTGGATACTTATGTAGAGAATGTGATGAAAGCAAAGCATATGGAAAGGAATTTGAAGAAAAAGAAGGATACCTTAATAGCTCGATCAAGTTCTATGACTGGAAAAAGGCTTACTTCTAGAGATATAGTTCAAGGAAGTGGAAAGAAGCCTTAGATGATTACTAGATTGATGAGTCAAATACTCCCTCATGTTTAGATTAAAGCTCTACCTCCAGCTCCTATGGTATGGGTACCTTTAGTTATTAAGTATCCCAAATGTTATGAGATAAGATCTTGTAAATGGCCAAAGGGTGCTTGCTTTTCACGTAGGAAGATTGGTCACTTCAGTAGAGACTGCACCAATAAGTCTATGCCACTCTCCTTCTATCATATCTACATTCAAAGGGGACACTTTACTACAGATCCTATAGGGGGTTAGGCTAAAGTCAAATTGTAGACTATTAAATCTCCAGCTAGAGCTTAGACTAAGCGACAGCAAATAAGAAGATTGAGATTGAGGGCCTAGCAAGAGTATTTGCACTTCATCAACAGCATCAAGATCTACTTGATGAGGACACTAGTGCAAGTACGCTATTAGTCTACTCATACAGTACTTATGCGTTATTTGATACTGGTGCCATAGATTCTTGTATTTCTAAAATGTTTATGCATATCTATAGTTTGATTCCTGAGTCTTTGGTTTGGTCCTTAAATGTCTGTACACCTTTGGGAGTTGGAAAAGCCTTGGAGAGGATCTATAGAGGAGTTAGTGTGGAGATTGAAGGTCAAGTTTTGCCAGTAAACTTTCTGGTTTTAAATATGTCTGAATTCAATGTGATTTTGGGTATGGATTGGCTAGCTAAATACTGAGCTATCATAGATTGTTGTGGTATGATGGTGAACTTTGTACTAGATGACCGGAGTGAGTTCAACTTTAAACTGGATGCCTAAAGGCCGGTTAAGTTGCCTACTTATGAATTGTAGGAAAATGGGAGGATTATAGCTTTGTCTTTAAGAAGTAAGGAACCCGAGAATTTGGAGCATACCTTTGTAGTAAGCGAGTTTACTGAAGTATTTCATGATGAGTTACCAAGATTGCCACCTAAAAGGGGGATCAAGTTCAACATTGACTTAGTGCCAAAATCGTTCCTATCTCAAAGTGAGTATATAGGATGGCTCTAGTTGAGTTGGTAGAGTTGAAGAAGCAATTACAAGATTTGCAGGAAAAAGGGTTTATCAGACAAAGATTGATGATTTATTTGATTGGTTACAAGGAGCCTAAGTATTTTCTAAGATCAACTTGAGATAGGGTTATAATTAGTTGAGGGTTGTAAATACCTTATTTTTGTCATTTTTCATTTTTGTTGAGCTAAGTTAATAAATAAACAAAAAATAATAAAAAAATTTAAAAGAAAAAAATAAAAAAATAACAAAAGAAAGAGTCATATCGAGTCGAGTCGAGTTAAGACGAGTCAAATTGTATCGAGTTAAGACGAGTCAAATCGCATCGAGTTAAATTACGTTGGGTCGTTTAGTGTCAAATCAGATAACAATGTGTGATTAATTTAATAAATCATTAAGTCATTGGAGGATTGGGCTTTATTAAGATGATTTTGGCCCAGTCTAATTTAAAATAGATTTTTATCTAATTTATATTGGACCATAATAGACTTAAGATTTACTAGACAAGTTATAGGGTTATAACAAATTAAATTAGATCGAGCCTTGAAAAATGGAAAACTTGAATTAAGTAGGGTTTCTTGAAGTTAAGTTAAATCTTCAATGAATTATAATCATATCTTCAATATGAAAGATACGATTGAGGATTTATAAATAACACATCGACGAGTAGACTTAAACAAGTATTGTTTTTTAGTTATACAATCTAAACACAATTCATCCGCACAAAACCAACAACCCCCCTTCGATCTGCATACCATACACACAAACACACCATCCATAACAAATTTCATAATACGACCAAATTCACACACCAATCCGAATACAATCAAATACATGCCTTGCCGTCCAAACATTCAACCAACATCCTGACATTCCCTGACCATATCTCAATTCACGAACATGGCCCCCAACCAATCCACGTCACTAACACAACACATCAATTAAACGCCCTTATGACATCCACTTACAGATCATCGAAGTCCAAGCCCTTCACTTAATAATCCATGCCGACATGAAATCCCACAATCTATCGTTGACTCCCCCTTCAATAACTCATAGCTAACATCTCCTAACGCAATCTAATCCTCAACAATGCCTGACAACTCCATCACCAACATGCGCATTGAAGTTAGCAACCAAAATCAATTCACTTAGTCCCCTGATCAATAGCGATAGCAAATTGACAGTCCACTTACACAACAATTCCATGTCTTAATCACACGATGTGGACAAGCTCACGATGATCAACATAAACACAAGTCATGCATGCACACCATACACGATCACGCACTACTTAATGCGTAGGTAAAAATTATTTTATTTTATTAATTAGTTCAATTTTATGTTTTACTAATTTATTTTTCTTAAGTGTAGGTTTTTTTTATTATTTTCATATCGCATGATTTTTTAAAAATAATTCCAATTTTTAATAAAATTTAGTTAAATTTTTTTTTTAATAAAATCGTGTTTTCTAAAAAAGATGCATACCAAGATACATATCCTGCGATTGAGATTTAGAAAAGATACGTATCAAGATACGTATCCTATGGTTAAGATTTGGAAACAATATGCATAGAGATACTTATTTAGATCATATCTTAATAGATCTTGCATGTAGAATTTAGAAAAGATATCTTTTGATATGTATTGAGTTTTTTTTTTTTTTTAAAATAAAAGTTGTAACTAAGATTTTCAAAAAGATTTAGTTAATTAAGATTTTCTTTAAATTTAGGAAAATTAAATTTGTTAAGTTTTTTTAAATAATAAATTATTAAATAAATGTAAACCTAGCTCAATTTTTGAAATAAAAAGGATCTATCCACTAAATATTTTATGAAAAAAAGAACTACGGTCGGTTTGATCTAATTAACGAGTATGTAAGCATCTTCAAGGCAACTGTATAAAAAAGAAAACTTTTTCCCTTTTTCTTGAAAATTCGTAATAAAAAAATAATATAAATCATTTTAGTTATCTTTTGTATTTTTGTATGTATTTCAGTATTTATTTAGAAAATTATAAAAATAAAGCCTATCAATTTTTTTTTAGTTTTTACATGATGACTTAGTCTTAATAGGTTAGCCCTCGAACCTGGTTTTGTCTAATTTAATTTATTAAAAATCATTTTCTTAGAAAATCCGCAAATCAGTGACTAAATTAGGGTTTTCCCACTAGAGAATCCTAATTTCACTTTTTATCAGTTGAACTGGTTGATGACTCTAATTTTTAAATTTTTTTTAAATATTTCCTTAATTTAATGTCAACTAATTTATATTAAGCGGGCTAAACTTAATATAAGTTAAATTAAGGAAACTAAAATAGGACTCGACAGAATTACTGACTCCACTAAGAAAGGCTAGTCGACTAGCCATGTAAAAATTAAAATTTAATTGATGGGATCCTTGTATTATTTTTCCTTTATTGTATTTTAGTTGTATTAACTGGTTTTTATCGATGCAAGCCAAAAGAAAAAAGCCCAACCCAATGGGCCCTATTAGAGAATTAGGGCAATGCTCTTTTTATTTTTCTTGTAATCATTTATATGTTTAGATGTAGTCGAACCTGAGCCACCCTAAGAACTTAAGATGAGCTACTATTGTGTAACCCCTAAGTCACTGAAGTCTTTACCCTCGCCTAGCGATAATAGCCGAGCCTACTCAAGATTCGATACTAAGTTTTTCTTCGAAAAACCTTGAAGTTACAAAGCTTGAGACCTGTAAACCCCAGCCTCATGTATCATTCCTTTTGAAAAATAGGTAGTTATTTTTTTAAATTATAGGAAAAACCCGATTAATCTGTAATCAATTCAATTTTCTTCTTCAAAAAAGGGGAAATTTAAAAAAAAAAACAATAACCCTTATATATAAGTATTTGCAAACTTCATTTTAAAAAAGAAAAATCCTATTTCAAACCTACTTATATATAACGGTATTTCTCAACCGCGGATTCATCATACTTCTTATAATTTATTAATTACCGACCCCTATTGCATTGCATGCGTCTGTAGCAACTGCATTTTTTTTATTTGATTTTACTTTGCCAATGCTCATTTCTATTTAATCGCTTTCATTCCTTGTATTATATGTGTTTTATTTTTATTGTTTCTTAATGAGTGAAAGGTTAGGCAAATTTTAAGAAAATTTTTTAAAAAACTACAAAATTTTTAATGTCATCCAAGTTCTTTCCCATTGCAGCTTGGAGCAATGATCTTAAAGTGCGATTAACTATCTTCGTTTGGCCATCAATTGGTAGATGATGAGAAGTATTGAATGGTAGTTTAGTCCTCATTTGATGCTATAAGGTTCTCTAGAAATGACTCAAGAACTTTAGATCCTTATCAGAGACTACACTTTTCAATATGCCATGTAACCGTACAATCTCCTACAAGAAAAGAGAAGCAATAGTCGACGCATTGTTAGTTTTTGAGTAGGGCATGAAGTGTGCCATTTTGCTGAAACGGTCTACGACAACCATTATAGAATCTTTACCTTGAATAGTTCATAGTAGTCTAAGAACAAAGTTCGTGCTCAATTCAATCCATGGCTTCATTGGGACAAGTAAAGCCATTGCTTTCCCTTACTCGACTTAGCACTTAACCCTCTTGCATACGGCACAGCTGTCAATAACTTGGTGCACAACACTCCTTATCCTTGGCTAAAAAAAATTGATCATTCAACAGTTTATAGATCCTTCTTTCTCTAAAATGTTCAAAAAGTCCTCCACTATAGGCTTCCTTGATTAGCAGCTCCATGAAAGAACAAGTCAATATGCATGGTTTTCCACTTCAAAACAAGTAACTATCCTCTACATGATACTCATCCACTATCCTTCCATCAACGCATCTCATGATTATGTGTCTAAAGTGTAGATCCCTAAAATACTGTTCTTTGATGCTTCCAAACCCAAACAGCCTGGTTTGCACTTCGGTTAAAAGCGCATGTCACCTTGATTATGGGTCTTGTTGTAAATAACCGCATCATTTCATGTTTTTTTTTTTTATATGAAATTTAAATATGGAGAATGAGGGTAGTGTCAATCTAGAGCCCATCCATGAGGTCCAGTTAGATAAGTATTCCTTCTCCGAGGCCATCTTAAGAGATTAGTTTAACCAACTTTTGCCCGCCAAGCAAGATCACATTCGTAAGACGATCGGACTGGTTGTGTCCTTCATGCAAGTCCACCTCTACTGGCCTCTAATTCAAGCCTTTATCTATTACTAGGATTCAAAATCTGCAACTTTCAAGTTTGGCCCGCATATGTTGATGCCCACTTTAGAAGAATACTCACAGTTACTTAGTACTCTGCCTGTCGAAGCAAGCATAACTATCCTAGATCTCAGAGTCTAGCCCAAGAAAGCTTTTATGAACTTGTTGGGAGTCAAAAAGTCAACCCTGGCACTATTCTTATCTTCAGAAGGCAAGAAGTGCCTCAACATCTTAAGATTAGTAAAGTGGTTCTCAAGCCCAGACACTTATCAGAGATATCGTCCGATCTTTTATGGGGGGTACAAATCGTAGGTCGAAAAGAAATGCCTTTATCGTAGCAATGTTTAGGACAGTTCTATTTCCCATCAAATATGGTCAAGTTCATTTTATGGTAGCCGAACTAATGACTCAATTCTTAGCTAGTAAATCTTATATATTGGCATTATTGGTTAAACAATTCAGGATACTTACTCACTTGAAGAAGCAGGGGCATGGATACTCATAGTTAACCCTACAATCTTTGCCGTATGGTTTCTCAGTCACACATAGGAGTATGGAGGGAATCTTCTCAAAGAGTACCTAACCGAAAATATGAATCTGATTGACAACTTTGCCCGTCATCTTAAGGTACTAGATGAAGTTCAGTTTAAAGGATGGGTGTCAATCATCAGCAAGATGTAACCAGTAGATTTTATGTGGACAGCTAGATGGAGCTACTGCACTCAAGCAGTCTTAAGGTACGCCAACTATGTAAGGGTTCCTCTTATCAATATTACGAGTTGTACAAGATATTTCCCAAGTTGTGTCACTAAACAACTGGGTCCACTTCAAGTCATAGCCTATAGAGATTCATTAGGTGTTGTTACATTGAGTTATCAAGATCCTTGCTTACCCATAACTACTTTAATTTAATGACTAGTAGAACTTGTGAAGCTGTGGGAACGAAAGGAAGTCAAGAAGATAGTTAACATAAGAACTTTGAAGGGAAAAATCGGGGAATACTGAGCTACCAAGCAGTTCATCTATGATCAGTTGGAGAAGGACTGGAAAGATACAGTATAAAGCTCAAAACTTATTAAGACACGAGCCAAAACCAACATATCTTTCACCTACCGAATAAGCCTATCGAGATACCATACGAGCTAGAGTTGAAGCTTAGTTCCAAAAAGGTAAAAGAATCATTGACAAGTTAAAGTTGGAGAATGAGAGATTACCGGAGGAAAATCAATTCTTAAGAAGTAAGATTCGAGAAAGGGATATTACAGTCTAAAGACTTATGAGAGAAGTTGATAAAGCCCGTCCTAGCCATATCCATCGGCTCTTATAGATATAGGATTTAAGTTTTTAGGAAGATTAGTTTGGAGTTTTTCTTTTCTTTTCTTTTAGTCTGTTGTATAAGTTGGATTTTACAATTATTAATAAGTTTGCAGCTTTATTAAATGAAAATCTTTATTGATTACGCAATCTTTTACTCATTTTTCTTTTAATTTCTTGATATTTTCCTTTTAAATAAAAAAAATGAAAAAAATATAAAAAAAAAATTAGTTTACAAACAATTCTAAAACTTAGGTTTTTATTTAGGATTTCGAAGATAGCATCTAAGCAAGTAGACTTAACTAGAAGCCAAATATTTACTCGTTCTAAGGCAAGAATGTCAACTTAGGGTACTAGAAATGTCAGTCAAACCGAGCTTGACCCAAAAGTCATAACCCTAGAGGAAAATACGAACAAGATAGCCCAACAGATCCAAGCTCTTACTCGAGCTATTAGAATTCTCAATGACAGACAAAGATCTCAAGTCAATTGGAATCAGAATGCAGAAGTGACCCCTCCCCCTGAATTAGAAGATGCGGAATCGATTCCTAATGCTGAGATATGGAGAAAAGAAATTAAGGAGAAACACCGAGAGATGGAAAGAAAGTTTATGTAAAAGTTGACCAAGAAGATGAAAACCCTAGAAATGGTTAACAGGTTTGAACAAATGGGGATGATCAACTTGCCGACATATGAAGATAATGATTTCTCAAAAAGATTTAAAGTGCCGAAATTCAAGAAATACGATGGGACTGGCTACCCAAAGCTCCACACTAGGTTGTACATTAGGAAAATAGAGAAATATACGAAGTATGACAAGGTGATGGTCTAAACCTTTCAAGACAGCTTGACTGAGCCTACCTTAACTTAATATACCCAACTGGATTTGAATGAAATTGATACTTGGGATAAGTTAGTACAAGCTTTCTACAACCAATACAAGTTCAACATCGAAGTGGTCCCATCCATGTGGAATTTGAATAATCTACGAAAGAGGGCCAACAAAAGTTTTAAGTAATATGCTCAGAGATAGAGGGGCATGGTAGCTAGGGTGACTCCACCCTTAACAGAAAAGGACTTAACTTCCGCTTTCATCAACACTCTTGGAAGCCTATATCATCAACATTTGGTCGGTTAACCCGCCTCTAACTTTGCAAAAATTGTGGCCTAAGGGTACCAAATTGACGAAGCTATTGCTACTGGGAGGCTTCCTAATCTTAAAGTAGCTGAAAAGAAGATACCTCTTACAAGATTTTCCAACAAAACCAAAGAAACCACCATAAGCATTATCAATATCGGCAATCTTATTAGATTAGCAACCCTGCTAGCCATGATAGGAGGATCTAATCCTTCATCAAATCTAAATCAAAATAACTGCCCACAAAGGAGATAGTTTACTCATATACCCATTCCTCTAAGCTAGGTTCTTGTACGACTAAGAAAGGAGAATCTCTTAACATTTGAAATAATAAAGGAGAGACAAAGACCGAGAAACTATAACTTGGAGCTTCGTTGTAATTATCATTTAGAGCAAATGGGGCATTCTATGGACCAATACTGAAGACTTGGACATCAGATCCAAGATCTTATTGATGTAAAATTGGTTCAATTGGATTTTATTCAAACTCCTACTCCCAACATAGGTAACAATCCTCTACCGGATCATAGACGTTCAATTAATATGATCATTGCTAAAGTGTCTGAACTAAAGATTGATCTAGATAGTCTCTCCATCACTATTGAGGAGATAGTTTGGAATCTGAAGCAAGCCGAATAATTACAAAACATGAATCTTATAGATAGAACCCAAACTAGACCAATAATATATCAATTGCTAAAGGATGGGAAGATAAAGAAAGCTGATATAATGGCTATGACAATTCCAAAACCGCAAAAAAGAAGCAGTCAAAAGGAGCTTAGAGAAAGGTATGAAGCCAGAGATCCAATGGTTAACACCCTAGGAAAATTGTCAAGGAAGTTTAAGTATTTAGTAGATTACGTCGGTTCACCTACCGTATATGTTGACAAACTACCCACTGGATGGGGTCTCGAATTTAAGGAGGAAGACAAGCTTATTGCAGAAGCTAAGAAGGCAACTAAGATGGTTAGAATGATTGGAGATGGGCCTAAGCCATTGGTTTTTTAGTATTGTGGGAAGACTAAGAAGGTAAAAGAATTGGGTAAGCCTAAGAAAATTGTTTTCAATGTCTTAATAGCTCCAGAGAATTATAAAGCAACCCCTTTAGATTACTAAACGATCAATCAGACAACTAAGTCCTCATCACCTATGATCAGTAGGCTTATACGCTCAGGACGAGTTTATCACCAAAATGAGGAAGCCAAGAGGAAGACTACTGTAGAAGAGGCTTCTCAAAAGATCTTTGAAGATACAGATAATAAAAATCAGAATGTTGCCATGAAGATAATGAAAGCTAGTAAGTATAAGATTATGGATCAGCTAGCTAATGTACTAACCCAGATCTCCCTGATGGGCTTACTATTTTCATCAAACACTCACCGAGAAGCTTTAATTAAAATTCTGATAGATGTTAAAGTAGCTGAAGGCATTTCTATTGAGAAGCTAGGATTGGTGGTGAATTCGATATTTATGATAGATCAGATTTCATTCTCGTTAGATGAGCTAGGTGAAAAGGGAGACTGGCACAAAAAGCCCCTTTATCATAGTGGTCAAGTATGTAGGGAAAGTAGTTACTCGAGTGCTAATAAATAATGGGTCTTCACTAAATGTATGTCCCTTGGTGATACTAAATTTACTTGGAGTAGATTCAATTAAGATAAAGCCTAGCTCGATTTCAGTAAAGGCTTTTGAAGGATTAAAGAGGGAGATAAATGGAGAAATTAGGCTGTTGGTCGAGATCAGTCCACAAATGTTTACTATTACATTTCAAGTTCTAGATACAACGAACTTTTAATTTTTTGTTAGGAAGACCATGGATTCACTCACCAGGGGCAATTCCATCCAGCGTACATCAGAAGGTGAAATTCATTGCCAATGGGCAGTTATATACTATTCTCGAGGAGTAGGATTGTGAGATTTACAAAGAGACGGCTATTTCCTATGTTAATAGTAAAGAATTAGAGGAGTCGAGCTTATAGATTTTTTATGAGGTCAGCATGATTAAAGAGTCAGGACAGGGGGCATAGGGTCACTCGGAATAGCCTAAGCAACAGATTGGAATGTTCAGGCTCAAGTATGAGCCCACTGAAGATGAGATCCAAAAAATGAAAGCCAAAACCAAAGGCAAGAGAGGAGGTCAGTTGTACCGTACTTACATGAACTTTTCGGACATCTAGCAGATATTCCTAATACCAACTGGTGTTCAAGAACCTAAAGTAGCCAGTCTATCCAAGGCTTTGGCTCAACAATACAGTGTCAATCCAAATGAGAAGGAAGATATTGGCGTACCAGTTTTCTTATGCAACTAGTTTTCCGTTCCCATTAGTAGGTCTCTTTGGAAAAGCAAAATTAAATTAATTAGGTGCATTCAATTTTGATAATTAGTCCGATTAGTTAGGCCTTTTTCTTTCAAACAATTTGAATCCATTCAATAAATTTTGTTCCTTTATCAATTCTTCATTGTTATTTATTCGCTATCGTTTTGCTTTTTCCTTTACTCTTCAGATCTGATTAAAATGATAAATGTAATGAATATCTCATACATGTAAATGATGAAAGCACCAATATCACCTTTAGCCCTATTAGGTCAAACGTCAGAAATGATATTGAGACTCTAAGTGAAATACAAGAGAGTTGTCATCGATTTGAACAGGGTAGAGTAATTATTGACAAACTGATAGTTATGATTAATTTGGGAATAAAAGAAAATCCACGAAACTTGAAAATTGGTGGTAATTTAGCAGATGATGAGAAACAAGAGTTATCACGATTGTTATTAGAATACCTAAACATATTCACTTGGTCCCATGAAGATATGCCCGGTTTGGATACGTTTATTGTAGTTCACAAATTACCAGTAAGGGAAGAGATTAAACCGAAAAGACAAAAGCTTAGACCATTTAGATCAGATATACTCCTCAAAATAAAAGAAGAAGTGAAGAAATTGCTAGAAGTCAAGTTCATAGATGTATCGGATTACCCCAAATGGGTAGCAAATGTGGTGCTAGTGTTGAAGAAAAATGGGAAAGTTTAGGGTATGTGTGGACTTCGGTGATTTAAACTAGGTGATACTTAAGGATAACTTTTCTTTGCCGCACATTAATGTACTGGTGGATAACATAGCCAGAAATTATCTTTTCTCATTTATGGTTAGTTTCTCGAGATATGATCAGATCAAGATGGTAGAAGAGAATAAAATTAAAACCACTTTCATTACCACTTGGGGAACATTTTGTTATTACGTAATGCCTTTTGGATTGAAGAACACTAAGGCAACTTATCAACATGCTATGGTTACCTTGTTTCATGACATGATGCATTAGGAAATCAAATTTTATGTACATGATATGATCGCCAAATCTAAGGAGAATGAAAATCGTGTGTATATTTTGCATAAGCTGTTTGAGCAATTGAGGAAGTTCCAACCAAATCTGAATCTAAAAAAGTGTACCTTTAGAGTAACCTCAAGGAAATTGTTGAGTTTTGTAGTCAGTAGAAAATGAATTGAAGTGGACCTAGATAAAGTTAAGGCAATCGTAAACATGCTTGCACCGAAGATTGTAAAAGAAGTATAGGGACTGTTGGGGAGGTTAAATTACATTATTCAGTTTGTATAGCAACTAATCGATAGATGCAAGCCGTTATTCAAACTTTTGAGGAAGAATGCAACGATAGAATGGGATGAAGAATGTAAGCAAGCATTTGCTGAAATTAAGGAATATCTCATGCATCCTCCAATACTGATCACTCCTACACCGGGACAACCATTGATTCTCTACTTGACGATCCTTCTTGAATCGATGGGATGTATGTTGGGGCAAAAAAATGAGACAGGCAGGAAAGAGCACCCCATATACTACTTGAGCAAGAAATTTATAGAAAGAGAAAAAAAATACTCAGCAGTGGAAAGGACATGTTGTGCCTTGGTATGGGTGATGCATAGGTTCAAGAAGTATACTCTCTATTACTTAGTGGAGTTGTTGACAAAATATGACCCGTTTAGGTATTTAGTAGAAAAGCCGACATTGATTGAGAGAATATCGAAATGGCAAATGTTGCTGTTTGAGTTTGATATCAAGTATGTAAGTTAAAGTGATATCAAGGAATAGGCGATGGCTGACCAATTGGCAAAATTCCCACTAGAAGATGAAGATCATGGTTCAGAAACACAATTTTCTTATGAAAATATAATGGTGGCGAATGAACTGAGTAGTGAGAAATTGGGATGGAAAATATTTTTTGATAGAGCACCCAATGTGTTCGGATGTAGGATAAAACCAATACCGGTATCATCTAAGGGTAACCATTTCCCTATGATAGTGAGATTGACGTTTCCATATACCAACAACATAGCAGAATATGAAGCATGTATTTTGGGGCTCAAAATGGCATTAAATATGGGAATATAGAGGCTTAAAGTGTATGAAGATTCTTCTCTTATAATTCTCCATATCCTAGGAGTATATAAGATGAAAGACAAGAAGTTAATACCTTATCACAAGCATTCAAGCAAGCTAATTAAAAGATTCCAAGAAATTTCATTCACTTACATTCCAAGAACCCAAAATCAATTTGCGGACGCATTGGCAACGTTAGCGTTAATGGTGAAAGTCATGGATGGGATAGAAATTCAGCCCTTGAAGATTGAGGTAGAGGAAAAACCGAGTTTTTGCCTAACATTTGAAGAGAAGAAATCAAAGAAACCTTGGTATTATGATATCAAAAAGTTACTTAAAATAGGTGAGTTCCTTGATGAGGCTGATAGAAAAGATATAAAAGCTTTAAGAAGATTAGTTGCTCATTTTCTATTAAGTGGAGCTACGTTGTATAACAAATCACCAGATGCAACATTGTTGAGGTGTATGAATGAAGAAGAAGCTGAGAAATTAATGAAAGAAGTGCATGAGAGAGTCCGTGGTCCTCACATTAATGGATACATGTTAGCCAAGAAGATCATGAGGATGGGATGTTATTTTATTACAATGGAATCAGATTATATTAAGCACATGAGGCACTATCACCTGTATCAAGTGTATACTAATAAAATCAACGCTCCTCCCTAGGAATTACATGTGTTGTCGACTTCTTGACCTTTCTCGATGTAGGGGATGGATATGATTAGACTAATTTCGCCAACAGCTTCAAACAAGCATAGATTCATTCTAGTCATGATCAATTATTTTACCAAATGGGTAAAAGCAGCATTATATGCCATTGTGACCAAAGGAGTAGTGGTCAAATTCCTAAAAAGAGATATTATTGCTAGATATGATGCACCCGAATCTATTATTACAAACAATGGGACAAATTTAAACAATAAGTTGATGAATGAAATATGTAATCAATTCAAGATCAATCATAGAAACTCAACTTCGTATCAACCTTAGATGAATGGGGTAATTGAAGTTGCTAACAAAAACATGAAGAGAATCATTGAGAAAATGGCAATCACTTGTAGAGATTGGCATGAGATTCTTCCCTTTGCTCTTATGGCTTATAGAACCTCAATTAAAACCTCTACAGGTGCAACACCTTATTCATTGGTGTATAGAATTGAAGCAGTACTACCGATGAAAGTAGAAATACTATCATTCCGAGTGTTGGTAGAAATTCAGCTCAATGAGGCTAAGTAGGTAAAGAAACAGATGGACTACTTGAATCTCTTAGATAAGAGGAGACTTACAGCGATATATCATGATCAATGCTATCAACAAAGGATGATATGAGCTTTTAACAAGAAAGTACATTCGAGGTACTTCAAGGAAGGAGACTTGGTGTTAAAGAAAGTATTGCCGAATGCAAAAGACCCTAAGGATAAGTTTGCTCTGAATTGTGAAGGCCCTTATGTAGTGAAAAGGGTATTATCTGGAGGTACATTAGTATTGATAGAAATGGAAGGCCCAAAATTAAGAGGACCTATGAA
Organism: Lumnitzera littorea; assembly: GCA_024138015.1. Classification (NCBI taxonomy): domain Eukaryota; kingdom Viridiplantae; phylum Streptophyta; class Magnoliopsida; order Myrtales; family Combretaceae; genus Lumnitzera; species Lumnitzera littorea. The sequence goes on along the minus strand of JAMXBB010000001.1, from coordinate 91,676,051 downwards.
TTTAGATGCAATCAAGTTGTATTATCCATGAAAATTGAGTCCAATAAAGATTTTAATTTTTCTTAAATTATTTGTGGTTAATCTTTCATCGTTTACAAGTAAAGTTGATATCCATAAATGTTCTCAATTTAGATGGTCATCAATCAACAAACACTTCACCAATAAATCTTTGTACATTATGTTTCTTAGCCTCAAACACCTAAATACCAAACACTTACCAATGAATCTAAATCACCAAAGAAATTAAAATCAAATGTTCTTAATGATTTAATATAGTTTTTTGAAAAGAGATTTATCTTTCAAGAATCATAAAAAGTAAAAATTGAAACTTGGAGATAATGAAAGCTAAATCAAGATGTGAGTATGGTATAATTGTAAAACTCATTAGCAAAAGTTTTCAATCATAAAGAAGATTTTATTGAAGAAAAAATAAAAAAGACAGAAAGAAAATAAAATAAAAGAAAAAAAAAAGAAGAAGGAAAAAGGAAAAGAAACAAGCACAATCCTTTGATGAAATTCTACTGATTGAATGAGTGAATATTAGGAGTCAATGTAAGCGTGCCGATTGGTTGCTATCTAAGAAATTTTTTATTCCTAGGTAAAATGATCCTAAAAAACCTTAGAGATATTTAGGAGAATCAAAATGAGTTTTTTAGAAATCTCGAATAAATTTATCCTCTTCAAATCACTTACCAAATCAAGTCAAGTTTTTGGAAATCTCAAAGAGATCCATCCTCTTCGGATCATCCACTAAACCAAAACAAATCTCGAAGAGATCTATCATTTCCAGATTATCCACTAAACCAAAATAAATCTTGAAGAGATCTATCCTCTTCAAATTATTCACCAAATCATAAGAAATCGTGGAGAGATCTATCTTCTTCAGATTATTCACTAAATCAAGAGAAATCTCGAAGAGATCTAACCTCTTCGGATTATTAAACAAAATAAGAAATCTCGAAGAGAACTATCCTCTTCGAATTATCTACCAAGTCAAAACGAATCTTGAAGAGATCTATCATCTTCAAATTATCCACCAAATTAAAAAGAAATCTTGAAGGCATTTATTCTCTTTGGATTATCCACCCAAATCTTAAAGAGATCTATCCTCTTCGGATTATCAAAAGGCAAAACAAATCTTAAAGAGACCTATCCTCTTCGGATTATTCACTAAACCAAAACTGAGTTTTTTTTAAATCTCGAAAAGAACTATCCTCTTCGAATAGTCCACTAAAATAAGTTTTCGAAATCTCGAAGAGATCTATCCTCTTTGAATTATCAAACCAAAACGTTTTTAAAATCTCAAAGAGATCTATTATTTTCGGATTATCCATCAAAACGAGTCAATTTGACCCCCAGTGGCCTTTATTTAGTTCAAAGTAGGGTTTAGCAAAAATGGGTATTTCTTTTGTCTTTGTAACAAAGTTTTAATCGAACTTCACTATAAAGAAGGGCAGTTGTAGACACCTCATTTTTGCTATTTTTCATTTTAGTTGAGTTAGGTTAATAAATAAACAAAAAATAATAATAATAAATAATAAGAAAACGAAAATTAAAAACAAAAAGAAAAAATAAAAAAGAGAGAGTTGTATCGAGTTAAGTTGAATCGTATCGTAACGAGTCAAGTCAAATCATATCGAGTCTAATCGTATCGAGTCAAGTCGAGTTAAGACGAGTCAAATTATATCGAATTAAATTGCGTAAGGTTATTTAGTGTTAAACTGGATAACAGTGTGTGATTAATTTAATAAATCATTACGTCATTAGAGGATTGGGTATTATTAAAATGATTTTAGCCCAGTCCGATTTAAAGTAGACTTTTATCTAATTTATATTGGGCCAGAATAGACTTAGGATTTACTAAATAAGTTGTTAGGCTATAACAGATTGGATCAGATCGTGCCTTGAAAAACGGAAAGCTCGAATTAAGTAAGGTTTTTAGAAGTTAAGTTAAATCTTCAAAAGATCGTAATCATATTTTCCATGTCTTCGATATGAAAGATACGATTAAGGGTTTATAAATAGTACATCGACAAGTGGAGTTGAACATGTTATTTTTTTAGTTACACAATTCATTCGCATAAAGCCAATGACCCCCCTTCGATCTGTATACTGCACATACAAACATACCATTCACAACAAATTTCACAACATGACCAAATTCACACACCAATCTGAACACAATCGCATTCATACCTTAGCATCCAAACATTTAACCAACAACCTAACATTCCTTGACCAAATCTCAATTTACGAATACGCCCCCCAACCAATCTATGTTACTAACACAACACATCAGCCGAAAACCCTTACAATGTCCTCTTATACATCATTGAAGTCCAAGCCCTTTGCTTAACATTCTATGCCGATACGAAATCCCGCAATCCACCGCTGACTCTCCCTTCAACAATCCATAGCCAACGTCTCTTGACGCAAGCCTTCCTAACATAATCTAATCCTTAACAACGCTTGACTACTCCATCACCAACACGCATGATGAAGTCAGCAGCCGAAATCAATTCACTTAGTCCCCTGACTAACAGCAACAACAAATTGACAATCCACTCACATAACAATTCCACATCTTGATCATATAATCACACATATGACGTAAGCAAGCTTACAGCGATCAACAAAAACACAGGTCGTACATGCACACCGTACATAATCATGTACGACTCAACGCATAGATAAAAATTATTTTATTTTATTAGTTAGTTCAATTTTATTTTTTACTAATTAATTTTTCTTAAGTGCATGTTTTTTTATTATTATTTTCATATTGCATGATTTTTTTAAATAATTCCAATTTTTAATAAAATTTAGTTGAATTGTGTCTTCTAGAAAAGATATATATTGAGATACACATCTTACAGTTAAGATTTAAAAAATATACGTATTGAGATACATATCTTACGGTTAAGATTTGGAAAAGATACGCATGGAAATATGTATCTAAATCATATCTTAGTAGATCTTACATGTAGGATTTAGAAAAGATATCTTTTGACACTTAATGAGTTTTTTTTTTTAAATAAAAAAATAAAAGTCGTAACCAAGATTTTTAGATTTAGTTAGTTAGGATTTTCTTTAAATTCAAGAAAATTAGATTTCTTAAGTTTTTTTAAAATAATAAATTATTAAATAAACGTAAACTTGGCTTGATTTTTGAAATAAAAAGGATCTACCCACTAAATATTTTATAAAAAAAGAGAATTATGGCTAATTTAATCCTAACTAGCAGGTATGTAAGCACTTTCGAGACAATTGTATAAAAAAAAAAATTTTCCCTTTTTCTTGAAAATTCATAGTAAAAAAATAATAAAAATCATTTTAGTTATCTTTCATATATTTGTATATATTTCAGTATTTTTTTAGAAAATTATAAAAATAAAGCCCATTAATTTTTCTTTAGTTTTTATATAGTGATTTAGTCTTAATAGGTTAGCTCTCAAACCTGGTTTTATCTAATTTAATTTTTTAAAAATCATTTTCTTAGAAAATCCGTTTGTTAGTAGCTAAATTAAGGTTTTTCCACCCGAGAACCCAAATTTCACTTTTTACTAGTTGAACTAGTTGACGACTCCAATTTGTTAATTTTTTTTTTTTAAATATTTCCTTAAGTTAATGTCGAGTAATTTATATTTAGCAGGCTATGCTTAATATAAGTTAAATTAAGGAAACTGAAATAGGGCTTAACAAAGGGAAAGGAAGAGGACATCCAAAAGATCGGCTTCAAGACAAGATATAGACACTTCGAGTTTCTTGTGATGTCCTTTGGGCTAACTAGCACCTCAGCAGCCTTTATGGATTTGATGAATTGGGTCTTCAAAGACTTTTTGGACAAGTTCATTATTGTCTTTATAGATGATATCTTGATTTATTCTAAAAGCAGGGAAGAGCATGAGGAGCACCTGAGGTTAGTTTTGAGCCGATTAAAGAAAGAACAGTTGTTTGCAAAATTCTCCAAGTGTGAATTTTGGCTTGAACGCATGGTGTTTCTAAGTCATGTTGTAGATAAGAATGGGATATCTATAAACCCAACAAAGGTACAGGTAGTGGTAAAGTGGCAAAGACCGAAGTCAGTAACTGAGATCAGAAGCTTTCTGGGTTTGGTAGGGTATTATCAAAGGTTTGTAGAAGGTTTCTCTAAGATAGCAGTACAATTTACGAGGCTAACTCAAAAGGGTGTAAATTTTGAGTGGGATGATCGATGTAAAGCTAGTTTTATGAAGTTAAAGGAAAAACTGAGTCTAGCTCCAGTGTTGACTTTGCCTAAAAGCGGGGAAGAATTTACTATCTTCAGTGACGCTTCAAGTCAAGGCTTATGTTGTATGCTGATGTAAGATGGAAAGGTAATTGCTTATGCTTCTAGACAGTTGAAACCATATGAGAAGAACTACCTAACTCATGATTTAGAGTTGGCAGCAATTGTTTTGGCTTTGAAGTTATAAAGACATTATTTGTATGGTGAAAAGTGTAAAATATTCACGAATCATAAGACCCTGAAGTATATCTTCACTCAAAAAGAGTTGAACATGAGATAGAATAAGTGGTTAGAGTTGATCAAAGACTATGAAGTAGATATCCAATACCACCTTAGAAAAGTGAATGTAGTAGCAAATGTGCTTAGTCAGAAAAAGCAAGGCAACCTTGCCACTTTATTGACTACTCAAAAGCATTTGCTAAAAGATTTGTGCAAGACGCACTTAGAGGTTGTGACTAGTGAAGTTGGGAGAGATTAGTAAGTTTGTGCATCCAGCTGACCTTAATAGACCAAATCAAAGCAGTACAGATGGAGGATCGGGAAATCCAAGACTTAAAAGGTTAAGTAAAGCTTAATTTGGCACTTGAATTCAGGTTGGACATTGATGAGACTCTAAGGTATGGAACAAGATTATGTTTGCCAAGGAATTTAGAATTGAAAAAGGAAGTGATGCAAGAGGCTCACTATTCAGCATATTCAGTACACCCTAGGAGCACTAAGTTGTATAAGGATTTAAAGTGTCACTATTGGTAGAGGAACATGAAGCGTGATATAGCAGAGTTTGTTTCACAGTGTTCTACTTGTCAGAGGGCTAAGTTTAAGCATAAGAGGTCAGTAAGAGAATTATAGCCCCTACGAGTACTTTAGTAGAGGCGGGAACGCATTACTATGGATTTCATCACTCACCTTCTAGGGACTAAGGATAAGCATGATGTAGTTTGGGTAATAGTTAATAGATTGACTAAGTCAGCTCATTTTATTCCAATTAATATGAGTTATACTTTGGTTAGGCTTGCTAAGGATTATACTTGGCACATAATATGACTTCATGGAGACCAGTGATGATAACTTTGGATAAGGATACTCAATTTGTGAGCAAGTTCCAGAAGAGTTGATAGAAAGAATTAGGTACCAAGCTTCAGTTTAGTATAACTTTTCATCCTTAGGCCAATGGGCAGTTTGAGAGGATTATTTAGATTCTTAAGGACCTGTTGAGATCTTGTGTTTTAGACTTTGACAAACACCTTCCTTTGTTTGAGTTTTCCTACAATAACAACTATCAAGCAACGATTCAAATGGTGCCCTATGAGGCCTTGTATGGGAAGAAGTGCAGGTTGCCTATTCATTGGGATGAAGTAGGAGAAAGACAGTTTTTAGATCTAGATTTAGTGCAAGAAACTGTTGACAAGCTCAAGATCATTCAACAAAGGATGCTAGCAGCTCAGAATAACAGAAAAGTCATGTTGATCAAGGAAGAAGGCCTTTAGAGTTTTAAGTAGGCAATCAAGTCTTACTAAAGGTTTCTCCAGTAAAGTGCATAGCAAGGTTCGAAGTAAGAGGGAAGTTAAGCCCCAAGTTTATTGGTCCTTTTAAAGTGTTGGAACAAATCGAAAAGGTAACTTACAGGTTAGCCTTGCCAGCAGTGTTAGAAAGAGTGCATAATGTTTTCCACATGTTACTATTGAAGAAGTTTGTGGCTAATTCAAGTTAGAGATAAGGAGATTGGTTAATACCAATAGAGGACTTAGAGTCTTTGAGCTTACAACCTAATTTCATAGTAGAAGAGAGATGATAGGAATCAGCATACAACTATCTCTAAGCCAAGGCCAACTTGTCCCAAGCCAACGCCGACCTATTGGAAGTTGAAGCCGACATGTTCTAACTCAAGGCCAAATTGTTCGATGCTAAGGCCAACCAGCTTTTACTGAAGCCAAGCTAATACCAAAAGACCAAGAAGGAGGAAGGGAGCCATTCAACACCAATTTAGTCGTCTGCTAAGAAGTCGAGAGACTACATGACTAAGGACCCAAGGCCAATGATCCACTCGATATGGCATGAAGAGACTAGTGATGACTAAGTCTAGTACTCGACAATTGTAGGCAGACCTTTTGGGCATCTCGGCTAGGCACTATGAGACTTCAAGGACCCCTTCTCGGACTTGAACATCTAACTACCGACACCATCTAGTTCGAATACTTCTCCTTACTAGACAAGCCGAATGACTGCATACCGACTTCTTCTATTAAAAGCACAATTTTGTATTCTTGTACATAATTTCTTTATTTTAATTATGAGCTCATTCTTTAGGGTTTAAGGCCTTATACATTATTTACAGTTTTGCCACTAAGGTTTAGGACTAGCTATATAAATAGCAACATTTATAATTAACAAAATAACAATTACAGGGTAAAGAACATTCATATACTTGGAACTTTCCACTTTTCGAGCAAGGTCATTCTTGAACTCTTAAAGCTAACATTACCGGATTATTGAGTGTAACTTAACATTTTAATCTTTCTTGTGTTCTTATCAATCATGTCCTTAAGATTATGGTGAACCCTTCATTTGAGCAAGTTAATGAGTTACATCTAACCTCTCATTTGAAACCCAAGTGACATTTAATCTTCATGAGTCATATCAAACCTTATTTTAAGCTCAAATCCCTGATTGTATTTGTATCTTGGTGCATGATATCCATGTACATTCACAATCAAAACCTCTCACATTTGCTTTTTGTTCTTCATACCCACTTGAATCCTAAATATCCATTTTGATTTCGAAACCCACTACTATAACAAGAGACCTCCTAGGATTGTTGATAGGAAGGTTCACCAACTAAAGAGAAGATTGCTTCCCTTTGTGAAGGTCCAGTAGGGGAACCTCTTAGAGTGCAAGGCCACTTGGAAGTTAAAAGATGATGTAAGGCAAAAGTATCGAGACCTGTTCTCAAGTTAAGGTAAACTTTCGGGATGAAAGCTTTTCTTTAAGGTGGGGGGATGGGGGGTTGGGGTGGGGTGGAGAATGAAACACTCCAGTCAAGTTAGTAATTTATTTAAATCGTAAAATTATTTTAGCTCGTATCATTAGAAACTGCTACCTAATAAAAAATCTCTCAATTTATTAAACTACACGTAATTCCAAATTCATTCTAAAGTGCATCTTATAAAATGGACGTCTAATTTAAGGTTTCAATAATATTTTTTTAGGACTCTTATTTTACGTATACATTAAATAGATTAAATTTTATTTTATGTATAAATTATAAATATTTGATGGGTGTTAACTATATATGTTGCAATATTTTTGTACATGATCATTTTTTTAAATACTATTTATTCTCTTTTAGCTAAATTTTTTTTATTTCTTTTACCCTTTATTCTAGAATATTTTAGACATACCCTAAGCCCTATTCCATTTATCAAATCTCTCTCACTACTACCATTTTCAATTTCCTCTCTCAACTCACTCATTTTCTTCCTTCATCCTCTCATAAATTCTAACAGACCAATCCTCTCTCTCCCTCATTATCAAGCACCCTACTCCTATCCATTTCTCTCCCTCGTCTTAACCCTTTTCTTGTCAAACCTGATACATAGGACCCTCATTTCCCTTCAATTAATTCTCTCTCGCCCTCATTATGTCTCTCGCCGATGCAAGACCCCCATCCTAATCCCATGTCAGACCTTCATCTTTTTATGCATAGAATTTCTTTCATTGCTACTCTATTCCAAGCTTTTGACTCCATGCTATGTTTTGTCTCGTCCCCATTGCCTCGTGTTCTTAGTCATTCCAATTAAATATTATCCATTAAGTATTTGGGTATTATATTAAATAAAGTGTAATTTCTATATTTTGTTTATTACAGGTAAATTTTCAACGTTAAATCATACCCATTCGGTGATCTTGTCCCAGCTTTATTTCGCGAGTCATTTCAATTTCTTATTCGATATCATATACGTAGTGAATTATTTTTATTTTATTTATTATGTTTCGTCATTAGTGTGAAAATAAGTATTTGTTAGTATCCAATTCCTATTAATAAATTATTTGATTATTGTGTTATATAGTATTAATTTATATAGAAGTTACCATTAAATATTTTATCATATTACGAAGTAATGGATATAGGTATATATGTTTGGGGCCAGATTTCTATTTTCTATTATATTTAAAGTTAAGTCATTATTTTTTAGCTGATTATAGAGTTATATTAATGCTTGTATTTTATACGTAAGTTCTAGGTATCGATTTGGTTTACAAAGATACTATCTTATTATAATTATACCTTGCTGTTAATGTTGATAATATTATGATTTAAGTATTTCTATTATGATAGTTATTATGACTATATAGTATATTATGTTATTTGTAAAGTATATCTGTTTTAAATTCCAATGATTAATATGTCCTTTCTTACATATTTCTACGGACTATAATATTATCCAATTAAAGTACATATTCTTCTATTACTATATCAATTAGTAAGATTATATATTTTAACACTCTCATCATGCGTTTACTGTATATTTTCTTATATATATATATATATCGTACTTTACGATTTAAGTAAATAAATTATACTATATATAAATGTGTCAACTTTTTGCTTTATAATAATACGCATGTATATTATCTTTAATTTCTATTATTAATTTATTAGATTCGATTATTTCTCTTTTGAGACCTTGATTAGATAATTTATAGGTTCATAGATAACTTCTAGATATAACTTAATTATCGAGTGCCTGGAAGTTAACGTGTATACTTGTTTTTCAAATGGATTTGTGGTGGTTGTTGGATTCCCTTATTGAGGTCTAAGCTCTTGATTTGGGGTTGTGATTATGGAGTTCTATTAGATGTCGTAGAGCGATTCTAAGTATGTGATGCTTGCTGTATGGTTGTACTTGCTAGGATAAACAAGATTTAATTGGAGTAAACTATATTTAGCCTGAATTATTAGTTTGCTGGTTTTGCTTAACCTATTCACTCTAGCGGTCTACAGTAGTAGATCTCTAGAGGGGTAACTATTGATCATGTGTGAGGTTTTCCTAGTGGACTTTCAGATAAGATGACACAACTAAAATATTAGATTTATGGACTCTAGGTATAAAGGACTTAAAGGAAAAACTTATATTATATCCACCTATGTATATGGACAAAGATTAAGTATGGCATGGTTATGAATACCCCTTTGCTATTTGCTGGCTTAATGTAAAGATAATCAAACTACTATTTGTTGTTATTCTGTTATACCTGCTTTTTATGCATTTGAATGATTGGACTTGGCATTCGTATATGTTTTTTGTACCTATACTAGGCTTTGGCTTACTTCCTTAGCTTTTTTAGGCATAGGACCAGAGAATTTTCTTATATATGAAGAGACTTTTATTGAGGACATCCAGGAGGAGGAGGGTGTTGAGTATCTTTATTATTATGATGATTGGAATAGATTTGAGCACTATTTTGCTGGAGATGAGTTATATTATGATGGGAGACTTGTTTATCGAGGAGATGGACTCCTTTTCTATGATACTTGACGATTTTTTGCTACTTGATCTGTCTTTTGTCTTATGGATATGAGTCAATATGTTTTGAACTTTGTTAGATATTTCAAGGTTTTATAAGGCTATGAGCGGATGTGGTTACCCACTCCTTTGTAGTTTATATGTAATATTTTGCAATATGATTCTATTATACTTATTGATTTGTGGACAAAGAAGCCTTAATATATTTCGAGCTAATTAGGATATGTAATAGGTTATAATACCCATTTAGGGTCATAGGGTGTTACAACTTTTCATTGCATGTTGCCTTCAGTTTGAGCGCCATAGTTGTTTGTGACTAGACAATGGCAAAGAAGACAGTCTTATCATAGCATTAAAAAAAAAGGGGGGGAAATACAAATAACCCCACAAACATTGACTGAAGTGCAAATTGATCATCTGAACTTTTAAAACATAATGTTTTACCTCCTCAACTTTGATAAATTAGTAAATAACTTCTATAAATTGAGAATAACCCTCTTAAACTTTGATTTTGTTACATAAACATATTTTAAATTTATTAAAATATACTTTAAGACCTCTTAAACTTTAACTATAGTATAACTTTTTTTTAATTGAAAAAGGAAATGCCATTTATATTACTAATTTATCAAAGTTTATGGGATTAAAAACCATATTTTGAAAGTTCAAGGAATTAATCTACATGTAAATCAAAGTTTAGGGGAGTTTTTACAATTTCTCCTTAAAAAATTAATGAAAGCACAAGTGCATTACTTGAAGGGATTGAACTTAATACTTTTTTATTCCTTACATGTGTAGGAAATTTCTTTATTTTTTTATGAATTTTTAAAATTTTTACCCTTTTGTGAATTCCCCTTATTTTATTTTATTTTTTAGTTTATTTTTAGATTTTTGCTTGAAAAATATTTTAAAGAAGGTAAAAATGGGGTGTCAATAATGAGAAAATGCAAAATGGTGTAGAAAGGAGATGTATCTCATAGTATCCTTAAAGAGAGAGAGAGAGAAAGAGTAAGTGAATGAGTGAATGCATGGAGAAAGAATCTTAAGAAGCTAATATTATAGTAAACCTTTAAATGTTCTCATATCCTACATGGATAAAGCAAAAAAATTATATTTTCTATTTATTTTCATGAAAAGCTTTTATCATTGACTTCGTATAAGGTCGCAAATGATGCATTAATTCACATACGACAACCCCACCCCCCAATTTATTGGTTAATTATACCAATAAATTTCAAATAAAGGTTCTCTAATATAAGTGAATAATTATATTATATTTAAAATAAATGGCATTAATTTTAAAAATATAATAAAGTTGATAATTACATATAAATAATATAGTGTAAGATTAATTGTTAAACACACTAATCCAAATAATTAACTTATGAAAAAGCCTAAAATTGAATCTCTACTATAAATTTAGTAAAAAAATGACAATTATAGAATGTGATTTAAAAGCTGATAATCTAAAAAGTTTACTATACACCATGCAATGTCAAATCTTTTGTTCAATTAGCCTAAATTTCTTGTGACTGATTTCATTGTACATTTTTTGATCCTATGAGCAAAAGATAATATATTCCTGATAAAGGTTTATCGGGATATTACAACGTGGAAAAATACTATAGTTGTTGCACAACCTTTAGAAGTTTCTATATCTTAAATGATTTGAAATGATAAAATGAGAGATATACAATCTCTATGCATAGATTATAAAGCTGTAATGATTTTATCTTTCAAAAATAGTAGTTTTCATCAAATCCACAATTGTAACATTTGTAAAAGGAGAAGAAGAAAATGCATCATTTGAAAATGGAAAGTGAAGATGAAATAGAAAAGAAAAAACTAAAAATTGTCATTTTAGTTACTAAGATAAAAAATTAATGAAATTACAACAATTATACTTAAATGTTTTAAAATCAGATTGATGGATTAAAAAAAGGGGTAATAAGCTTCATATTAAGGATTAATTGGTAATTTTAAAGATGGATTGTTTTCTTAAAAGGATGTAAAGTTAAATGAAAAGGCTTTAATGTAATATAATAAGATAATTATAACGCAGGGGATCAACGTTTGGCGATAAATTCAAATATGGGATCAATGTTTATAAAAGTTTAAATAAGAGATTAACGTTTCATAAAGTGGTTCAGATAAGAGATAAACATTTTGAAAGGTTTAAATAAGGGATTGATATTTTATAAAGTAGTTCAAATAATTTTATAAATTGGCTATTATAAATCCTTCATTTAAGCTACTAAAAACTGTCATCTTAGTTATTAAGATAAAAAATTGATGAAATTACAACAATTATACTTAAATGTTTTAAAATCAGATGGATGGATTAAATAAAGGGATAATAATATTCACATTAAGGATTAATTGGTAATTTTAAAGATGGATTGTTTTCTTAAAAGGATGCGAAGTTAAATGAAAAGGTTTTAATGTAATATAATAAATAATAGATATATAAAGCTCACGAGTAGACTCTAGAGACTAATTTGGAGCTTGAGGTAGGTTTGTTTAGTAAATGAGTTTTATTTTAAACTCGAATGCATCATTTACAAATTGGTTCAAGTCAAGCTAACCTCAAAGGGTTTGATAGTTTGTTAGCAATTTAATTTGTTGTAGACTTTAAGTACTCCATCAGGTTATTTAGCCAAGTTGAAGCACATGAAAAAGAACCTTCTAGAGTTTTAGATAACTCATGGAAACTAAATAAAGCATTGGGATAAGTGTAGGTTTTGTTAAACCTTTTTTTAGCCTAACTTATTTGCATCCTTAAGCATGAGATAATATATATAATAAAAACTGAGTGCAATTTTGTATGTTAAGCAAATATAACAAGATTTGATCTTTAAACTTAAAATAAAGCTTACACAACATCTAAATGATAAAAGAAACATAATATTTGAAAGCATCTAGCTTCTTATACTTTTTATAGTCTTAAAAGTACAAAACATATTTGTAGAAAAACTACAATTTATATCTAATTAAGTCTTATTTTATATATGTTTTCTTATACTCTAATGACAATAATGATTAGAAATGTAATAGTTTTCTTAATTTTAAACCTATTTATTACCTATAAAGTCCATTTTAATTATAGACATAATCCTTAAATTCAAATTATCTTATTCACCTCTACAATAATTACAAGATCCAAAAAGAAAATCATACTAATTCCATATTCTTCCAAAAAGACATATTTATAGTTGATAAAATACTAACTAATGAAAGAAATCTAATGCTTTTAAATCTTCAAAAGCATGGTAGTGTTGAAAATATTAATTTTGATGGTTGGTAAAACAACATAATAAAATAAACAGGAGAAGGGAAAACAAATGATGACTTAAAGCTTGATGAGTTGCTATTCTTATTCAAGATTAAAGAAAGCAACTGATGTACATATTTATATTTAAATTATTACAACAAAAATATAGTAGATGACAAATCTACCACATTTTTATACCTAAGTATGAATATGCGAAGGCTCAAAACCATAATAAATACCTAAATTGATAAATAAAATTTATTAATCTCTTATAATAGTAATATCATAACATAATACAAAACTAAGTGACTCATATATGTCTATTTTAATCTACAAAGTACATCTATATTGTATATTTAAAGTAAAAGAATACCTAAGTCTAGCAATAAGTCCATAAAAAAAATTAATGGCCACATCTATCTCATGTAATCTACCAAAGTCTAACAAATATATAATGCTGCGTCCCATTATCTTCTAATTTTCATAATACTCAAAGTTATTTACATTGTTGACAAACATAATATATAAGCCATATCCAAGGTTATAATATGGATCCAAGTCCTTCATACTTGCTCTTGAGAAAACTATAAAAAAAAAAAAAGAAGAAAAAATCCCACAAGAGATAACCAAAGAAACTCAATACATATTTACCATAATCACATGCAAATAAAATGTAATTGAGTCATACACATAACTTATATTTAATGCTTTATGCAACTAATTATTTTCTTTAATTAGTTATCTCAATACAACTCAATCCTAGCATCCCAAGACTTTCAGTAACTTATATCTCCATGGCACATGCTCACTCACATACATATTTTTGATATTGGATACTCCTAAACCACTTTCGAAGACTAGATGTGTCATCTTAAAATAGTCCCAAACCAACCATTAGTAATACAAGTCTATAATAATTGTCTGTAAAAGCAATCCATATAACTAGTACAACTTGACCACAACTTCCTTTTAGCAAACTAACTCATGTCTCAATAACTCCTCTTAAACAACCTGCTAAACATTAAGTACATAATTACTACATTATTCCAATTCACTATTTAATTCAAGATACCTTAGTTAATGAGTACTTAGTTAATCATCAATAATATTAGATCTTTTGGAACATAATCAACAAATATTTTAAGTATTTAACCTCATTATTAAATTCCTAATAGTATTATAGATTCATATACATACATTTAGAGGTTAATCTCATACTTAATATTAAGGACTTTGAAATTTTAATTAAAACTTTATAAAAAGACAAGCTCATCAACTTAAGGCTTAAAAAGGTCAATTCGGTGCCATAAGAGGGTAAAAATCAATCAACCAAGGGTAAGAGGTGGTCAATCAGTCTTAAAGGATCATTGCAATCAACTGCTAGTAATGGCCTGTGAATTGGCCCCTATAATTATCACAATTAATCAAAAATTGGTAACACAATTGATTACACTACCTAAAGACCACCCAAACTTCATTCTATTCAAAATGATCGTAAAATCCATTCTTTTTAAGTCACAAACTCATCTCTTTCCATAATTAATCTTCACCCCTTTGCTCTTATGGTGTTATTCAACTATGAAACAAAAATTGCATAACATTAACTACAAAATAACTTATAAGATTCCACAACCTTTGTCTCCATTTTGCTAGAAACCTAATTAAATACTTCTATCCTCAAAAGAATTGGAAGCCTAAGCTTTAGTTATCTTAAAACCTAATTAATGACTAAAAAAAAATTAACAACATAACTTATTTTCATTCCTTGACAAGACATAAGTATTACCTATTTTTAAAACCACTATTCTTCATAAGCTCCTTCAAAAGCACAAATCTTATATAAAAATCTTGAATAATCTCTAAGCTTAAGGAGAGATAATCATTTAAAACTTCAATTATTGTTCTCCACATCAAAAATACAAAAGTTTACCTTAGTTTGCTTAATATCCTTAATTAAGGCTTAACAAAAGTTAAGAAACCAAAAATAAGAAAAAGAGAGGAGACCTTTAGTTTGATAAGTCATTAAAGTTTCCTTAGTAGAAAGAAAGAGAACTCAAAGCAAATAAAGAGAAAGTAAAAAATACATTAATTTGAAAATCTCAAAGTCTAACTCAATTGTTAGATCCACTTTTATAACAAATATAAAATGTCTGTTACGTTTAAGTAAAAGGAACTAAGGGGGTGAACTACTAATTTCCCCTTCATTTTAAATTACTTTTTTTTTTTATGATATTTCATAAATTACACACAACAATCTTTTATTTAATGATCTTAATAGTCTACTAAGAAAATGTAAATTTCATTATAGCTAAATTAGCAAAAATGCTGGTTTGACATATTAGATTTGTTAATAGATCAAAGTGAAAATAATAAAAAATTTAGGCATTAACAATAAAGGATAATTTTTATACTATTATTATCATCTATTCTTTACCTTTAGAGAGTGATTACTCTATAGAAATTAGGAAATTCCTTCTTTTCCTATGTTCTTCTAACTAAATGCTATATCAACAAGAGTGAATGATAAAAGGATAGCGTACTGATTCCATTTAACTAACTGTAAAATACGTTATCCTTGACTTATGTGTCATGTTTGTTATCAAGTGCTTTTAAGCACTCTTTAGTGAGAGCATCCATTAATAACATTCTTCTATTTCTCTAAATCCTTGAATAGGTCTCAATCAATTATATATTATTTTATATGAATAATATCTTTTCATCTAATATAAACCCTACTTTTTTCCATTTGATAGTAAAATGCAACGCCCTAAAACTTGGAACGCAATAGCCCACTACGTGTTCCTAACTTCTACTAACACGTCAGGCGTCTAGAAACTTACAACCTGTCTAAGATCTACAAATTAATTTCATGAAATTTTTCGACTTATAATTTAATAACCTCAATTCTGAATTAAAGTAGAATGTTGACCACCTAATTTCTACATACCGTAATAGTAAACAAACCTAACTGTTACAAGTGAATAAACTTGAATATGATATAACTCTAAGATAAACAACCTAAAGTAACATCATCTAAAGGAGTTACAAGTGACTCCAAACAATCAACAATCTCTAAATATGTATAACATGAAACAATAACATATGATCCTAAACAGTTCGATCCTAAAGCTAAACTATGTTATCGTTACTATGTTAGCATAATAATGGAGATCACCCTCCTTATCACACTATAGATAATCTTAACCTGTGTCCTCCATAGAATAACTACCATAAACTTTATATCTTGAACTTGCAGCCAAAAAACAACAACCCTCATAAGGTGAGCTAACGCCTAGTATAGGATACCATACACATGCACATGATTATACATGTAATGAGTCAAGCACATATACGAGTATCAACATAAATGCAACAAACAACCAGTTTTAAATCTTGTTATTTAAGTCCACAAACAGTATAGTCTCAACGTCCTCAAACTTAAGTTTACTCATGACCCCTATATACCTAATAAATAAATACTACATAAGTATTGGTGTTAGGTTATCCCCAATCACTCGAGTGCTAAAATCATCCTAGATCTACCTAAATCATTTCAATACAGAACTCTACCAGGGACAGCGTCACGCAAAAATCATCAAGTAGCTCACCAACATTACTGGACCCTACCAATAGGTGTTTAAAGCCAAGCATAAACAACAAATAGTTAAGTCTAAATTTTATTTAAGTCTGGTTAATGTACATTAATCTAGCACACATAACTAACAAACATGTATTCTGTACCTAGTATTCCTATCTCAATGAGGTTTGACGCCACACGACTGCTAACACCTGGTTACAAATGCAATACCAGATTTAAAACTCAATTTATTAATCTTTAACTCGAATCAACACTCTTCCACTTTTAATCAACTCTTTGCCTCAACGTCCGAGTTACCGAACCGCACTTCATACACCTTTTCATATCCTTCCATACACTTTTCAACATCCATAACATACACACGCCACCTAACCGCATAGACAAACATACATGTAACTGCACAATACACACATACACTGCACATCCTAATACTACTTTACGACACTACTAATATATAATCTATATCATAACCGTATCACCATTGTTCCCATCTAACTCATCAACCACTTTCACTAAACCCATACCAAAACCACAAACCAAGAATTCTTTAAAGAAAAAGGGTAAGAACAATACTTACATGTCTTGATATGAATATTCTAGACTTGAATTATAAACGCGTAAAGTTGCAAAAACAGAAATCTTTATGATTTTTATAACATCTTCTTTAAGAAAAATGAATTTCTATGTTAGATAGACGAATGACTTACTTAAAATCATTGTATCTTTGCGTTTTCTTGAAGTTTCATCAGCTTTTCTCTTGCCATAGCCCTTAGATCTGCATTTTGGCTTCAAATTTAAAAGGGGTTCAATTGATAACCGTAAATTTTCTATTCTTGTAGAAAAATAACGGGATAATTTGGTAAGGAAAAGATATAAGGTTTATTTGAGATAAGGAATAGTAGGAAGTCTGAATCTTTTCCCATGATCAAATTGTTCCTATTATCCCTTATAAATTATGAGCTATACCATGTCTCTAAGTTTTTATACTATTATCCTATTTCTTCTCTTATTTTATATTTCTAATACTATTATTATTATTATTATTATACAACCCCCTCTCTCTCTCTCTCTCTCTCTCTCTTTTTGGACTAGGTTTTACATAAAACTAGCTATGCTTAGAATATTGGTAATTCTAGTTTTGGTTAGAATATTTTAATTTAGGGGAATATATGTTCTTAATTTTGGTTTTTCGTGAAACTATTACTTTCAACTATATGGCTACCCCTCCTTTCTAAATTTCTTTCATTCCTTTACTAATCTAAATTTTTAGATTCACCATTATTAATCTTAAATCTAGATATTTTCAAAATCTCATCATCATTGTACTATGACAAGTCTACGTTTACAAATTTCATTGGTTTGAAGATTGAGATGATGAAACTAATATTGTTTTGGTGATAGTATTTAGAATAAATGACTTTTTTTATGTGTTCATTATTTTTATTTTTCTTTTTGTTTCTATTTGTTATGTGGGATCATGTTATTTTATCCCTTTTATCAAATTTTGTATATTCGCTAATTATCTCAATTTTATTCTCTTAAGAGAAATGATAAAACTTATATGATTTATATTGACTCTAAAAGAAGTATATCTATCTATACAGTTGGGTTTTTTTGGTAAAATCATGATTTATAGCTTAACTTTGTTACTTTTTCGTAATTATATACTTAAAGTTTTGACTTTTTTAATTATACGTTCAATTAAAAATTTACTTGTCACCATCCAATTGATTCTAATTTATACCATTAATATAGTTAGTATGATTAACCAATGAGGTGACTGGTCACCATCTTAGAGGAGTTATGCTACTTCCCTAATGATGTACACTAATAGGTTGTCAGGTTGTCACCTATTACCGTTAATAGATCTCGTAATCCGTATTTTTTAAGTGTGTCACAACATACTATTTTTCAAGGGGTGGTTTGCAACCACTTATCATATGTCACGCGACTCTTATACGGTTATAAGCGATTATCCCATTCGTTGATCGTGTTAAATAAACTAACGTTATAAATTAGAGTTAACTGAAATATAAATCTTGAAAACTAAATTTTTAATTTAAGTTTGTAAATAAACAAATCAAAACTCCATATATATAATTGTAAAATATGATAAAATTATAAACTGTGATTTGTTGTGTTTTTAAACTTACTGGTTTATTTATTATTCCTTTTTTATCTATTAATGTGATTGATAATTTTTTTAATTGGATAAAAGAAATCAAACATAAAAATATTCAATGGAAAATAAATTCTATTTAAAATTAAAGAAAGTAAAAGATTAATAAAAAAAAAAGTTGATCTTTAATCCATTCATTCATTTAATTGGATTAAAAACCCTCCTATTTCAAATGCCTAGCCAGGGTGTAATCCAACACTATAAAACTTAACCATGGTTAATTTTTGTTTCCCCTCAGTCTTTCTTTTAAACCTCATCTCTCGTACAAACCACATAAAGAAACCGGGAGACAGTTAGAGGAAGTGAGGGAAGATTTTACAGTGAGACAAACGAAGAAGAAAATTCAAACAGCGAGAATCGAAATTGAACTCACTCACATAAAAATTCGAAAATGGCTCTATTCCTCGACGAAGAAGAGGCTTGGAAATGTCCGAGACACCCTTCCAGACGACGCCGTACCGGGATTTGCCCCACGTGTCTCCGAGAACGACTCAACACTCTCTGTCCTGACTGCGGTAATGTCCGCCCTTGCGGTTGCTGCGCTTCCACGACGTCGTCTTCGTCTTCTTCTGCCTCGTCGTCGTTCTCTCGGTTTTTCGCTGGAGATATAGCCGGCGTGGGTTCCGTAGGTCGCGTCTCCAGCCTGATTGACTCGGAGCCTTCATTTCGTCGATCTCGCTCCATTGCCGTGCCGTTCCTCAGGTCCAGATCGAAGCTGCCGGAATTATTCACTGTCGGCGGCGAGTCGCCGGGAAGTAGAAGAATCGGCCGCAGTTTCTGGAGGTTTTTGAGGATAGAGAAGAGCAAGAGAAGCGAGGCGGAGGATAATAGAGAGAAAACGGCTTCGGAGAGTGATAAAGTAGCAGCGGCGCAGGCGATTGAGGATGACACTGAGAGGCGGAGGATGATGATGAGGAAGTCGAGGTCTGTGGCGGTTGCATCGAATCCGATCGGAGGAGACGATGTCAGACCGCCCGCGAAGGGTTGGAGTTGGTATTTTCCGAGTCCGATCAAGGTTTTCCGGCAGAATAAGGTGTCGAAAGCGGTGGCTCAAGAACGGTCTCCTTTGTATAGAGGTTGAATTAAGTAGTTAATTATTAATTTCGTATACAGATTTTTAATATATAATTTATGTTAATATGCTGTGTGTATTTGTTGAAATAATTTGAATTAACTTCCAAAAAGAAATAGGAAAAAAGGGACTAATATTGATAATCTAAGATTTATATATATTTATTCTGGCTTTGTATTAAAATGTAATTTTGTGTAAGTGCTTTTAGGTTTTTATTATTGTAATGAGTTTTAGAGATTGTAATCATGAAAATGAGGACTTGGTGTTCCGTTTTCGGGCAATTACAGAATAAAATGTCATAAAAAAGTGTTTTTTATATATGATGTTCTTTTTTCTCTCAATTTATTGTTTTTATCGAAGAATAGAAAAAACCAGGGATTTACTTAATCGTCTATTTCTTTTTTTCTTTAATAGAAAAGTATAATAGCCATATTGTTTTGTAGCATATTAAATTTCCGAGTTTGAATATATGATATATTAATTGCTCGTTTTAATTATGCAATTATTCTGATATGATTAGATTCGAGTGATTTAAAAGGAGTAGTCGAGACTGATTTGACACCACCTTGATGCCAGTACGTGATCCTCATTAATAGTATAATAAGGTTTTCTTTTCTTTTTTTTTTTTTCTAAACCCCATTGATTAGACATTAAAATGGTAAATATATAAAAAAATGTATAAAAAATATAAAGTTTTTTTTTCTTTTTTATGATACATCACAATACATATCTTCCCAAGTACTTTTTTACAGGATAAATGAGCTAAATCAAATCCACTCGTACATTACTCAAAAAATAAAACTTATCGTAAATTTGGACGCCATTATAGGGTTAGTCTAGGTACCTGTTCAAATAATGGACCAACTGTCCTGTCAACGAAAATTTTTATTTTAATTTTCTTTTAAAAATTGGTTACGCACTATGGAAAAAGCAAAAAAAGGTGTACAGAAATATGATAATTTTATTCCACATTTTCAAAAGATTAATTTATGCTGTGTTTGGTTTTGCTTAAATGAATGAAATCCATTTTCTCTAAACCTTAAAATAAAAAAAAAAAAAAGGAAAAGAAAAGCATACTTGATACTTGTTAGCATTTATTTTTGAGATTTTATCAGTTTATATGATTATCTCATAAAGTAACTAAATTAAGTTATTATATGATAAAGTATGAAATTTTAACATTTTATCAATTATTATATTATAATTTTAGAGAAATAAGGATTCGAAGGTAATCCGTTTTCAAAAATACCTTATATTTTGCTATATTTAGGTCAAATGATTATGCGAGATTCGAAGTTCGAATATATGCAAATGATACTGTAGTTGAGTTGTAACGATCCCAACTGTATGTGTACTTAGTTGTAGGCAAGAGTTAGCATGGAATCTTCTAGCATTAACCGCCTCATAATACATGCAAGTGATGATGATAATTAGGACCCACTTTTACATGTGGTTCCAAAAATCATTTCTATTTATTTATGCTGTTATTCTCATTTTGATACCATACATAAACTACATATTTGTACGTTCCCAACAATGGGATGATACATTGTAACATACCATCATTATGATGAAAACGAACAAGACAGGTCAATGGTCATCTTAATTAGTCTCTGAAACATGAGATTAAGGTTTGTCTCCTTTCGGATGTTTGAGTAACTAACACAATCATGATTGCTCAACCATTAATCTAATGAAAGGTATAAATTTCATAAATCTAAATTTATATTTAGCTAATAGTTGTTTAACTGATGTTTGGTTTTTAAGTGTTGCTACGCTATTAAAACAGAAATCTTTTTATTTTCTTTGATAGCTAAGGAAAAATATAAATAATCCTCTTAAATTTTGATTAAAATATAGATTATAACATTTTAAAGTTTAAAGGATTAATCTATATCTAAATTAAAGTTTAGAGAGTTATTTTACAATTTAAAAAAATATTAAAAAGAAATTCTATTTTTTAAAATCCTATGTCCCTCGAAAACTATTATTAATTTTTCTTTTTGGGGTGAAACTATTATTAAAATTTTGCTCTTTCCGAAAGATCAACTTAATTAAAAATTTTGTTTCTATATTCACCACTATTCCATAGGGACTACCACCATCAACAACAACTAACATACCACCACCAGCATGCTACTACTAACTGTACAAATTATTGCCAATCCTCTCAAAATAGCTAATGCCAAATGGGATTTATTATCACCAAGATTTCTCGACTTTATGTATGCGCTAAAGGCCGGAGATATTATCAATGATTGAGGGTTTGATTGACAATTGACAACGCAAGGATTTAATTGTAACTCGACCTTTGTGAAGGCTAAACATTGCAAGTTTCCAATCGAGTAGAAAAAAAGGTGCTTCACGACCAGGACCATTGAAATTGATGTGTTTGTTTGAACTCGAACCATATGGTTGCGAAATATCCAAATTATTAGGGTTTTTTTTTTTATATATATATTTTAGTCTAGTCCATGTCATAAATAAATCAAACTGTGCATTAGTGGTACCTCTAATAATCTTCGATGTGTTTTTAATATATTTTCTTATTGAGTTGGCACGAAAAGACATCGATAGCCATCGTCTACGTACCCTTTGAATACTAACGCAAAACGGTTATGCATATATTTTTTTCGGCTTGTCTTGGCCGTGATGCTGTTGCTTTTGAGCCCTAGCACAAAGGTTATCATAATACCACTATATAAAGGGTATGACAAAACATATTAATGTATGATGATTTAAAATGGAAAAAAGTATAAAAAAATTCTTAATATTTTATGTTTTTACGAATTAGTTCTCAACTTTTTATTTAATTCATTTTAGTTTTCAACCTTTTTAAATTATATCAAATAAGTCTTTCTGTTGAATTTTATTAAATTTTCTATTACTGTGCATATATATTAGTATATAATTGGTCCAATAAGTATAAAAAAATCTTTAATATTTATCCATATATGTAAATTAGTCTTTAACTTTTTATTTAATCTATTTTAGTCCTCAATGTATTTATATATAATAGAAAAACTAACAGAAGGACTTTTTTTATAAATTTATTAAAATATTGATGATTAAAATAAATTAAATAAAATATTAAAAATTGATTTATATATACAATTAAATGTTAGGAACTTTTTTATGCTTTTCCATTTAAAATATAAGGGATACAATAATAAAAGATTTGTACTTAATTATTCATCGATAATATTTTTGTAATATTTATTAAATGATATAAAATTTTTAAGCAATGTCCCATCTTTTAAACGAGCCTTTTTTAATCCGTCGACCATACTCTCTTTTTACAAATCAAGTCTACTGCTAAATAATTTATCATATTTAATTCTTTGTAATTATGCGACCGTACGTTATGAGTTGTGCGCGCTGAGCTAAGAAGGAAGTCACCGATGGAAAACGAAAGTAATGGTCTTTTATTTTAATTTTTATGTGCCTTCAGGTTTGACTTATGGCGATGCTTAACCATGTGACGTTTACCAACCAATAACTGTATCATTATGGCAAAGTGTATATATAAATATAAGTATATATATAAATATATACATCCATTTAATACTTTACCAATTATTTATCTTTTTTTAAATTTAAATCATTGAATTTTATTTATGGTTTAATTATCTATATTTAAAGGAATATAAATTAATGGTGAGATGAATAACTCAATTAGCTCGTATAAAATAAGGATGGAATAAAAAAAATTATATACATATATGTATATATATATAAAATAAAATAAGTATAACGGTAAGGAATTCAAAATGCTGGTTGACTAAACACTAAAACAGTATGCTCCAGATATGGAATCTTAGCATTTGCCTGTGGCCGCAGTAAGTAACATATAAATTATTATTTAACTTCAGTAAAGGGGAATTTTTATTATTTTCTTTTCGCTTTTGAATAGGAATTTGTATGTTAATAGGTGGAATTGTTGGACTAGCACATGTTCAAGACTTGCCCCTATTGCAGAAGCCAACTGAATATATATATATATATATAATATATTATATTCATCACCAATAAAAAATGTCTTTATCAGCAAAGGAAAAAAAAAAAAAAAGAAGAAGAAGAAGAAAAAAAAACCTATGGAATTTTTTCAATTATCCCATGCATTCCATCATATGAACTGAACATATCATACGAGCACATTTTTCTTACATTCCTTCTTTTGACCATCGTAAGTGACTCGTCATCAGCTGTCTCCCCAAAACCATGATCACGATCATGCCCCGCGACCACGCCAAGTCACCAGCGAAGCCGACACAATTCGATCCCGCCTAGCGACTAATGAGCAGTGATACTTACAAAAACAAGTAATAAGGTTGAGCAGATAACTCCATTATATCTTATACTCTATGTTATCGTATTTGTTTGAATAAGTTTGAGTTATAATTTTTTTAAATTTACTCTTATAAGATGAAACACTAATATGACGTTTCTATACTTTATATCTACCTTAAAACTTATATTAAGATATATAAAATAGAGTTTTTAAGATATCCTATATCTATCTTGTAAAAATTATTAAGTAATAATGAGTAAATAAAACACAATATTATATTTCCATTTTTATGTTATACATTCTAGCACAAAGGGAAAAAATAGTACATCAGCAATGTAAACCCATTATCCATTAGAAATCCCAAGCCTAAAACATTTCTTACAACCCCTTCTCTTATCTCAACATACGGTTCAATTTTCTTTCTCTCATGTCTCATTTTTTCCTTATTACTAGCCCTCCTTTTTTTGTTATTTTTGGGATTGTGCGATTTAAATGATTAGGATGGTCATGATTTTAGGTAGTCGCGGTTTGGGCATATATTTTTGTGGTTGTAGTTTACGAGTCATGGTCAGGGGCTATAGGTCCTCGTGGATGATGATGTCTACCGGAGAAGATGATATGTTCTGATTTTTAAGATTTTTCTTCCTCTAAGATTTCTAAATTATTTTTATTATATTATTTAATTAAATGTATTTAATAATATTACGTTATTAAATTAATAATTATGGACTAATAATATACTATCACGTGTCATGAGAAAAGTTATAGAGTATGGGAAAATACTATGATAAAAAATGAAAATGGGCAAAAGACACACAAACATGTATATATATAATATTAAAGCAAAAACACTATTTTAGTATCTTTAGTGCTTTTACTATCTTTTTTAATTTAGAAATTACCAAACAATCTCTTACATACTTAATATTTATTAATAAATAATCAATATGTTAAAATTATCATGGTAAGGTACGCTAATGCTAAAATTGGTATTTATCTTAAAAATCTTCTATCAAGATGATAGTTTCCAATTCTAACTTCAACTTTTATATGTGCCAATATTTTTTTATTTTGAATCAAATAATTTCCAATTATAATTAAATAATTTTGAATCAAACATTATCCATAATTAAACAATTTACTAGTGTAGGTGTAGCATCTATACTTTTTTTCATTGGAAAGTGAAGGTGTCGTATTAAATATTTAGTATATATACTATGACAAATTAATCTATTATTGTATCATTCTTATTTTATAATTATGACTAGATTAAAAATTAATGTGAACAATATTGATATTAACGGTTGCTATGCCCGCGCTAGGATACTTAAAAATGATAAAAGTTTAAGTAAATAAATCACCTATAAGAATCTTTACACAATTCATTATTGTAAATATTATCAATAATTTTTACACTGGACTTTTATTTCCCATATATTTTGTTCATTGCTTGCACATATGAGAACTATATAAATATTTTGCAAATTAATATTTCGTGACTTTGATGTTGTTGGATTTGTGCATGTATTGTGGATACAGTGTTTATTAGTAAATATTTAAAATGTAATTTACCTTTTCATTTTTTGTTAACATATATATGTGTGTATATTATGTTGAAGAAGTATAAAGTTAAAAAGATTTTGTTATCTAGGTCATGGTGCCTTCTCGTTTTGCTTACAATCTGTTCGAACTTTCAACTTGTTTTCGTTTTCGTACTTTAATTTTCCTATAATGCTATAAATTTTTCTTAAAATTTTAAGCAATATATTTTTATTGTCATTCTTTTTACAATGTATGTATATTAATATAGAAGTAAAGACATGGTGTTTGAAATCTTGGGTGAGAACTTGCTCTAATTTTTGCTCTTTTTTTATAATTTTAGATACTTTTGCTGAAAAATTGTTTAACTTTTTAAATCTCTAATAACTTTTGAAAAAGTTTAGACAATTAAAAAGGCTAATGAAATATGAGAAAATGAAATTTTGGTATTCTACTTATAAGATTGTTTTCTAACAAATTCTATAATTTGCTTTATTTTATTTTATTTTTTTGTAAAAAGGGAATATGTATTTTGTAGAAAATTTATGATTGTTATTAAAAAAAATTAGAGAAAATGGTGGAAAAGATATCTTTGGTGCAAAATTTGTAAGAGAATAATTTAAGTAATGTTCTTATTTTAGTTTTAGTTTTCGGTAATACTTTCCTAACGTTCATAATTTCTTGTAATTTTTTCTCGAATACAACAACATAAATTTATGATTTTCCTTTGAAAATTATAGGAGATGGGATAATTGAATAACAACTGCAAATATTTGACATATAAGTACATGTAACAATTTTACAAATTATCAAGTGCTAAAATTTATAAAAGATATTTTTACATAAATATTATTGATAGGATATACTCCTTATAACAGACTATCCTCGGCTCAAAGTCTAGAACGCAGCATGTCCAACTATGGCAAGCCTAAAACGGCTAAAAATCTTTGGATAAAGCCAATAGATTAAGTCAACAACCACTTCGTACTTATTTGGGCTACATTAACACGACCTTACTCTCCAATATTTGTAGAAATAGTTTTGCTCACTAACCGCTTTCTAACTATCGGTACCATTTTTTTATAAATACAAGATTATCGTTCAATGATAAACTATTGATATTTTGCACATTTAAACTTACTAATTGCTCTCAAGCTTTCATACTCTCCAAATACTCCTAACTAACTAAAGTATTAGATTAATCACGCTGAACAAACCTTTAATGTTCCCTTATTATGCTCTTTTTGGTAAGCCTCACAACTCATGCAAAGTTTAATTCCTCTTCAATCAATATTGGTAAGATTACATATAATAAATTTATAAGTTAATTAAGTGGGATATTTTGTCAAAAAAAAAAAATAGCACACAGTAATTTTCTCAATTTATTTTTAAATTTCAGCCTCATTCACCTAATTTTAGTAGTTTCTTGTAATTTTTCAGCATAAGATATGTTTTAGGTTTTTTTTTTTTTTTTTGTTTTTTTTTTATATCCTAGAGTTTTTCATGTGTACAGTTACGGTTGCCGACAAGTCAATTTATCCAATGCATCCTCCACCATAGATGCACAAGAAATCGCTTATAGGATAGTGTATATCGCGCCTCCAAGTTCCATAAGTTCATCCTTTCATGCGTCGTTATTGAAAATAATTTTCTAAAATCTAATTAAAAAGGTTCTAATTTAACAAAAAATACATTTTATTTAAAAATGAATAAAATTTTACTTAAATATGTTGCAACAAGTAGCAAGTCCTTAGTGCAATATATATCTATATTGAACAAATAATTTTATGGATTTTTTATAAAAAAGGGCTCGGAGTTTATCATGTCACATCCTTATTATATTAAGAATTTCGTAGCATTCATCTAAGATAGCAACATTTCTGGGGTAAACTTGTTTGCTTCAATAGGCCTTTTGCATGAAATTTTAGGATTTTTTCCGTCAACAATTCTCACCACAACAAAGTAATTTTTTTTTTTTTTTATAGTGAAAAAACTTAATGGAATCGATATAACAAACTATAAAAGGCTAAATCTAACACTATAGGTTTGTGTTTTTGACTCTTTGATACATCAACATGTGTTTATGCCCTTAACAATGAATTTAGCTTTAGAAGATGAGGTAAGTTTATGACATGACAAGCTTCAAGGAAAAGGTTTAACACAAGGAAACGATGTCAATGAATGCTGAGAACACTACTGAATTGGAATTGGAAGTCGTTTTAGAGTATGAAGTGAATCCTTGTTTCCAGGAAAACTTGTTCAGAGAAAACTCCTTTTGGAATAAAGTTGCTTTCGAGAAACAGCCAACCATGTAGCTACAAATCCAGATAGCAACCTTTGCGTGACCAAGAGAAACAAAAAATGGCAGCCAACAAGGGAATTTGCAAGCCACAAGCTCTCCTTCATGTGCATGCTCAAAGTAATGGAAGCTTCCTTCTTGGTTCCTGATTATATGTTTTCATGTTTTCCTTTTCTCATTCTCTACACAAACATGCCGAAAAATTTGCACAATCGTCTCAAGAATTTAAGGACCATTCCAAGAAGGCCGGTGGCTAAGTGTCGTTTGAATTCCTTTTTGCTGCTCTAACATTGTGTTTGGTTCACTTGCATAAAATCGTCATTCAAACTTTATTATCTATCAAATAATTATCCAACTTAATTTACTGGCAAAAATTATACCATAAGCACAAACTATCCTAAACAGGTTATCATATAATACCCTACTCATCTAATATAATAAAAGCCCTATAAATTATAATCCTATAGGGTTTTTATAAAGCTTTAGTATATGATTTAAAACTTTATAGAATTTAAAAGTCTAAGTTTTTTAGATAATAAAAAAGACTCAATGAGACATTCAATTGATAAAAATAATATATAAATAAAAATATTTACTCTTAAATTATGTGTAACATACATCATTAGTTTTATATCATATAATACATTTAATTTTCAATTTTAATTTGTATTTAAGTCAATAACTATAACCCTAACTCTATCTATCTACTTTCTACTCTACTGTCTTTTTCATTTAATTTAAACCTATAAAAACCTATCTCCTTAGGGGTAGATTTTAGTAATGAAAGATAAAACCCTATAGTATTTTAAGAGGATTCTAAGAGACAAATGCAGTGTAAAGGTATGTTTCTCCGTGATATTTTTTTATACTTTTTTTAATTTGTTGCAACTATAATATTGAATTTGCCAAACATTATTATAATAGTTCAAATAGATTGTAGATAATTGTAGCTTATATACAGTAATAAGTCACGATAACCCACGGTAAATGGTGGTGGTTAGTAAACCATGAAAAGTGCTAATGGAAAAAGGAAAACTGTTTCCTCGTTTTTAAAAGTGGAAATCATTTTCCTAATTATTGTTTTTTTAATATTCTCTATGATAGTTAACGACTACCATTGGATATTGGTTGTGGCATTCTTCTCTCACCATTAGTTTGTGTAGTAAAAGTTAGTAATGTCCATGGTCGTAACTTCCTGATATTGCAACAATAGTATGTAACAATTTTAAGACTTTGATTAAAAAAATCGAAAAAGAAAGTATTAATACCCAAATTACGTGTAGATGCTGGTTAAACCGTAAGAAAAGTAGGATGTTTTTTGTGGTTCAGACAACTCAACTGATGGATGAGGATGATAGTGTGAAGACCGATTGACTACTGTGTGAATGCGATATATAACTAAGTGTGAATAGGTCAATTGAAACGCATAATACAACTTTTGTAAAAAAATTTTTTCTTCTTTGTTCGTTTTCCATATTATTTTTAATTCTTAATTTTGTGATTTCTTAATCCCTGCTCCAGTTTAGGATTCATATATAATTGTGTTGGGTTGTACATGTGAAAAGGTCCATAAGATTTTTAAAGAGGTAGTTCAGTAGGCTGTAGGCTATTTGGCTATATTGATGGAGATAACAAATGATTTGGTATGACAAGGAATTTACTTTATATGATATTACGGACATGAATGATATAATTTACTTAATTAAATCACATGATTTAATTATTTTAACGTGGTATATATAAGGAGAATTTGAAAGACCCCTCTTTAAAAAATAAATTTGATTGAATTTTAGTTATAAATATAATATACTTTAAATTAATTCATATTTTCCACATATTTTATGGATCAATTAGCTTTGACATAACATGTAATGTATTTTATTTAGGAAAAAGTATAAAAAAGTTTTCAACGTTTTATGTTTTTACAAATCAGTCCTTAATATTTCATTTGATACATTTTAATCCTTAATATTTTAAAGTATTATCAAATAAATACTTTTGTTAAGTTTTATTAAATTTTCCATTATTATTAATATGTATCAGTATATAATTGTTCCACACAAGTATAAAAAAATTCTTAAATTTTATTTGTATATACGAATTATTCATTAACTTTTTTATTTAATTCATTCTAGTTTTCAACGTATCCATACATAACGAAAAAATTAACTAATGGATTTTTTTGTAAATTTGTTAAAACGTTAAGAATAAAAATAAACTAAATAAAGAAAATTAAGGAATGATTCATGTTTCTACTTTTCCTTTTTATTTATATCAATAAAAAAAGGAACAATTATGTCGGGGAAGGAAATGCAAATCATCTTTAAATTCTTAATATTTGGCATTTAGGCACTTCAAAATTTAATTTATAAGGTTGATAATGATAATATCAAAAATAAAGTGCTACATAGTGTGAGGTTGTCGGGATGCGTGGGAAATGGCACAAGTGTTGTAGAAAGCAGTAGTCAGTAGTCACACTACACTTTATTCAAACAAAACTGCAAATCCAATTTTGACTCTGACACGTCTCCTATGCGTAGCATACTATCAGAAAGAGGTTATTGGGCCCACTCTAACATCCTTCTATCACCACTGATTACGAGGAATTACTATCTAATTACCACGTGTACGGTTGCTATATGGAGACGTCGGAGTCTTGCTGAGATAGAGAGAGAGAGAGAGAGTGTGTGTGTGTGCGAGGAACAGGCCATGTGGGTTATGACCCAGAATACACGTGAAGCCGTCTCCATCCCGTTGGTCGCACGTAAAAACACCTTAGCTTTTGTAATGATTTATGAAATCTTTGCAAAAATTGGAAAAGAAAGGGAAAAGAACGGAAAGAAAAAAAAAACAGACAAACAGGGAGGAAGATGGTTATATTTTGCCATGTTCTGTGTACTTCGTAGAATTTGTTAAAAGCCTCAAAATAGTCGTGTAGATACACGACAAGTTCTCTTTCCTCTTTGACATCTTATTAGGTATTTCTTCTCGGCGTTCGTTTCATTTTGTTTTCCAATCAATCTTTTCATTGGAATTATTTTCTGACGAAATCTAATCCAAATAACTCTTATGAACTTTTCTATAATGAGTACATCCTCTCAAAGATTTCATTCTTTATGTGGAAGGTTATTCAGTTCTTCATTCCTACAAATGATGAATAATAATGTTCCTTAGGAGGATAATTGCTTCTCGATGTCTTTGTTATTTTAAGGAATATGAGGTAGCTGTGCACATATTTCTTTCATGCAATTGTGCTGGAGAGGTTTAAAATATGATTGATTTATATTTTGGTATATCATATATGTCCAATTCCAAACTTTCCTCTATAGATGCCGTGTTAAAGTACCAGAAATGTAAATCTATTAATAGTGCAAATAATATTCATGGTTTTATTCCTGCTTTAATTTTACGGTTTGTATGAATGGATAGAAATAACAAGAAGTATAAAAATCTATGTAGGTCCGCCAAGATTTTAGTTAAACAATATTGCGGATGATTTGTTAAATTTGAGGTGGAAAAAACCCCTTACTTGGAAAGAATATGAGGATTTATTTTCTTTTATTATTAAACAGCCAAGAAAGAAAATGATTCGTCTTTGTTCTAGCACTATCCTGACGCTATCCTAATGAAGTTTTGTTAAATCAAATGTATTAGTGGCAGTTTAAGCCAAGATAAAGGTGGTGGTAATTGTATTCTTAAGAGTTTTGAAGAAAAACGATATGGTGCTTTAACTTTGTTTCAAATCACAAGTCTATGGAATCAATTGATCTAGTGGCGCTCGTCAAGGGACTTAAATTTTGTAAGCAATTTAGTTTCTCCAAAGTGATGATTGAGATAGATTCCTTAGTCACATAAGTTGGCTTACTACAATTGTTATTAGATGACACATTTGGGATCATATTTCACAAGCAAAGATTTATTGAAAGATATTTAAGGAGAGCATTGTCATGTTTAGATAGTGAAAAATGTTGTTGCTATCTAGCTTCCCAAACAAGCTCATAAGATATAATCTAATTTCTTCTTTAATAACATGTCACAATTAGAGAGTGAATTCAAACAGTTTTTGCATTAGGACATGATTGGGCTTGAAAGCTTCCATGTTGTCTAATGTTAATTATCCCCTTATTTGCAGTTATGGTAAACTGTTTGTTATCGTTTTAAGTAATTTTGTACTTAAATTGGTTGTACTTGTTCCTTTTTTATATTTCATTTTCTTTTCTCTACTTTATAAATTTTGTAAGGGATACTCCCTTATTTTCCATAGTAGGTGATTATAAAGATTCAAGAGTTAGAAGCCTTCTTTCCCCCCTCTTGCTTTGCAATCATTATTTTGACCAATAAAATCTAAGGCTAGCATACCTAACTCCTTCTCCTCTCCTAATGCATAGGGGTTTTTTTTTTTTGAAAAAAGAAAATACAAAATGCTTCTTTAGAAAATAAAGAAGGATAAAGAAACAGAAAAACATTTTAACTTTAGAAATCTCTATGTAATTTGTGGTGGAGGCTTAAGTGAGTTTGACCTATTTGCAAAATAGTCGATTTTGGCTTTCTATTTACTTAAGAGCTCAATTTGACAACTATTAAATTGAGTTCAAGCTTAAACTTCTCGATGGGGGGTTTTTTCATCTTTCCCTTACGGTACTACTTCGCTATCGGTCACCCGGGAGTATTTAGCCTTGCAAGGTGGTCCTTGCTGATTCACACGGGATTCTGCGTACCCCAACTACTCGGGTCAGAGCGTAAGCTAGTGATGCTTTCGAATACTCACATAATAATTAAATTGAGCTTAAATTTCATGATATTTAGTTTGATTTACTGGTAAGTTTAATTGAGCTTGAGTTAAGTATTGTAAGAGCTATTCAATAGTTTGGTTTTTAGCTTAATTTAACGTCACAGATTGGGCTTAGAAATCCATGCTTAATCAAGGATATTTTAAGAAAATTTGACATGGTAGGTTTAGGATAAGAGTCATTGGATTTGTTTACTCACTCATAGTCTTACTCGGATATATCTAGTAGCCTCAAATTATAAGTTTGTTAGTACAACATCACACCATAATAGATGTCTTAAAGACATGACACCATCATGTGAAGGAACCCTTCCAATAACAGGGTTTTAATGCAATCAAACCATTAAAAGGGAAGAAAAGGTGTCACATCAATTTATCTTAGAAAGTAATTTTTTTTTTCCTTAATGTCTTTATCCATTTCAATTATAGGCTCTACAGATTTATAAACTAAAATAAGATCCCCTATTTAAGACATATAGAAATTATAAAAAAAGAGAAACTAAAATATTTGCTATTCTTGGAATAAAATACAATCTTATTAATTAGAACTTCCAAATAAGAAACTAAATGTATAAAAATAAAAGATAAAAAAAAATCATATTTAAATTTTTCTTTTAAGAGAAAAGTATATTTTGAGTTTTTAACCTTTTCCACTTTGTCAAATCTAGTCTTCAACCATCATTTCTTTTCTATTTTAGTCTCCAATATTTGCTAACATTTGTTCCTCCATTAGTTAGTTGTTACTTTTTCATTAATAGCATGTAGCACAATCTTATTGGTTCATGTATTTGATTAAATAAATAAGCAATAATATCGCATTTCACACTTGAACTTTGTTGAAATGTGGAATTTACTACCCAAAGTTTAAAAAGATCAATTTAATACCTAATTAAAATTTTTGTGATCATTTATAGTACCTAATCAAACTCCATTTATTGATGTGGTATGAGTTAAGATATGACAATAGGTTAAATTGACACATAGCTCCTTTTTTTTCCAAATTAGTTTACATTTGAAGACATAACTACCACATGGTAGTAGCTATAACTACCATGTGGTTTGGCACTTTTTTCTCTTACTATTTTATATTTACTAATGTGGCATTAGTTGACATGTGGTATCAAATCCAACTACCACATATCGCCACATGGCATCATATGTCAACCAATAATGGCACAATTTTTTTTAAGGGAAAAAATCTTCTTCTTCTTTTTTTTTTTTTAATTTCAATCAAACACAACAAAGATCCATAAATAGTATACACTACACCAAGCTCATGAGCGCTTCTTTACGTAATAACTTAAGACAATCCATATATATAAAAGACTTTTTCCATGAAACATTATATGAAGGACTTACAAAAGAGGAAAGAAGGTTTATGAAGTGTAACTTGCAGTTTTTCGCTAGAAAAATAGTTAACTTTGACTTAATTTTTCTCACCTAATTCAACTTTCAATTTAAAAGAAAATGCTCGATTCTTAACCTATTTGATGATTACTTTTGCAAATTTTTAGAAAAATGCTTATAAAACATACTAGAATCCAATACATTTTAGAAGCATTTTTCTAAAAAATTTTATATGATTCAAAAGTAATCTTGTAGTAAGTTAAGGATCGAGTATTTTCTTCTAAATTGAAACTCACTTTGACATGGATTTTCAACATGTTTTAGAAGTATTTTTCTAAAAAATTTTATATGATTCAAAAGTAATGATAGAGTAGGTTAAGAGTCGAATATTTTCATCTAAATTGAAAGTTGAATTAAGTGAGAAAAATTAAGTTAAAATTAGCTCTTTCTCTAGCGAAAAACTACAAGTTATACTTCATAAAACTCCTTTCCTCTTTCACAAGCCTTATATCAAAAGTTTCATGGAAATAGCCTTGTATATATATAAGTGTCTTAAGTCATTATGTAAAGAAGTGCTTATGAGCTTGGTGTAGTGTATGTTATGTTCGGATCTCTATTGTGTTTAATTGAAATAAAAAAAATATATAAATATATATATATTCTGTTATTATGCCGTTATTGGTGTTATAATCGTACATAATGTATCTAGATATTTTTTATGTATTTATGAATATTATTTATTAAGGTAAGTATTTATTGTATTCATATTTTTTTTACTGGTATATATTTTACAATAAAATTCTATAGATAATTAGAATATATATGGAATTATAATAAATGTATATTATCAGTGAGATTCTATTATATTGTATTATCTAAAAGTTATCTTTGTTGGATAAATATCTGAAGGGAATATAAATATTTAGACCAACACGTTGTATAACTAAAGTCATTCTTACTGAACCAAGGGAAAAATACCCAAGTTATACAAGTGGATGCCTAAAGTCAAGTGGGTATACTGGACACGACCTGCTAATAAAAGACATCATACGTTTAATATCACTTCATATGAATGAGCGTAAATAATTCCTAAATTTGAGATTTTCATATATCTTATATATGAAATATTATGCTTTAATGTCGTTAAACATAATCTTTATTTTGATTGTAAATAATACGATTATTAGGTACGACATGAAATATAGAGAGAACAGTAATGAGTCAAGATAAAATTTATCACTCTTTTAGATTAAGGAGTCGACATCCAAGGTCACTTAGTTAAAATAATAGTGACTTATAAGCCTGTAGCCACAATAAGTATTATCGAGTTTATTTTATCTCGAAAAGCAAGTAAAATGATTAAACGTTGATTACATAACATGCAATGATTTAATCAAAATATCATTTGATGAAGAGATTTAATTATGTAGTAATCGATTTATAGTGATTTCTCGTTCATATTTTTTCCATTACATTAGATGACCAATAACTATTATTATACGGTTACTTTGGTTTATGTTTATATAAACATTACCTTCATATATAGAAACCTAAAAAGTCGCATACTATAGCATGATTAACGAGAACAAAGTTTTGACAAGTCAATATTTATTTTACAGTTTGAATATATTGATCCGAAATAATAAATTGAAAGCAATTTCTTCTATCGCATAGTATATATTTACGATTAAGTATCTTTTAAAGATTATATATTTTATTATTGCTTTTTGCGTAAAAGTAGATCAAATTTATTAATTCCATGTTTAATTATTATTGAAATATTCATGACAATTGAAATGATATGGAATTTCTTAATTCTATATTCAATTGCAATTGAAAAATTTGTTTGCAATTAATTCCATATTTAATTGTTATGTAATTGAAAGGTTGTAACAATTGAAAAGTTTATGGAATGAAAGATCTCTTTCATTAATTTTAGTTAATGTTTAAAAGAGACAAGAGTAAGAGAAAAAGTTTAATGATGATTTTCTATTTAGCAAAACATTAAAAGAAAAGGCAAGAGGGAGATATATAACATTTTGTTTCTTAAATTTTCTATTTCTAATTCTAATTCCAGTTCTCTAGTAATATAAAAGATTAAAATTTGTTCTTGTTAACATGTGTATGAATACCACTAGAGGGATTACGTTTGGAGTCGCTACAATGAACACATTTTGAAACAACAAATCATATTCAAATTTTAATTGAACTCTATTCCCATGAGGAGAAGGTACTTCTCGTCAGGAAAAAGATAGTTTTTTAATCTTTTATTAACATATATTATTTATTGCATGTCATACATGGATCCTAAGATATATTTTATAGTTTTTTTTTTTAAATTTTCGTTGTGTTCTTTTTAATCTATAAAACCTAACAGTGGTATCAAAGTAACTTGTGTAATATGTAAAACATATGTTGTTATTAACCTAGATTTGATTCGTAAAATAATTGTTATGATCTCGATAAGATTGATTTATTCTTATTTACATTATGGATTTGATGTGAAACATGGGATCTTTTGCTACATTTATATCTTTTATAAGTGTAAACTGTTATTTGATATTAATAGTATTTTTTTATCCATGGACCAAGAAATTGCATAAATAATTTTTTTTATGAGAATTTGGTTATAGTAATCCTAAGTGTGTATATCTAGATTTTAATAATTATATTTGAATAAATTGGCTAATATAGTTTATGTTATTTATGGAACTTTTATTGGTTGCACATGATCATGGGTCTAGGCATGAATGTTTTTGTATGAATGTTTATGGATTTATTAAATATGGCCTAAGTGTTTTTTGGATGGGTTGAGTTAAAAAAATGGATGTAATTTCATTTTATTTAAGTTTGCGTATCCTTAGATAAAATATAAATTGAGTGTATGTAGGTTTGTAATCTTAAATTTAAATTCTATTTATACTCCGTTTTCTATTGTTTTTTTAAACAATTAGTTTTAGTACTAGAAATGAAAGATTAAAGGTCTATATTTACTCGAGACACAGATAAGTCCAAAAGACTAAAGAGAAGCGGCATCTAAGGTAATAGATTTTGGACCCGTGACTTTTTAGTGTGGACCTAACCTTAGCCCATTTTTGGTTAACCCATTATCATTATACTATTGTTTTATTATAGTTGTTTTATTTATTTTATGTATGCAAGTATTATTAATGATCGATAATAGTATACATGATTAGTGAGACATTATGAAATCCCCTAAATATATTAAGCCAAAGTTCGATAATGTTGCCCTCCAATTATAAATTATAAAATAGTTAGGATTTTATGTCAGTCGGTATAGCTCAGTTGTAGGCTCACATTAAATGACTATAATTTTTAGAATTTATTGTAGGTTAACTTAAATTGAATTTTTCATTTGTTAGCTCAGCTAAAGTTAACAATTTAATAGGCAAGTATTGAGTTTTAAAGTTATACTTTAAAAGAGTAGCCCAATAGAAAATCCAAAAGTTGTATAGTTTTACGATTAGTGAGTTTATTGAGGCCTACCTAAAATAATGTAATATGTAGGTATAACTTAGTTGTGTGCATGTTAATTTTATTTGGGATTTTGGATCTACTAAAAAACCTTCCAATAGGGTTTTCTAAATCTAATAGAGGAGGCTATTAGATTTGAGTAAAATAGTGGGAGATAATTTAGGAGTCCTATTATAAAATAAATTGATAAACACTAAACTCTGCATCTTTTTTGTAGATCTAAAATAGCAAATAGCAACAATAACATTTCGCTACAATCTATTCTTAATAAAGACAATATCCTTATTAAACCAAATTTGCTTGATTGGCCAAGGAAATTGAAAATTGTCCTTAAGTATGAAAGGAAATTATATGTCTAAGAAGAGAAAGAAATTAAAGAACTAGGCGAAGATGCCACCATAGAAGAATACGAGTAATATCAAAAATACCTAGAGGACTCTGTTGATGTTCAATGTCTCATGCTATCTGTAATGTCATTTGAATTGCAAAAGTAGCATGAGAATATATCTACAAGAGAGACATATGCTCACTTGTAAGAGCTATTCTAGGAAAGTGTTAGGGCCAAACAGTACAATACGTCCCGAGCCCTATTTAACTATAAGATGGCTGAAGGAAGCCAAGTTAAGCCTCATGTACTCAAGATGATAAGGTACATAGGGAGACTCATTAGCTTAGGCTCCAAGTTAAATGAAAACTTAGCCATCGATCTAATATTGGCTTCTCTATCATATTCCTTCTCTTAGTTTGTCATGAACTATAACATGAATGGAATGGAGAGGTCTTTGACAGATTTGCTTGACATGTTAAAGATAGCTAAAAAGGACTTAAAGTCCAAGTCAAAGATGCCTTATGAGGTTCTCTTTATTGGTAAGTTAAAAAAGAGAAAGGTTAATGGAACTAATGATTCTAAAGGTAAGCAAGTAAAGAAATTTGAGTAATCTAAGCTTAAGAAGGGGCAACAAAAGCCCAATTCTAATAAGAAGGAAGCAATATGTTTCCATTATGGAAAGAAGGGCTATTGGAAGAGGAATCGTGTTCAATTTAAGAAAAGATATCAAGTGAGAATAACAATTCAAGTATCTTTGTGATTGACTGCAATCTTTCTGTTTCTTCTACATGGGTCATAGATACAGGATATGGTTCTCACATTTGTGTTGACTTGTAGAGTCTAAGTGAGAGTAAGAAGTTGTCCAAGAGAGAAATAAACCTACGAGTAGCTAATGGAGCGAGAGTTATTACTTTAGTTATAGGAACCTATATCATTTCTTTGCCTGGTGGACTTGTACTAGAATTAGAAAATTGTTATTATGTTCTTAGTTTCACCAAAAACATAATTTCGGTATCATGTTTAGATACTAAGGCATTTGTTTTTTAGTTTAAAAATAGAAGTTGATTATTTTATATGAATGGAATATTTTATGGTGATGGAACATTAGTCGACGGTCTTTATATTCTTAATACTAGTGAATATGTTCATTGCATTGAGACTAAGAAATAGAAAACGCATGATTCAAATTTAAATTACCTATGGCATTATAGACTTGGCCATGTAAACGAGAAACTTTTAACTAAACTTCATTCTCAAGGGTATTTGGATTCATTTGACTTTGAATCCATAGATACTTGTAAAGCATGTTTATAAGGTAAAATGATTAAGAAACCTTTTACCAAGAAAGGTGAAAGGGTAAAAGAATTATTAGAACTCATACACAATGATGTTTTTAGGCCATTATTAACTCAAGCTAGAGGTGGATTTTCTTACTTTGTGAATTTTACTGATGATTTAAATAGGTATAGATGTATCTACTTAATGAGACAAAAGTTAGAGACTTTTGAGAAATTTAAAGAATTTAAAAGTGAAGTAGAAAATCAACTTGGTAAGAAGATAAAAACACTCCATAGTGACAAAAGTGAAGAATATCTTAATCAAGAGTTCATTGACTACCTGAAGGAGCATGGAATAATTTCACAATTTACATCTCTTAGAACACCAAAATGGAATGGTGTTTCGGGGAAGAGGAACTATACCCTATTGGACATGATTAGATCAATGATGAGTCATACGAGTCTTTCTTTAACCTTTTGGGGTCATACCTTCGAAATAGCAACATATACATTAAACTGTGTTCTAACTAAGATAATAGATAAAACACCATATGAGTTATGGTTTAGGAGAAAACTCAATTTATCTAATCTTAAATTTTGGGACTGTGATGCTTACGCAAATAATAGATTCTCTGATAACCTTGCAGCAAAGTCTACTAAATGCACATTTATAAGATATCATAAAGAAACTAAAGGATATTACTTTTATCTTCTAAGTGAATACAAAGTGTTTGCTACTTGATATGCTACATTCTTAGAGAAAGAATTTATCTCTAAAGAAAGTAGTAGGAGTAAAGTAGATCTTGAAGAAATTTAAGATTTTATAAATGAGTTAGAACATGACCAATTAGGTGTGAAACAAATATCACAAGTACCTATGGTGCCATAACTAGAGATTGCTCCTAAAATGTAAGAATCACATAGGACAATAAGAGTACGTTAAGAACCTGAAAGGTTAAATTTACTTGTAACACATTAGGAAGATGTTCTACTTGTTGAAAATGACAAACCATTGATATATGAAGAAGCAATTGCTTCACTAAACTTTGAGAAATGGTTAGAAGCCATGAAATCTGAGATGGACTCCATGTACACTAACCAAGTATAGGATTTGGTAGATACATTAGTTGGGATAAAACCTATAAGTTGCAAATGTGTCTTTAGAAAGAAGACTGATATGGATGGGAATGTAAGTACTTGTAAAGCTAAGCTAGTAGTAAAAGGTTTCACTCAACCTCATGGAATTGATTATGATGAAACTTTTTTGCTAATAGTAATGCTTAAGTCCATTCAAATTTTCCTTGCAATAGCAACTTAGAAAGATTATGAGATTTGGCATATGGATGTTAAAACAGCTTTTTTAAGTAGGAAGTTAAAGAAAGAAGTGTACATGGTACAACCTCTTAG
The DNA here is from genome assembly GCA_024138015.1 of Lumnitzera littorea. NCBI lineage: Eukaryota > Viridiplantae > Streptophyta > Magnoliopsida > Myrtales > Combretaceae > Lumnitzera > Lumnitzera littorea. The sequence goes on along the minus strand of JAMXBB010000001.1, from coordinate 91,635,367 downwards.
TTTTATAGCACCTGAGAATGTCAATAAAATCTTTAAGTTAAAGAGGTCCATTTATGGATTGAAGCAAGCTTCTCAGAGCTAGAATTTGAGATTCGATAAGGTAGTCAAGGAATTTGGCTATCTTAAGAATCTAGAAGAATCTTGCATTTACAAAAAGGTGAATGGGAGTGCGAATGTGTTCCCAGTTTTATATGTTGATGATATCCTTCTAATTGAAAATGATATACTTACCTTAGAGTCTATTAAGGCTTGGTTAGGTAAGTGCTTCTCCATGAAAAATTTAAGAGAAGCAGCTTATATCAAAATTAAGATATACCGAGATAGGTATAAGAGGCTACTTGGACTAAGTCAAAGCATGTACATTGATGAAGTATTAAATAGATTCAATATACAAAATTCCAAAAGAGGATTTTTACATGGTGTACATTTCTCTAAGGCAATGTGTCCAAAAACACAATAGGAGAAGGATAAAAAGGATAGAATACCATATGTCTCGGCAATTAGGTCCATAATGTATGCCATGATATGTATCCGACTAGACATCGCTTATGCTACGAGCATGATAAGTAGATATCAGGCCGACCCAGGTGAGGGTCACTGGGCCGTTATTAAGACCATTCTCAAGTATCTGAGAAGAATAAAAGATTTGTTCTTGGTTTATAGAGAAGATGAGGAACTAGTTGTAAGAGGACATACTAACGCTAGTTTCCAAACATGTTAGGATGATCTAAAATCGTGGTAAGGTTATGTGTCTTACTTAAACCATGAGTTGTTTGTTGGAGGAGTTCTAAATAAGAGATAGTAGCAAATTCTACAATAGAGTTCGATTACGTAGTGACTTTTGAAGCAGCTAAAGAAGTTGTATGGATCAAAAACTTTATCTCCGAGTTAGGACTGGTTCTATGTATTGCAAATCCTGTTACACTATATTGTGATAACAATGAAATTATAGCTTAGGCTAAGAAACCAAGGTCTCACTATACGTTTAAACGTGTACTCTGGAAGTTTCACATTCTTAGAGAGATAGTTGAAAAGGGTGATGTGTTGGTTTATAGAGTAGCAATAAATGAGAATGTTGTTGATCCACTCACAAAGATCTTACTTTAACAAAAACATGAGACCCATGTGAGGAGCTTGGGACTTAGAGTCTATAATGCTTAGCAATAGTGCAAGTAAGAGTGTTATAATTTGTGTATAATGTGCCAAAATATTTTTTATATATTTATGAATATTATTTATAAAAGGCAAGCATTTATTGTATTTATATACTTTTCTATTAGTATATATCTTATAATAAAGTTCCATAGATAATTAGAGTATTATGGAATTATAATAAATGTGTATTATTAATGAGATTCCATTATAAATAGAGTATATTATCCATAGATAATTAGAGTATATATCTTAATGAGTATTATAAAGTTGTTCTCGATCAGATAAATATCTAGAGAGGACATAAGTATTTAGACCAACACGTTGTATAACTAAGGTCATTTTCACTAAATCAAGGAAAATGTATCTAAGTTATACAAGTAAGTGCTCAAAGTTAAGTAGGTACACTGAATATAAGTCACCAATAGAACACATTACATGTTTAACGTTATTGGTCCCTCTTCTATATGAATGAGTGTAAATAATTCATAAACTTGAGACCTACATATATCATATATATGGAATGTTGTACTTCAATGCCATTAAATGCAGTTTTTATTTGGATTGTAAATAACACAGTTATTAGGTACGGTACGAAATATAAAGAGGATAGTGATGAGTCAAGATAGAATTTTTATCACCTTCTTAGATTAGGGAGTTGATATCTAGGGCCACTTGATTAAGATAATAGTGACTTGTAAGTCCATAACTACGGTAAGTATTATTGAGTCTATTTTATCTTAGAAATCAAGCAAAATAATTAAATATTGATAACATGATATGCAATGGGCTAATTAGGATATCATTTGATGAAAAGACTTAATTATGTAATAATCGGCTCATAGTGATTTCTTGTTCACACTTTTTTTATTAAGTTGGATGACCAATAACTGTTGCTAGACAGTTACTTTGATTTATGTTTATATAGACATTACCTTCGTGTATAAAAATCTAAAAAGTCGTACACTATAGCATGATTAATGGGAACAAAGTTTTTACAAAAAATTTTAATAAATACTAAAATTTGTTATTATTTATTTTGAAGCTAGAATATGTTGATTTGAAATAATAAATTGGAAGCAATTTATTTTATCTCATAGTATATATTTGCGGTTAAATACCTTTTAAAGATTATGTATTTTATTATTGTCTTTTCGTGCAAAAGTAGATAGAATTTATTAATTCCATATTTAATTGCTATTGAAATGTTCACAGCAATTGAAAGGATATAAAAGTTATTCATTCCATATTCAATTGCAATTGAAAAGTTCATGGCAATTAAAAAGTTGTTTGTCATTAATTTCATATTTAATTGTTATGTAATTGAAAAGTTCATGGAATAAACTATTTCTTTCATTAATTTTAATTAATATTTAAAAGAGATAAAGGCAGGAGAAAGAGTTTGATGATGATTTTTTATTTAGAGAAACACTAAAAGAAAAGGCAAGATAGAGTGATATAACATTTTGCTTTTCTAGTTATTTAGCAATATAAAAGATTAGTATGTGGATACTGTTAGAGGGATTATGTTTAGAGTCCTTGTAATGAACATATTTTGAAAAAAAAAAATCAGATTTAGATTTAAATTAAACTCCATCCTTAGAAGAAGACGGTACTTCTCGTTAAGAAAAAGTTATTTTATTAACATATACTATTTATTGCATATCACACATGGATCTTATGATAGGTTATATATATATATATATATATTTATTTATTTATTTATTTCCGATGCGTTCTTTCTAATCTATAAAACCTAACAATTGATTGACACGTGATGCCATGTGGCATTTAGATTTGATGTCATGTGGCATCTAATGCTACATTAGCAATATAACATAGTAAAAAAAAAAAGGTGCCAGGTGTTTGCAACTATTGCCACATGGCATCATCAAATGTAAAACTAATATGGAAAAAAGGGCGCTTGTGTTAATTTAACCCAATGCTATGTGTCAACTCATACTACATCAACAAATGAAGTTTAGTTAGGTAATATAAACAACTACGAAAACTTCAATTAGGTATTAAATTGATATTTTCAAACTTAAGGTACTAAATTATATATTTCAGCAAAGTTTATATACTAAATGCAATATTGACCTAATAAGTAATATAATAAAACATTTTATAAAATAAACAAAGTTATAAAAATTTAAAAAAAAAATACAAGAATAAAAAAAATAAGATAGTGTGTGTATATATATATTAATATAGATAAATAATATAATATTAAAAAACTAAATTATTAAAAATTCAAAAAATTAGAAATTTATAGGAAATCTAAGAAATAGAATAAAAAATTGGAAACTAAGAAAAATACAACTAACCACCTAAAACAGTAAGAGGTGGCTTATACCACCTACGGAGAGTCGCGTAACCCTCTAAAGGTAACTACTGGTTATCCCTTACTTAGTCACTTCTTTAAATGGGTTGTTATTCAACCAGTTAGTAACTTAAGTAGCCATCACAATTAAAAAGAAATTAAACAAAATCTAATAAGGTCACTATTGGGTCATGTGACCTGATTAGGTTTTTTAATGCTTTTCATTTTTTTTTTTTCACCTTAATGTGATTCTGAAGGGTGGTAGGTGCACCTAGACCGCTTATAAATCGAACTACCAACATAAATAAGTGGATCATCACCTACATCTCCTTAATAGGCCATCTAAGGGATGCCCTATCATTAGGATGGATGGGCTGGTTATATTTATTCTAAATTTCCAGTTCTTCTTTTTTTTTTTTTAATTAATTTTCTAGAATTTTTAACTTTTTTGAGTTTTTTTATTTTTTATAATTTAGTTTATTAATATTATATTATTTATGTAAATCATTATATATATTATCTTAATTTGTGTGATTTTGTAATTTTTTATTTTTTACAAATTTACCTTATTTTTTTATTTTTATTTTTATTTTTTGTTACTTTATCTATTTTTAAAAATATTTTATTATATTATTTATTTTAAAAAATGCATGGACCGATGAGATGTGTTACGTGTAATTGCTATTATATCCTGTCAAATTTCATATTCAAATATCTAAATGCGTCGATTCAGATTTTGATATTTATTGGAAGAAAAGTAGTGGGAAAATAAAAATTTGATGGTGAATACTTACTCATTCTCTCTTCTTATCAAAATATGTGGAAAAAGTCAACAGAAATTCATAGAGACAATTACTTCTTCTTCTTCTTTTTTTTCCTGCCTCCCTAAAATATGAGAGTAACACATTAAACATATACACTCACGTTGCTTTTGGTTGTAAAATTTATGAGTAATCTAGAAAATATCATAGCAATAGAATAATGAAAATAACGACTTCCTATAAAAACCACAAAACAAACACTTAGAGGTACAACCATTGATGGTTGCATATAGGCAACCTCGCAGTGGATTTCCTCTCTAGGGCATTAATGTTCATCGGGCAATGTCTTAGTGGTGGCAAGGGTATTGGTGATATATGAACTTGTGATGATGGTAGGACAGAGAGTAATGGATGATATCTGATTTTTTTTTTTTTTCCTTTTTTAATCCGTCAATTAAAGAAAAAAAAAATCCTAAATAACTTTTGCCTCTAGTAAGGAACGAGCGTTCGTCCTCAAAAGATGGGAAATTTTCGCTAAGTGAATGCTCGTTTCAAGGAGTATTCATTTGTGTAAACCAAATTTCTTATGCATAGGATAGAATCAAGACGAAATAAAAACATATCCTTGAAGTGGCAGGACTTGGGCATGCAACTTTTGAATCAAGGTTTTGCTGTTCTTCTTTTTAAGTGTGATAAATTAGAGAATAAGATAAGTATATTTAGTTGCATCTATTTTTTTTTTTTATGTAATTTTCATTAATCTTTTAACATATAGGTATTTGGATTCATATATAGAAAATTGAATCACATATAGACACTATTCTTCTTATGTATTAGATAATCTATAAAAATTTCATCTATATATATATGTAACGCGCCTATTTAATAATCCACCACACTATTAACCACAAAACGAAGGTGCTAGTTGGTCCAGATCGATGGTAACCGATAATAGCATAAAGAAATAGAGCTTAATAGAGTTGATGTACTTGTATCAATCGACATCATCATTATTGTCTTCAAGGTTAGTTTTGCGCAATTACTATAAAAATGAGCTTGTCAGTCAAGCCAGACATATGTTTTAAGTATTTTCTTCGTATCAAACCACAAATTATAGGAGCAGCTTTAAGAGAGATGCAATGGGTCAACTTTTTTATTATGAGAAAGAATTAAACAAATAAATAAGTAAAAAGATAAAGATGGTCTCCGATAAAGTGAAGCCGAGAGCACGAGATGTCGAGGGTTTCGTGTCTCGATCGAGGAAGGATGGGATATTACGGCATAAGTGGCGATTAAGCGACTTAATATTTAGTTTACTTTTGAAAGCACTATGTTATATATAGCACTATATAAAATAAATAAACATATTATACCTTTGAATTTTTTATAAGTTCTGACAATGGTGTACTTTATAATAGTACTATTAAAAAATTAACGAATTTTTGAAACTTAACATGACTCATAAAGTATATCCCACGACGGGATATTATTGGACACTGAAACCGTTACCGGAACTGGAGGCTATGCCATAAATGTTAGTTTGTTGTGTGGAGGTCGTGTCATTAGGAAGTAATATTTCTTCGGTTACAACTTGTGTTTCATCGGCCAGCCACGTGTAAATTTCAAAATATAGATTGTCCAATTTACGGAAAAATAGTATTAGAAGTTCATAGTTAACTTTTTTTTTTTAATATTATTGGGTTCATCACCTAAACTTTGGTTAATTTATCAATTTACTATATGAACTTTTACATATATTAAATGTAATATCTAATTGAAACTTTTTGTCTTATCATTTTTATACTTTTTTATTTGGATAAATGTCAAACCATATGACGGAATATTGCCAAAAATAAAACCTATTAATAGTGAAACAATATTCTAGTGCTTATTTTTACTACTAATAAGCCTTATTTATTGTAAATCAAGATGATTTATTCTAATTCAAATAACTATATTATATGATCAATTTTGAGTGATTGTACAATAAAATTTCTCTAAATAATAACTTTCAATAAAAGTACAAAATAATAAGAAAATAGAATAAATGTAAACACAATACTGATATTAACTGGAATTCTTTGCTAAATTTTGACATAAAATAATAGGTTATAAGTTTACATAGTTAAATTTCCATTATATTTTTCCTTGTCCAATTATATATATTAGCTATGTTTTACAGTTTAGGTTTATAATAGCTGCACCAATTAAGAAATTACGGATATCATACAACTTGGTACAAAGTGCATATTCTATTCAAAACCCATGGTTTATATGAGGCATCCTTTGTATTGTAGCCTACCCTATGATTATAAGAAAAATTTAAAACCTAAACATGTCGTATGACTCTAACCTTAGATGAGTCGCCTACTTATCTTGGAAACTATTCGGTCATACAAAGTTCAACAGGTTCCACAGTCCCCAATAATTCTTATGCTTATCCTGATTTCCAAGTTTAATAGTGGAAGGCAACAAATTAGATGGAGATAGTAACAGTAGTAAGTAAACTTTCAATTAGATAGTACACTTGACAACGTGTATATTTTAGTAACAAATTTAAATTTAATGAAAGTTCAGGAGATGAGTTCATTATTCTCTCTACTTATTAATCTCTTATCAAGTGAATAATGTATAAAGTTTTATTTTCGTAGGGTTTTAAGAAGTTAATGGAGGAAACTCATCAACAAAATCCATAGACGAAAGACATAAAGGGTTAGAAACCGCCTGTTCATCAATTTAATTGAACCTATTTAAAAATAACTACTTAAAGTTAAAAGAATATAAATCATGGGTGAATAGAAAAAGCAGTTCCTTACTCTTAAAACTAGTTGACTAAGTAAGGGATTAACATTAATTGCTCCTCTTATCAATGCATTATTCTTCAAACCAAACGCTACGTCTATAATTAATGCCGCCAGCCTAACTTTGGAAGAAGTTGCTTAGTGTTATTCTGATTATAGCGTGGAAACTTGTAAATTAAGAAAGACAAACTTAAACACTTTCTGCTTGGAATCATGCGACCCAAAAGATCACGAGATTATCCTCTGGCTTCGGCTTTCGAACCTCCAGCTATATACTAATTTAATTGTCTCTGTTTCCCATAAAAGATTTTGTGGACGACAGATTGTACATTCCCTGAAGTTTTGCCGTGCCATGTCCGACCATGAGCAATAGATCTCTAGGAAATTACAGGAATGGCATATTAACTTGCAGCCAAAGGAAAAAGGGGAATGTTCTTATTTTTAATAAGCATAAACGACATCCGTGGAATGTCGGTGGTCGACCAATGGATCTAGTCATGAAGTATCGAGTCCATAATGTCCAATGAACAATATCGATAATGTGAAAGAGGTGACTGAGAATTGGATCATAAAGAGATTGAGAAAAGATATCGGTATTAATCTAACATTATTAGATAAAAATTGCTACCCTTTTATACAGTTGCTCGAGATCTCATAGTCGTTTACCTATCAAGGTATTGTAGTTTAATAACTATTAATATTGTAGAAGGCTAAAATATGCCTTTTTTCTTAAAAAATTTTAAGCTAGGCCATATAATAATTTGAACTAATTACTTGGATTAAAGATAGGTCAAAATAGTCAAGCTCATATATTGGGATAACTTAAAACAATATGAGTTTAGTAGGCTCGAATAGGAACTGTTACGACTAACCCGACCAACTCTAGCCTTTCTCAATAAACCCTTGTAATTAGTAGGATTGTTCACATACTATTGGGCTTAGACAAATAAGGGCCTAAGAATGACTAGAAAACCTTAAAGAAACCCAATTAACTTTGTCGGCCAATTATCCTAAGTGATTCAATGGTGGTATTGAGCACTAAACACTACAAATACTTGTTGTCAAATCAACAAGATAGAGGAACAAAACAAGAATCAACTATCAAGCTTTTGAGCTTATTGATCAATTGAAGATTAAAAAAAAAAAAAAAAAACCAAGAGTCCCATGTTATTAAGTTACACCTACTTAGAAATCAAGAATTAAGAAATTGATGCTTTGATGCTCCTTCCTTATTACATAAGTGCATGATTTTGTTAAAATTGTTTGTTTCTCCTTTCTGAACCCTTTTTCATTCATCTCACTTGAAGTTGTCGTCTATTTGATTAAAAAACAAAAAAAGAAAACAAACAAGAAGTTGTCATCTCAAGTTGAATCACTCTCATATATCCTCAGAAGCACATAACTCACATTATATGCATGTGATATACCTCTAACCAATTCCCACATCTAACTTTGGAAACTTTATGGGAAGTGAAGTGATTCTACATCGAGGTGCCTACAAAAAGGAAGACAAGTGATTAGGTTGATGGCAAGAATATGAGGCCAATCTTGAAATTGTTGTGTAAAATGCAACATTGCAAGAGAGTAGCAACTATAATAACCTTAATGCAATGCAAGAAAACACCATGGCCCTAATTCAGCCCTTACATTTCAATTTACCCTAAAGATAGCACATATTGCATCATATATCATTTGACATTCGTAAGATCTAAACAATGAAGGGAACATTGATTATTAAATTGTTTCATTTTAGTATTTTTGAGTTGCCTTTTCTATAAGTCCTACAAGAATTAAGTAAAAGAATCATCTTTTATTAATGATTTATTCTAATGAGGTGTACATATTATAATCAAATTCACATCTTAATATATCTTTTTGTGAAGCTATATTTATTTCTACATGTGTGATTATAGGTGGTAGTTATATTAGTTAGTGTTAGTTGTAATGTTAGTAGTTGATATAAATAACAAAGTGGCATATCATACTAGCTATTATAGTATTCATTTTTTGGTTGAGTGAAAGTAACACTGTCTTTATCACATATTCTCTCAAATTATCTTCTTATGCTATGTAAGAAACATCAATTGTAAACTCAACTTACATTAGGACTAAATAATTCAACACTTTTTTATCTTTCTTCAACTTATGACTTGCGATTGAACCAAGTCAAGAAAAATAAAAAAAAGAAACAACGTTACTCCAAATTTGTTGATTTCAACATGGTTTATAAAATTAAAAACATATTTTGTATAGTCTTAATTGTGAACCATGTTATTAATTAGTAATCACACGGTGTTCTCATATCATTGAACTAAACGTAAATATTACGATTGAAAAGATTGCAATAGTTCTATTTTTTAAAAATAGGCCAAAGTTGCATATTCTTCAAAATGCAACTTATGGTCATAGTAATCTAGCATATGAGTATAAATTTGAGTTAGATTAATCAGCTTAAGAATTCATGGTTGACCATAGAGGTAACAATCAACCTCTCAACTGCTAAATGCAAGTAATGTTGAGTTCTTACAATTGTCATCACCATCAATAGCCGATAACTCAACCTAATCTATGCAAGATTCAGATGTCTTATTTTTTATTTTATTATTTCTTTTTTGTTGCTAAGCATAAAGATAGTTGACTCAATTATGGTAGTTACTCTGAGTAATTTTAAAGATAACTCTATATTTATGTTTTCACATTAGTAGGTTTGTCTTAGTCATGCCCATGTAGTTTACCTTGATTTTGGGGTTTTGGTTCAATATTCAAATTATCTTTCTTTTGCATGTTATTAAATAATCCATGTATTCCATTAATCTGCAAGGAAACTTATGGTTAGATAAAGGGGATAAATGTTGAAATATTGAATATTTTCGCGTTACTTGATCTATTATTTTGAATTCTTCAATGGAGGTAAAAGCGCTTTTGCATGAGAACTGATTATTGGCCTAAATGATTCCTTTAAAATTATTATTCAAATGACATGGGAGGAAGACATGAGTTAAGTGAAACTACAAAGTCTACCCAGCCTAGTCAATGAAAGGGTTTATGGTAGAGTAGAAGGGGCTAATATACAAGCTCTCGAGAAAGGAACATGAATAATGTTAAGTTCTTCCTATTATTATTACTGCCATTTTTTTATTTGATGGACCTAGTCATCAGTTACATGATTGATATAAGGTTTTTTATGTTGTGTTTTTATCATTGCCCCAGTAAATTTTATTGTGGTACACCACAAGTTGGGGGAAAAAACAAAGAGATATAAGCACCAATTAGGTAGTTCCACTATGTTAGTTGCTCCATGTGATTGTAAGAAAACTTTATATTTATACTATTATAGACAATGGATACATTTCAATCATGGCCAAGGTTTTCAATCATGGTTTTGAGATTTTTCATGTAAATCCTTTACTTTTTTCCTATTGATTTATAAAGAAAATTTAGGTCAAATATTATAACAAACGAATGCCAAAAAAAAAAAATGCTTATGCTATAATAATAGCAAATTATTCAAATGTTGAATATTTTCATGTTGCTTAATCAAGCATTGACAAAACTTTAATATAAGCGAAAACATTTCTATAGGTGAAGTGATCGATAGCTTGGAGATTTCTTTTATAGGTATATAACATGAGAATTAAGTTCGCTCAATGAGATCAATGACTTTTTAAACAAGAGTAGCAATATATGGGCCAACACTTTTCTTGGAAATTCATAGGTTGATTGAGTCAGAGAATATACAAAGTAATTACTATTCATTATTTGTTGCCACGCCAATTGTCATAAGATGAGAGGTTGACCCTTCAACACTCAACTAACTAATTTGGGTGTCGAGCCAACCTTCTCTTTTTAGGTACCTAAAACTATTCTAAGCCTATCCTTATCATTATTAGTGCCCTTTTAGCTGTGATACATGCTCAGATATGTTTGGGAGACTTAACTGTTCAAATGGTTTTGGTCTGCTATACCCATTATCAGGAGAGTAAAGTTAGCTTTTGGCTAATTCCATTATGAGAAACCAAACCCCTCTTGAAGACCCACTCTACCCTACCACAACTACTTACCTTGTAATACACTTGAGTTAGGTACACATAATTAGCTATAAACTCTCAGAACATGATATTCTCACATGTAAATTTATGACACCATCATCATAAAGCTAAACTATTGCCATTACTGATACCCAAAGATTGTCAACTCTCCCCTACCTAAGATCATCTATGCAAAAATTTCAAGATTCTATAGGCTCCCTTTGGCCTTCACCATCTCATTATCCTCTAAGATTGCCTCTTGTTAAGTTGTTCAACAACAAAGTAGCCCATTCAAGTACATTTACAAAGGATTTGAAGTGATCATGATACAAACCAACTCATGACAAGTAAGCTACCCTTTGCAACTATGTCTTCCTTGTGGTGCCACCTCTTCTAAGCTTAACCTATGTGAGCTTTTTCTTGTTAACTAGAGTTACCCACTCATTAGGCACAATGGGTAATATTTAAGTGACTTAATGAAAACTAGAACGTTTAACTTTGGAACTACTTATCACAAGAGGGGAGGCTCACCCCTCTTATAGCTCTTGTGTGGTGCTCGACAATCCTTTAGCTTCACATTTTCACTTGTATTGTGATGGCAAGCCAGCCTTCTCATCCCATTTACCTAAAACTATACTAAGCCTATCTTTGTCATAAGGAGCGCTCTCTTTGTTATTTCATAAGCCCTTATATTGTTGAGGAAGCTCAACTATTCGACTTATTTTGTCTAGCTATAGCTGTCATAACCCTATAAGGGACCTAATAGGATCACCTAAAATTTTCATATTATATATGTACCCATGATATAAAAACCGCCTTACAAGTTAGAGGTTATAAAACTCTAAATAATTTATCACTAAGATTTTTTATTTTTTTTATTTAACTAACATATTGTAAAATATAAATAGCCATGGTTATCCAATATTCCACAGTTCGTTAAAATCACAAAGAATTGGTATCCCTTACTAAACGATAAGATTAGATAGTAAAGTTCTAAAACTTAAACTTACGAAAGTTATAAAATATAAATATAGTATTAATAATTATATGTAATAATTCTAACCATTTACACAATTTATCTTCAAATTTTAACTTTTATGCATCTCAATATTGGTACTGAACACTTAGCTTTTAGCCTATGCCCGATTATCTAGTAACCTGCAAGAGAAAACTATTAGGGAGTAAGTTATACGAGCTTAGTGAGATATCCTTTATATTATACTGATAAGCAAATTATTACAATCATATGAATATATATGCATGCAGCATGCCAAACAATATATACAGTTGACTGGTACTGCATATAACATCAAATTTAACACCCTTCAAGGTAAGAGTTAGAGATACATTGACACCAATCACATCTGGGTTCTAATACCTAGGTTTTTAACCATAAATTTAAATTTCATATTTTACGAAATGCATTTTCATTTCCAAGAAATCTACTAGTATATAAAATCTTAAGTCTAGCGGTAAGGTAGCCCCCGCAATCTATACTTACACCCTATAGCGAAGATCTTTAAACTCGACCTTTAACTAGAAGGTTAGCATCTCCAATGCCTAGTAAGCCTGTAGGCTAAGGTCAGGTCATATTGTACAAATGAACCATTTTAAAACACTTTAATTCAATATACAAAAACAATCCCCGTAAAGCCTCTCTTTACCTCAGCGTAAAATGATGGTCAGAATAAGTAATGTAATGTAATGTAATGTAATACATAGTTGATACATGGTCCTTTTAAATTGAGATAAACTAAATATAATTAAGTCAAATTATTGAGCAATCAATCAATATCTACAGACCAATCATATAACAGTTAATTATGCAACTAAATCTTCATTTTATCACATTTAATGGTATTTTGCATAGTGATAAATCAATATCAGATACATGAATAACCCAAACACCCATACATCAAGTTATTAATATTTAATTTAAGTGCGCTAACTGCAAGCAAAAAACAAGTATAGAATTATTAGAAATACTTACTTAGTCATTGAGTCTGTCAATAGTCGTAATAGTCCATTTAGTAAGTCGGTATTCATATTAGGATTACCTAACATTTAGAGAATATAAAAACTAATGAGTATTTAAGTAGAATGACTAAACTATTCACATATATAGTAATAACTAACTAGATTAGCTATTGATTCAAACGAAATCCCCGGTTTAAGCATTTTTGTTAATTGCATATAACTTTTTTATTTTAACTCTAATTTTTATGAATTTATAGTTCATTTTTATTATTTTCAGATGTACTTTCTCATAACGAGATCCATTTTGGACGTTATAAATTGCATTTTTCATTATGATGTAAAAATCGTATGAATTTTATTATTTTAACTTAATAAACTATAAATTATTATTTTAAGCTTTTCTTTACATATTTATGATTTAATAAATATCTAATTCATATATTTTGTAATTTTCTTATTTTTGAGTTTATTTAATCATAATTTATGTATTTTGCTATTTTTAAGGTTTAAGGCATATTTAATTCAATTTTACTATTTTAATAATTTTCCAAATTAATTAATTATTATTTTTAATTATGATTTTTAATTAAAATAAATTATATGCTAACATAGTAACATGGATAGGTGCTACATGTTATTTCCGAAATTTATATATTTTCAATTTTTTTTCCTTTTTTGTATTTTTACGTAATATGTATATAATTATATTTATTAAATTTTACAAATTAATTATTAATCTCATGACCATATGCTTATATATATAATATCTTATCTTATTTATTAATTTATTATTATAGTATATTATACTTGTATTATTTAAGTATACCCGTATATTTATATATATACTATACTATTAATGTACGTATTTTATACATATATGTATACTTATGAAATATAACAATATAACCCTAAATATACTACATATGCTATATGTATGTACATATATACGATATCTATAAATATATTTGTGTTTTTATATTTTGTACATACATACATATACGGCCATATTTACATATATATATATCTATTGAAATTACTTAATATACATACTATCAAATACAAATATATATATATATATATGTACCGAACATATATCATATTATACATATACTATACTATATTGCCAATTTTGTACTTTATACATACATAAATATATATACATATTTTTGGTCATATGTTTATACATATACATATGTAATGAAAATTGTAGAAACATAAATATATATATTATACCCGCATATATATATATATATATAATATCTACAGAAATTCTTTTTACTAACTATTTGTAAAATTAAATATAACATGTAAGTACACATGAATATACTTTAGTATTTGTACATATGTAAACATACATACATAAGGAAATGTTAATTTTACACATATCTCTATTACATGACCTTATATTACATAAAAATTCTACTAAATACATGTAGGTCTAAGAATACATAAAAATAATTACTACCAAATAAACATAATATACCTACTAAATACTCTTTTTTTGGAATAATTTGAATTAAAAATCCCCAAGCTTCTTGTTCTTCTTCTTTACTTAGTATAATCGTGATTCAAGGAAATTAAATATTCACAGTTTTGGGGGGAAAATACACATACAAGTGCTTTTTTTTTTTATTGGAAATATGTGTTTGTTTGCTTCCTTGTGTCACAATAGATGTAACCAGCAAAGAAGAGGAAAAAAAAAATGATGTGAATGAGAGAAAAGAAAGAGGAAAAATCAAGATAAAGATTATGTGATTTGACAAAGAGTTTATCCAATTCTTTTGTCTTATATCCATAAAATTCACATGCTAAATACACACCTTACATGTGTCCATCAATACAATTTTGGAAGTGGGATGTGGTGGAAAAGAAAATCGGAGAAGAAAAAGGAAAAAGGGAAAAGAAAAAAAAAGAAAATTAGAAATTTCTAAATATAAATTATAAAATAATAACTAATAAATATTATTTGAAACTTTATAAAACTTATTAATTAAGTTATTACCCGTTATGTTTATAATATTTACGAGTTATTTAAATGTGTTCATTAACAATTTTATGCGATTATGCGTATTAGTCGATAATTGTATTCGACTAAGGTTTTATTACTATTAGGTAAATTTATTCAATTATATAAGCTTAAAGTTATAGATTTAAGGTTTTCATCAAGTTCAAGTTCAATCTAAGGGTATTTACTCATACTACGGTTTAGGGTTTTTGTACGCGATTTAGGTTTCAATCGAAATTCTATGATTTTTATTATTTATAATATATTCAAATTTATAATTTAATAAAATTTTTATTTTACTCAACCTTATCGACTTGTGAAGTTATTTATAGTACTAAAGTTCAATTTTATCCTTAAATAGCTAAATTCGCAGAGTTTATAATAATCATCATTAGAAAAGCAGTATTAGCTTTTCACCAATTTGCTCACCAAAGACCAAATTCACTTTCAATGTAAACCTACTCCCAAAATAAACTACGAACTAATATCACTTACTTTACATTATGTTCGAGTTGAACCCTTACAATTAGCTCCAAAATTTGGGACCATGATACAAGTTATCCACGCATAAACTTAGATAAAAATGATTAGTGCATATAACCTTTTCTTTTCCCTAAACAAAGTAATCACTATCAAGACAGGTCGTATCATTTCTATCTTCTACTAATAAACAACACATCTTACCCCCAAAATTTATCTTTCAATGAAGTTTCATTGCTCTACTAAGACTTTATAGCTCTTTCACTTTGCTATAACAGTAATGTCATTTCTCCCTTATTCTTCATGGAAGAGTTATTATGATATTTAGTTGTATTTGGGACCTGTGATAGTAATTCCACAACAAGCCTCTATTATAAAAAATATTAAACAATTCTTAATTACTTGAACCTATAAATAGCTATTTAATATTAAAATTGATCTTTTTACCCCAAATTATCCAAAAAAAAAAAAAAGTTTCACTATGCATTGGATAATGATTATAGCTTTATCCATTCTTCCTAATAGCTATTAAATTATAGCGTTATTGTATCTAATGAATGAATTGTAACTACTTGTTTATTTTACTTTAATAACAATAACATTTCTCTCTAATTCCTTATTAAAAAAAATATTATAGCATTTAATTGCATTTTGAGTCTGCTCTTCATTTGGGTAAGTGAAAGCCCTGAGTCTCATAATTAACCATTCTATAGAGAAACCATATTAATAAAATGTATTGAATAGTTATTTACTATATAAACTTATAAATAGCTATTCAATACTAGAATTTTTTTTTTCTCCAAAAATACCCTTAATAAAACTTTTTAAAAAATGATAACATAATATCCATTCATAACATATTACAACTATATTCCATTCATCAATATTGATTGTTACATCAAAATTTTATTTCATTTAACCACATAGACAAATTGAAAGTATTGAAAAACTCTAAACTCCTAAAATGAGAAGTAAATCTATCTGAAACCTAATGCCTTGTATCAAGTACTAAGCCTTTGAGGAGATCAATCATCTAAGAAATCTAAACTAAAAGTGGTCTAAGAAGCTAACCGTAGATTCTAGGATAAGCGTTGTTAAATTTTCATAAAACCAAAAGTGGGCTAAAAGACCTAAGGATATAACCGAGCAAGTCATTAAAGAGTACTTAGCTTAGCAAACCCAATGAAAAACCCTATACAGTATTACCTTATAGGGCTTAAGATTAAGTTTTGAAATTACAAAAAAAACTCAATAGAAACCCAACTCGATAAAGAATATATATATTAATAAAAATATTTACTATTAACTTATACAATATACATATTTTATATAGATTTTACGTTGTATAATACATTTAATTCTCGATTTTTATTATTGTATAAGTCAGTAAATATAATATTAATCCTACTTAATTTATTCCCTTTTATTCTCTACTAATCCTATATAAACTATACAAAAACCAATCCTAATAAGTTCTTTTAAATCCTATAAAAACTCACTTCTATAGGTTCAAGAATCTTATAGAATTAGGTTTTGAAAATAAAAAGTAAAACCTTATAAGGTTTTTATAATTTTTTAAAAATTATTAAACCCTATAAAAATATATTTGAGTTTTATAAAACTTATTCTGAACCTGCCTCGACTATATCTCTAAAATGATCCTAAATCTAAATCCCCTAATTACGGGGTGCTTGCTGACATTTATCTCGAAGACATCGTTAATCGTGCCACTCCTCTTGTTTGGTTGCTTTTGTCTCTTGCTTTTAGATATTTCTTAATTCAAAGAATATTCTTCATAATTTTCCACTTCCAGAAAAAAGAAGAAAAGAAATCTCCACATCCATGTCTTGCTAATTTATGCTCCACTTATTGTTCGATTCATTTGAACTTTTTTTCGATATGTACATTTTACATCGATTATCATAATAAATGTATTTGAATTCGTGTCGTTTTTATATCAAATTACGTAAAGATTACAACTTTTATATCATTCTTCACAGAGGACATATCTCCAAAATACATAAATAAAAAAACCTCATTGATAAAAGAATTATAAACGGTATTCTTAATTAAAAGATATAAAAAATAAAAACTCTAAAAGTTATATATTATAATATGTCCCACAAGGAATTATTTCAGCACAACAGACGGACAAGAAAAAAAAAAAAAAAAAAAAAAGAAAAAGAAAAAGCTGATTAAGACAATAATATGCTTACATTGTGTTTGGACCGGGAAACGGTGCCAGAGCAGGGATTGGATTGAAATTTTATTTTATTTTTTGGAAAAGTACAGGAAGAGTGGGGGAATGCTTTTTTGAATGAAAGTTTTCCAAAATAAAGTGTGAGAGAAAACCTTATAAAATGACTTTAAAAACCTTTTAATGAAAAGATATGTTGAAATTTTAAGAACATTTGGTATTGAAATCTTTAAATCAAAATTTGAATGTTTTTGTTGAAACTTTATAGACTTCTGCTCCAATATACGTAGATATATGTAAAGATCGGTTTCAATCCATAAATTGATCTCAAGGCTACTGAACCAGCTTGGATTAGGGAAGAACAGGCCTAAACTGGCTCGATAAGCCCGTGATACTTGCAGTTCGGCCCGTCAAGACTTTGCTTTATTTAAAAGAAAACAAAAATTATCTTCCTATCAACAATTGAGTTTGTTATTTTTCTTTACGAGTAATGACATCTTACTTTAATCTCTATACTTTTTCTTCTCCTATTATTCTCCTCCTTTTATTATTCTCCTTTTTTATTTCAAAATATCAATCATTTCCCTACTATACTAGTCTAGTCTCTACCCCAATCCCTACATAACATGAGTAATTCACCCGTACATTACAAAGTCTAGAAAAATTTTTATATGGGAAATAATATTTTATAACATAGCATTACAATTTATAGTTAATAGCTATGCTTGTTGAGCTTGAATTTCAATTTTCTATTTAAATTTGATTTCTCACTTTTCAATTAATATTAAACTCAACCCCATTTAATATTAATCCTTAACTAAAAAAATTGAGAAATTATGGTTTTTTATTTAGAAAAATTTTTAGAGTTGTCACCCGATCGAAATCGAGAAAAAGAAAAGAAACCGTAATCAATTTGGTGGATTGACTACGATTTGGCTACCAATCTTTGATTTCAATTTTAATGAAAAACCAGATGGTTCCAAATTCAGGGGCTAATCCATTAAACCTTAACAGGTGCCATTATTTATTTACCAAAATTAGATTTATTCTTCAAATTATTTAAAAAAAAAATACTTTTAAGAAAATAAAAACCAAAAGAACAAAAAGAACCTAAAGTTCTACAGATTTTATCATCGCCCCGAAGGTGCCTATGTACTCCTTAGTTGGAATTAAACGATTATAGTTCGTTAAAAAAACTTTAGTGTATTAGTTCCTTTTAATTTATGAAAATTGACCAAGTTTACGTTTTTAATCGATTCAATTTATTAAAAAAAATCTAAAACGGCCCTAACTCTTTGGTGATTTTATTTTATAAAAAATACTTTAAAAAAAAGATCCTATTCTCAAAAGGTTTTTTTATTAGTTTTTATTTAAAAAAAAAAAACGACCTTCTATATGATAAATCCCTCAAAAACCTAATCCTAAAAAAACTAATTTTAACAACACTTAAACTAATATACATATTTATATCCACTTAACTATTATTAAATAACCATTCACTTAAATCATTATCTAATCTATATAATATTATAAAACTAATGTTAAAGAAATATCATAGACTATTATATGTATAAACTATACTAAATCACTTAAAGTTCTAATAAAATAACAATATGATATAATATAATATGAAATAATAATAAAAAATAAAAAGATAAAAAATTTGAACGAAATCAAACATGGTCGAAACTGGGCGTTTTCGTGGTAGTGACTAAAGTGTTACGTGTGTGCGAGTAGTGTGGTGCAAAGTGTGTGATCTTCAGTTGTCGACAGTGGCTTAGCATGGGCTTTACTGATCAAAGAACCTTAGCTACTGCTGGTGGGTAGTGGGGTTTGGCTGTGATCTACAATAGAGAACAGAGGCTGTGCCTTAAACATTAACTGATGGCCACAGTGGAGTAGTATATTATGTGTGGTGCAACAGTGTGGCGAAGTCGTTGGCATGTATTGTGGAGGATGGAACTGCTCAGAGTATGAGTGATTCGTAGGTTATTCACGGTGACGTTGTGGCATTAGAGATTGGATCCATGCTGGTGCTGTTAGTCGCAGTCAGTGAACGAGGATGGCGCTATGTAGTTGAGTTGTGTAGTGGCATATGAAGCAGTATGGCTTGTCGATATTATCTGTGGCAATGCGGAGTGTAGCAGTTACTGTGATCAGGGCATGCATTGATCACTGCTCGGTCAGTCAACAGAGGATGCTCAATTCGTTGACAGTGTACACGTACGGATGCAATTACCGTAATCAGGGCATGCGTTAAGACATGTATGCTGTCGATCAGGAATTGGAGTTTATCGTTGCTGTTAGAGAGTTGGTGGTGAGTGAGGACATCAGTTTGCATATACTTGTGGAGCGTAGATTATGGACGTATATGTGTTAATGGGCAGCGAGAGGTGAACGTTGGGGGTCAGGTGTTATTGTCAGGACATGGCTGTGAAGTGCAGGGGTTTGGTTGATGAGTTAGGTGGTGGAGTTCGAGATAGTGTAGTAGCTTGCTGGTTAGTGGTTGTTTTAAAGTCGTCAACTGTTGTGTGTTTGTGAGGGAAAGTGGATTGATGTGCATGAGTGGGCTGATCAGTAGCTGCAGACTTAACTAGTGTTTGGATTGAGAACGACAGGAGCATCGTGATAATGGACTACAACTTTTTTCCTTTTTCGATTGTGTATGTGTGTAATCCCCTGCTTTATTCCACATGATGCATATTTTTAAATCCCAAATCGAATCTATTATATTAATTTCAATCTGATTTAATAAAAATTAAATTAGATCTAAATCCTTTATATTAATTCAAATCTAATTTAATAAAAATCAAACTAGATTTAAGTTTTTTATAACGATTCAAAAATTTTGATTAGATATGAATCCCCTGCACACAACTTGTTTTTTATAAAAAATAAAAACATAGAAAAAAAAAAGACACGCAAGTGCCCAGCGAGATTTAAACCTATGATCTCAAGCTAAACTCATATCAATATTCCAATACTTATCTGTTAGGCCATTAGCCTATATCTTGATTTTTAGTATAATTAAATTGTACTTAAACTAAACGACTCTCTAAAGCAATTTGAACCAAACGAAAACCAACTTAATTGACCATAAAATAATTTATTTCCTAAAAATCTAAAATTTTTTATAATTTTTCTTTTCTCTTTTTTTTTTTTGTATTTTCATCATTTTTCAATTTTTATTATTTTTATATTTTTCTTATTTTTAAGTTAGGACCCTATTTAAAAAAAAAAACTAAAACTATAAATATTAGGGATAAAAATCAAGTGTTTATAGCTGCCCCTCTTTGTGGTGAAATTTAAGTAAAACTTTGCCACAAAAATAAAAAAGACACTATTTTTGCCTCAAGATGACTCTATCCTAAAAAATACTATGATTAGCTAGTTGAAGATTTGATGACAATAAGCTTAAAACGAAGAATAGTAAGGGTAGTGCTCTTATGGGCTGGCAAGAACCCTAAAGAGAATAATGAGAACTTGGTCATATGGGCTGACTAACCAAGGTAGGTAAAACGCTCCTTGAGTTGGCTAAAGCCCTAATTGGATGAGATAGGTAAGTGCTTCTAGAGCTGGCTAAGATGGGTTAACGCTCTAAACTTAGTCATGCCCCAATGAGTTGATTAACTAAGGTGATCAAAGCGCCTCTTGAGTTAGTTAAAACCTAAAAATGAATTAAGAAAACTTGGTCGTACCCTAATGAGCTAACTAACCAAGGTGGGTAAAACGCTCCTAAAGCTAGCTAAACCCGTAAAATGAATTGAGAAAATTTAGTCGTGCCTTAATAAACTGACTAACGAAGGTAGGCAAAGCACTCTTAGAGTTAGCTAAGACCCTAAAATGAATTGAGAAAACTTAGTCATGCCCCAATGAGTTGACTAACTAAGGTGGGTAGAACGCTTTTAGAGCTGGCTAAAACCCTAAACTGAATGAGATGAGTAAGTGCTCCTAGAGCTGGCTAAGACCTTAAAAGAATGAGAAAACTTGGTTGTACCGTAATGAGCTAACTAATTAAGATAGGCAAAGCGCTCCTTGAGCTGACTATGATCCTGAACTGGATGAGATGAGTAAACGCCCTTAGAGCTGGCTAAAACCCCAAAAAAATGATAAAACTTAGTCGTACTCCAATGAGTTGACTAACCAAGGTGGGCAAAGCGCTCCTAGAAGTGGCTAAGACCTTAAAATGAATTGAGAAAACTTAGTCATGCCCTAATGAGCTGACTAATCAAGGTAAGCAAAGCGCTCCTAGAGATGGCCAAGACCCTAAAATGAATTGAGAAAACTTAGTAGTACACCAATGAGCTGACTAACCAAGATAGGCATAGTGCTCCTTGAGTTGGCTAAAGCCTTAAACTGAATGAGATAAGTAAGCACTTCTAGAGCTAACTAAAACCCTAAAAGATTGAGAATAAGAATCGGGATAACACTCTATGAGCTAACTATATCCCTAAAAAGAACAAGAATCGGGTAACGCTCTATAAGTTAGCTGGAAGCCTAAGAAACTTTAGATTAGGACTACGCTGTACAAGCTGGCTAAGCCCCTTAAGAGAATATGAATGGGGAGTGAGTTTAAAGAGACGGTTGAACTAAGAGTTTAAGAATTAAGTGTCTACCATCCCTAAAGAGAGAACAAATGCAAATGCAATGTTTAAAGATCAGAACCACTTACCTAGCTCTAGGATAGTTCCTAAACAGTCAAATCTTTTCTTTGAGCAATTCGATTAGAACCAACGATTTTGACCCTTTCTTCTTGCTCTTCTTCTTCTACCCCTTTTCTTTTCTTTTCTTTTTTGATTTTTTGGAAAGCAATTTAAGCCTAAAACGTATATACATATGCTATACTCGAGGACGCATTTAGGAAGGCAACTTTAACAAATGAAACATCTTCATCTCTTAAGCAAAGATGTCACATCTTGAATTTCCAACCCAACTTAATTGATTTTCCGTGTAAACCTCCACCCTCAAGCGAGTTGTTACTTATGTGCCACCCATTACTCTTTCTAAATATAGCATTATCTTGAAAAATAGAAAACAAATCTCCTTTTTTCGGGGGGTGAATTGTAATAAAGTATTAAGAGAATTTTTATCAATTGACATCATTCCAAATTAAGTGTTTATTTTTCTTGTGTTTCTTATACATAGGGATTATTTGGATAAAGCAGGAAGTAGGGACTTTTAATGGAATGAGGAAGGATTTAGAGATATTTCCCAATATCAACCACCATTAGGAATACCAACTTTGCATGTAGAAAATAAAAATGAGACTACAGTAATATTAAGATTGTTTACGTTTCATAATCTAAGCAAAAATTCTATTGATCTTTTAAGGATAGTACATCTTCAATTCATTAGCGTTTATTAGGTCCCTCATGTCTGGACCATCCATTTGGGATAAAATCTAAGCTCCCCCAAGCAATACTTTCTTCATAATATAAGGTCCTCTATGGTTTGGAGCAAACTTTCCTCTCAAGTCTTGTACATTAGACAAAGTTTTCCTTAGTACCATGTCTCCTTCTTTAAAACTTCAGGATCGTATTTTCTTATTAAAAGCTCCAGCCATTCATTGTTGATAACAGATGTTGTGGAATGAAGTTTCCATCCTCTTCTCATCAATCAAATTCAACTGCTCGATTCGTTTCTTTATTCAATCAACCTCATCCAACTGGGTTTCTGACAATACCCTAAAAGATGGGATTTTGACTTCTACTGGTAGTATAGCCTCCATCCTATATACCAACGAGTAGGGGGTTGCCCCTATTGATGTTCTGATAGAAGTTCAATAGGCCATGAGTGCAAACGGTAACATTTCATGCCAAACTCAATAAGTGATAGCCATCTTTTCAATAATTCTTTTGATATTCTTATTGGCTGGTTCCATGGATCGGTTCATCTAAGGCCGATAAGGAGTAGAATTTTTATGAATAATCCTGAACTGTTGGCATAGCTCTGACATCAATTTATTGTTCAGGTTCGTACCATTATTAGTAATAATTATCTCCAGTATCCCATACCGAGCCAGTATGTCTGTATTGATGAACTTGACCACTACTCCCTTCGTCACACTAGAGTAAGATGAGGCTTTAACCTACTTAATGAAATAATCAATAGCTACCATTTATGAATCGATGCTCGTTAGATGCCTTCGAAGTCATTGGGCCAATGATGTTTATTCCCCACATCGAAAATGGCCACGATGCAAGTAATGTATGCAATTCTTAAGGCGAGGCATTTACTTTGTTCGCATAGATCTGGCACAAATGGCAATGTCTAACATGCTTAATGCAATCTCCTTCTATAGTCAACCAATAATATCTCATCCTCATAACTTTCTTGGTGTGCATGTAACCATTCATGTGGAGGCCACATACTTACTCATACACTTTTTTCATTAGCAACTCTAACTCTTTCTCATTTATACATCGTAAAAGCGTACTGTCAAACGATCATCAGTACAAAGTAGGCTTGCTTATTAAGTACCGAGTAGCTAATCTTCTGATTATCTTCTTATCCTTCTTCTTGGCCTCTTCAAGGTACATTCCATGTTGCAAAAATGTTTTGATATCATGATACCAAGGCTTTTCATCACATGAACTTTCCATTGCCAAATATAAAGCGAGCTTTTCTTCAACTTTAATCTTAAGTGGCCAAATCTCTACTCCTCCCAATATCTAGATCATGGATGTTAAGGTAACTAGGGCATCAACGAATTGGTTCTGAACTCTTGGTACGTACACAAAGGTAATCTTTTCAAACTTGGCCATTAACTTAGCCAAGTGTTAGTGGTAAGGTACTAATTTGGGATATTTCGTCTTATACTCACCTCGAGCTTAGCCTATGACCAACGAAGAATCTTTGTATATCTCTAATTCTCATATTTTCCTTAAACAAAGCAATTTTAAGTCCTAATATACATGCCTTGTATTTTGCAATATTGTTAGTACATGGGAAAGCCAGTCTTACAGCCATCAGGAACTGTGTACCTTCAAGGGATATCAGAATTGCCTCAACTCTTTTGCTTTTTGAGCTTGGCATCTTCTTGCGTAGGTAGATGGTAGACCATCATTGACGGGTCTAACCCTAGCATATCTTCATACGACCAAGCAAATACATTTTGATATTCGGCTAACAATGTAATCATTTTTGTTTTTTGTTTCTCTTTTAGATTCCCTCTGATTTTTAGATTCTTAGGATCATCTTCATCCCCCACATTAACTGTTTCAATTAGTTCATTGATAGTAATTCTACCTAGTTCATGTTTTTTCCATTCTTCTTGTATATCATTGTGGTCATCAACATCGCTCCCGATGACTAACCCAGTAGGGCTAGAAGCGATATTGATATTCTCATTTTCTACTTACGTAAGGTATTCTTGGTTTTCACTTCATTTAATGGATCTAGGAAAAGTACATAAAGAAAAGAGTATGTAAGCAAAAGAGAATTGAAACATAATAAAGGAAAGAAACAAACTAAGATTTTATTGAATGAATGGAGGTGAATCACAAATGAAACAAAGGACTAATTAATATTTTTGAACAGAAGGTTTAACGATACATTTGGAGTGATAACTATTGAAAATAAAAATTCAAAAAATACTAACTAAGGGTCACCCTTTACCCTAAGGAAGAACGATTGCCTTTTGCCGAGATGGAGAACCAGTTATTCAAATGGTGTTAGGACTTAGGCAAGCTTATTAATCCTTCATTGGTAGATCTTAAGGCTTGAGTCTCTGCCCCTATGAATGTCTCATCTAGTGGTGGGAAGGTCATTAGGACATAGTATAATCTGTCATCTCTCTTGCCCCTTACTTGTTTCTTCTGGAATTTTTCTACCGTAGTGGGGTTGTAACCAAGGACATGGGTGCCGATCTGGCCTTCCTTAAATTTGACTCTTCTATCTTCTTCTCTCTCAAGACTAATAATCATGCTTACTTCTTCAAACATCTATAAGCCTAACTCTTCTTGCCCTTCACTTCCTACATAAGGTATGGCCATCTCTTTGTAAATTTCATAGTCTTAATCTCCCAAAATTGTAATCACCTAGCCATTTGAGATAAACTTCACTTTTTAGTGCAGGCTGGAGGGTGTGGCCCCTACTGCATGAATCCAAGGTCTTCCTAAGAGTAAGTTGAAAGATTGTAGGATGTCCATGACCTGGAATCGTATAGTGAAGTACTGAGGACCAATACTTACGGATAAATCTATCTCTCCTATAATCTCTCTTCAAGAACCATCAAAGGCCCTAACTGTCATGGAAGAAGGCTTAATTATGGACGTGTCGATACCCAGCAAATCCAAAGTGTGGAGTGGATAGATGTTTAGTGATGATCCATTGTCAATGAGTACTTTAGTAATGATTATATCGTTAGTCCTAAGCATAATGAAAAGTGGTTTCGTGTGCTTATTCCCTTCTTTGCCTAACTCTTTTGCTAAAAAAGAAAGTTAATCTATTGCAAGAACAAAATTAGTGACTAGTCCCATCTTTTCAATTGGAATTTCATAAGGGACCTTCACCTCCTTTAAAGTGTGAAACAAAGCTTCCCTATGTGGTTCAGGTGTGATCAATATGCTTATCAATGATATTTGTATTAGAGTCTTACTAAGTTAGTCTATGATCTTGTAATCACTCGACTTGATCATCTTGGTAAAGGCTAATAGCCCTTCAATGTATTCGGCCATCGTTTTATCATTCATTTCCCCTGGTACGGTCTTCCTCTCCTGCTCTTCTCTTGGGTGGTAAATCCTTCCCGATCAAGTAATCCTCCCTACCAGAGGACTTAGTTTCTCCTGATTTATCATGTGATAGTTAAATGAGGCAGCCTTGTAATTTTTTGGTGCTAACGGTATGTAAAATATGCACCTCTTCACTTTTGGAGCCTATACGCTTGTATAGAACTCAAAAATCTTGGGCTTTTTATCTATACTAATGACATTGATGGTACAGTCATAAAAAATCATTCTAATAATCAGCCCATGGTTCAGTAAGGGATTATTGTTAATGTTCTAAGTTGGGGTTTCTACAAAATCTAACTGCACTGTCCCTTCGTCTATTAGGTCTTGAATTCTGTTCCTCAGTCTCCAGCATGAATCGATCGAATGCCCTACTTATCCATAATGATATTCACATTTCACTGTAGGGTCAAAGATTCTTAGCCTATACCGATCACTAGGAAGTTCATACTGTATCAGATTATCTTTTCGCAACTTCTCGAAGACTTGACTTAAGAGAACCAGTATTTTGGTAAACTGTTTAGAAGTCTTGTTAATGTGACGCTGGTCTTTGAACTGTTGTTGAGTGGAAGGAAGATTTGTTCTGAAAGCAACTTAAGCGTTTGGTTTAAAATTTGAGTTTACCATGCCGACCATAGATTCTTTAGGCTTGTTACCCGCTAGTCTAGGACTAAATGATGAAATTGATGGCCTTTTATCTACTAGCTCTTGAAGCTTACCGTAGGAGATGGCACTTTCGATCTTGCACCCTACTGCTACCACTTCAGCAAAACTAGACGAGGCTTACCCAAAGAGATGAGAGAAATAAGGCCTTTCAAAGGTGTTAATGAAAGCTGATGTAAGCTCCTTCTCGATAGTAGAAGTAGATATTCTTTTGGCTAAGGACCTCTACATTTAAGCATACTCTTTAAACGATTCATTATTCTTTTTTCGCAAGGCAACTAAATCCATCATAGTCGGACCTACTTCTACATTAAACTTATATTGCTTATAAAAAGCCATAGCAAGTTTCTCCCATGCATTTATTTGGTTTAGGTTGAGCTAGGTGTACCAAGTTAAGGTTAGTCTCATCAAACTCTATACCATGAGTGAATCATATTGGGCATATTTACCCATCTTCCTGATGTACAACCTAGTATGAAGCTTGGGGCATCCCATTTCGTTATACTTTTCAAACTCTAGTACCTTAAACTTCTTAGGGTAAACTCTAATGTCATATGTAGAAAACTCGGTGATCCCCACCTGTTCAAATCCATCATACCCTACAAGTGATTTCATCTTCTTAGCTATATGTTACATTAGTTTCTTTTCCAGTTCTTTCAAGCTGTTTGTACTAGGCCTTTGGTCAACCGGTCTTGGGGTTACATACGTATCTGGTTCAAAGGTTAGGTTGGCTTTAAGGTAAACTCCTTCCGACTCAAATGGGTCTTTTGGATATTCATGCTCTACTTCGGGAGCCTGTGTATTCTTCCCATAACAGGCATTGGAACTTTCTTCATTAGCTAGTGCTGTGGCTCGTAGCAAAGCGACACTATTTGCATATCCCTTTCTTCAAAGCTTTCTTCAGGAAGCGCATTTGTTTTGCCAGGAAGTGCATTTGTTCTCCCATCTTCTCCATAACCCTTTCTATGGAATGGAACCTCATCTTAGAGGGATCATTGATCTCAAGCTCTCCGTCATCTCCTTGAGTGGTGATCATCCAGGTTTGGGAACGTGTTCTAATTAGACTTCTGTGAATGACTTGACATTTGGGAGCTATCTTGAGATTTTAAGTGGTGAAAACTCAATAAAAGGTTAGCATATATTACATTTTTCTAAGAAAAGGTTATTAAATATACGAATGCAGGATGTACGAGACACAAATGTAATGAAAATTAAGAATTGGCAAGAGACCTTTGATGTGGCAAAACCTAACTAATTTTTATTAATTTTTGCAATTGTGAAGCTTTACATCACTTATTCTATTTGAAAAAGGAATCCTAAAGAAAGAAAACATTAAAAGAGCTTACAATCTAAATTCTAATCTTCTTATGGCTAGTGAGCTCGTCTTGAGTCTTTTTCCTCTTTCGGATCTTGGGGGCCTCCTCTTCTTTACACTTGATCCTTTTCAATTGTGCTTCTAATGCCTTTGTCTTTTGATAATATTCCTTACAGTAGTTGTCTAGCTCTTTCTCTCCTTTACTTGCTTTCTCGAGTTCAACTTTGACTTGGACTTCTTCCTTCTCCTTATTCTCTTCCTCATCTTTCAGTTTCTTCAACTGGCGATAAAGAATCCCTTTGGTTGTCTAGTCTTGCTTACTATCCCCTTAATGGTAGGGGTGGCCTTTATTATGCACTAAAGGGCTCAAATGCTTAGGAGTTTGGCCACTTTATTAGCCACCAACATGCTTGGGTTATGAAACTCTAATGAGACGGCTTCTAATGATGGTTTAGGGGTCATGTCTTCAACGAGTCCATTGGCTATGATGTATCCGGTACAGAGGTTGAAGCCGATTAAGGGTACTACCTTGAAATCTTCACATCTTCTTATCATTTCCTTACTTGTAAACCACTTGGGTGTCCACAATAACTCTTCTGCTTTCATATTCTATAAGTATTGGACCTAGTAACGAGTAGTTATGTCTTCTGGCAGCTCAATTCTTTCTTCAAAAGACTTGATGAAGTCGTATTACTGCATAAACTCAGGCCGATTGAAATCGAGTTTATAACTTCTCATGTGGCTGATGAACCAAACTATAAGTAGAACCATATTAGTCTTCAAATCTCCTTGTTTTTTCTTTTTGAGATGATTTAGTGATCAAATTTGCTCAGCCAAGAGGGCCGGGACATATGATTTCCCTTTAAGAAATTGGGCTACAATTTCTACAACTCTAAAGTAGACCCAACGTCTATCATCAGGGAACAATATTGTATTAAAGACTACCAAGATAAAGGCGTTTACTCGATGCTGGTACCATGCTTCTAAATTTACACAAAAAACCTCTCATTTATCTTCATGCTTCAATTCAGTAGAAAACCAGTCCTTGATGTCTTCCAACCAAATGGTCTTTCCTCAATTTAGAACTTGGTTTATCTCAGATTTCCTAACTCCCAACAACTTGCTAAAGATCTTTGGTGTTGTAGCTTCCAAGTCCAAAACATAGACATCATCTATGATAGTAGGGGCCCACAACAATTGAGAGTACTCTTCTAAGGTTAGGCTTAGCTAATGTGGGCCCAAATAGAAACTGACGAATTTAGACTATCATAAGTGAACTAAAGCCCACACTAAAGTAATGTTTACGGGGATCTTTTGTAGAGAGAGAATACGCCCAATCTTGTTCTTAATAAACTCCTACTTATTTGGGTTGAAGAGTCAAAACCACATCTAAATCAGTCTTTGAGACTAATGTGGTAGGTGGACATAGATTTCTTCAAAAGGCTCTTAACTTGATCTAGTTATGCCTACGTAAAAAAAAAAAATCAAAATTACAATCACAACCTATTCTAAACTTTATACAGAATCATTACAAGTTATTTATAAGGAAATATTACGACTATAACTTCATAACTGCCCTTATTTGTTTTGGCTTTCCACATCATAGGTTCTTGTGATTTTTGAAAAAAGGTTTTCATGTGATGCAACGGGTGGGTTCTAAAGGTCTTTAAGTTCTACAACCACTACGTTTTTTTTTTTTCAAAGCAACAGTTCTGTAGTCATATATGAACTTAAATGAGGTAGCCTGATTGGCCCCAGAAGATGGTTGCCCCATAACATCCGAAGCTTACACGGTGACCCCCCTCCTAAGGTCTTAAGACAGTTTGATTTTGACCGTATCTACTTTGCATTTATGATATAGAAAAATATGAAATAAAAATAAAACCACTAAATTGATAAATTGTAACGAAAAAAAATGTTAGTAAAATAAGGAAATAAAATAAATAAATACATAAATAAAATAATAGGCCTATGTGCTCTTTTTTTATTTTTATATTTTATCTTTTGTTTTTTCTTTGAAAAATAATCCTATTTTTGGTAAATTCTGGTGGCTAGCCTTCTTGACGGTTCCCAATAAAGTGGCTAAACTGTCAAGCCTGAATTTCGGTTTTCCATTTAAATTTGATTTCCCATTTTCCAATTGATACTAAACCCAAACCCATTTAATATTAATTCTTAATTAAAGAAATTGAGAAGTTTCGATTTTTTATTTAGAAAAATTTTTAGAGTCGTTACTCGACCGAAGTTGGAAAAAAGAAAAGAAACAGTAATCAATTTGGTGGATTGACTACAATTTGGCTACCAATCTTCAATTTCAATTTTAATGAAAAACCAAATGGTTCTGAATTCGGGGGCTAACCTATTAAATCCTAACGAATACCATTATATATTTACTGAAAAAAAAATATTTTTAAGAAAATAAAAACCAAAAGAACAAGAAGAACCTAAATATCTACAGATTTTATTGTCACCTCAAAGGTGCCTATATACCCGTTAGTCGAGATTAAATAATCATAGTTCGTTTCAAAAACTTTAGTGTGTTAGTTCTTTTTAATTTTTGAAAATTGACTGAGTTTACATTTTTAATCGATTTAATTTATTAAAAAATTTTTTTTGAAAGAGCCCTAACTTTTGGGTGATTTTGTTTTATAAAAAATACTTTAAAAAAAGATCCTATTCTCCAAAGGTTCTTTTATTAGTTTTTATTTTCAGAAAAAAAAAAAACGACCTTCTATATGATAAATCCCTCAACAAAATCTAATCCTAAAAAAAAACTAATTTTAACAACCCTTACACTAATATACATATTTATATCCACTTAACTACTATTAAATAACCATTCATTTAAATCATTATCTAATCTATATAATATTAGAAACTAATGCTAAAGAAATATCCTAAACTATTATATATATAAACTATACTAAATCACTTAAAGTTCTAATAAAATAACAATATGATATAATATAATATGAAATAATAATAAAAAATAAAAAGATAAAAAATTTGAAAGAAATCAAACATGGTCGAAACTGGGCGTTTTTGCGATAGTGACTAAAGTGTTACGTGTGCACGGGTAGTGTGGTGCAGAGTATGTGATCTTCAGTTGTTGACAATGGCTCAACGTGGGCTTTACTGATCAAAGAACCTTAGCTACTGCTAGTGGGTAGTGGGGTTTGGCCGTGATCTACAATAGAGAATAGAGGATGTGCCTTAAACGTTAGCCGATGGCCGCGGCGAAGTAGTGTATTATGTGAGGTGCAATGGTGTGGCGGAGTCGTTGGCATGTATTGTAGAGCATGGAACTGCTTAGAGTATGAGTGATTCGTAGGTTATTCGCAGTGACGTTGTGGCGTAAGAGATTGGATCCGTGCTGGTGCTGTTAGTCGCAGTCAGTGAATGAGGATAGCGCTACGTAGTTGAGTTATGTAGTGGCGTATGAAGCAGTGTGGCTTGTCGATACTATTTGTGGCAATGCGGAGTATAGTAGTTACCATGATCAAGGCATGCGTTGATCACTGCTTGGTCGGTCAACAAAGGATACTCGGTTCGTCAACAGTGTGCATGTGCAGATGCAGTTGCCTTGATTAGGGCATGTGTTAAGACGTATGTGCTGTCGATTAGGAATTGGAGTTTGCCGTTGTTGTTAAAGAGTTGGTGGTGAGTAAGGACGACAATTTGCATATACTTATGGAGTGTAGATTGTAGACGTATATGTGTTGATGGGCAGCGAGAGGTGAGCGTTGGGGGTCAAGTGTTGTCATCTGGACGTGGCTGCGAAGTGCAAGGATTTGGTTGATGAGTTAGGTGATGGAGTTTAAGACAGTGTAGTTGCCTACTGGTTAGGGGCTGTTTTGGAGTTGTTGGCTGTTGTGTGTTCATAAGGGAAAGTGGATTGATGTACGTGAGTGGGTTGATCAACAGCTGTAGACTTCGATTGGTGTTTGGATTGAGAACGACAGGAGCAAATTAGACAGGAGGGCTCATGAAAGTGGATTGCAACTTTTTTCCTTTTTCAATTGTGTATATGTGTATTCCCCGCACCCCCCTCCCCCCTTGATAAAAATTAAATTAGATCCAAATCTTTTATATTAATTTAAATTCAATTTAATAAAAATCAAACTAGATTCAAATTTTTTATAGTGATTCAAGTTGAATCGTATTAGATTAAAAAAATTTGATTAGATATGAATTTCGTGCGCTCAACTCGTCTTTTGTAAAAAACAAAAAGATAGAAATAAAAGATATATAAGTGCCTAGCGAGATTCGAACCTATAAGCTTAAGTTAAACCCATATCAATACGCCAATATTTATCCGTAAGACTGTTGGTCTATGCCTTAATTTTTAGTACAATTAAATTGTACTTAAACCAAACTACTCTCTAAAATTATTTGAATTGGACCAAAATCAACTTAATTGACTCTAAAATAATTTATTTCCTAGAAATCTAAAATTTTTTGTAATTTTTTTTTGTATTTTCATCATTTTTCAATTTTTATTTTTATTTTATAATTTTCTTACTTTTATGTTAGGACCCTATTTTAAGAAAACTAAAACTATAACTATAACTATAACTATAACTACTATGATCAAAAATCGAGTATCTACAATGCTGTAATTTATTTCTTTTTGTATTAACAATGTATTCTGAGAATTGAATAACAAATCTTCTTCCTTTGCAATTTCTCTCCCTTTGCTTAACATTACTCAATATTGTAATATTAAAGCAACATTACACTCGTATAGTCCAAATCAATTATTTCAAAAAAGAGTAAATTTTGAATAAAAAATAACAGTGAATTATTCACACGTTCTCACTACATGTAATATACACATATAGTATTAGTGTTACAATAATGTGAGAAAAGAAAAATAGAATTACGAGAGAAGATAGAAATTTATTTACATTAATTTATGAAAATATAAAAAAAAAAATTGAAGAATTGGCTCAAGGGTCACTAACCCGACCCTTGAACTACCAATTAGGCTGAATTAGCTTAAGCCTGTTGCCTTAAGGATCGAGCTCGATTTAACTTGTTGTCAGCTTATGAACCAATGGTTTTGAGCCGGTTAGGTCTAGTATACAGATATAAATATATGTACCGGCATAATAGTTCCCTTTTATATTATAAATAAATAAACCCCTTTTCAATCGAAAAAGGACATTTTTGTATTTTAAAAAATGATAAAATTGGCTATTAGCTTTTCCTTCGTAATTATTTTTTCTTTTTTGTCATTTCCTTTTCCTCTACAATCATATATTTTCTTCTCATTTCTTTTCTATTAAAATAATTTATCTTTTTTCCACTCATTTTCTTTTGTTTTAGTCTTTCTTTTACATCAAAAGTCGTAACTTGGTTCTAATTTCTCTTTTTTTAAAAAAAAAAAAAAAGAAAGAGAAAATAGTGATACGGGTTTTAGCATTAATGATATGATCATCATAAAAGCAATGAAAGGGCATTTAAAGAACGAGATGCTATTCATCTTATAGCTTTCATGCCCACAAGCTTCTTGCCACTCGGTCCTATAATTGAAGTTGCACAATTATATCATAGATGAAAAAACATTAACATGTATTATTTACCACGTATATGTATATATAATATATAATTATCATAATAATAATATAGATGTTAATTTTTTTAAAAAATATCAATTATTATCCCTATGTATTTAAATATGATTAATAGTTACATACTAAATGCATATAGTATACATTAAATTCTTTCTCATGTCTAGAATATAGTCATAGTCCACCATATGCGGGTTTCGAAAGGAATCCAGCACAACTAGCCGTGTTTCTTTTAGTAGCGGCCTCCCCTTATATTGAAACACCCATCGACCACCAAAGGGATTGAGTTCTCTTACTCTAATTATTACATTAATGATGACTGCTTGACCACACATCCTCGTATTATTGATCAAATCAATGACTTTGCGTGAACTTTTCGAAAACAGTATATATAACAACATATCCTTGTGATTGAGATAGTGATCATCTCTTCATTCCATATGATTCAAGATAGAAATAGTATATAAGAAGGTACTGGTAGACTAGATATGGGCATACACTGGAATAATGTAATGACCACTATGTTAAAAGAATGATCAACTGTGGCCAATCGGGGGTAGAATCCAGAATAAGGTGGCCTATTGATTTGGTTGATCACAGTGGTAATTGTCCATTAATGCTGTGCAAATGTCGTCTATTCTTATTTTACCTTATTACATTTTATAGAGTGACCTATTATTGATTTAATCCTTACTCCATGTAAGGGTTATAAATACATGATTAATTTAGTTTATAATTGCCTCAGTTCCACAAAAGTTGGTTTCATCCCGTCGTTTTTGGCCTTAAGAGATTAGTGAATCTGTGATTGATACTTAAAGCTTGTTGAGAGAGATAGGCTATCTTTGTGACTTAACATAGACTCTAGCTAGTGAATTTGGTGTCGAACTCGAATTTTTGGTTTTCTTATTTTTAATATGATTTCTTACTTTTCGATTAATACTAAACTCTAACTCATTTAGTATTAATCATCAACTAAAAAAATTGTGAAATTTTAGTTTTGTTTTTTAATTAAAAAACTTTTAAAATCACTACTCGATCGGAGTTAAGAAAAAAATAGAAACCATAATCAATTAAGTAGATTGATTGCAACTTGGCTATTGATCTTTAATTTCAATTTAATAAAAACCAAAGTATTTCGAATTCGGGAGCTAACTTATTAAATCTTAATATGTATAACCATTTATTTTTTGAAATTAGACTTATTCATCAAAATTGTCCTCTTTAAAAATATTTTAAAGAAAAATAAAAAACCAAGAGAAAATAAAAAAACCTAAGTCTCTATAGACTTTAACGTCACCTCAAAGATGCCTATGTACTCGCTAGTTGGGATCAGACGACCGTAGTTCATTTCAAAAACTTTGATGTATTGGTTTGTTTTAATTTT
Source organism: Lumnitzera littorea (assembly GCA_024138015.1). NCBI lineage: Eukaryota > Viridiplantae > Streptophyta > Magnoliopsida > Myrtales > Combretaceae > Lumnitzera > Lumnitzera littorea. The sequence goes on along the minus strand of JAMXBB010000001.1, from coordinate 91,599,979 downwards.
GAAAATTCACCAAGTTTACATTTTTAATTCATTTATTTTTTTTTTGAAAAAAAAAATTAGAAAGGATCCTAAGTTAAGTTTCAAAATTTTTTATTTCTAGAAAATTAATCCTAATTTTAGAAATGGTTGACTAAATTTTTTTTTTAAAAAAAATTCCTAAGTGATAAAACACATTTTTTATTAACCTTTTTATAAAATAAAATAAATTTTCTAAGGTATTCTCTCTTTTTAAAAAAACTTATTTGCAACTAAATAATTAATAAAACAAATAAATAGAATAAATAAAAAATAAAGGAAGAAGTTGGACCTAAGTTCACCAATTGCAAGTGGGCTGGACTTGGTAATGGATTGGATTAGTGGTCTTTGGTTCTAGATCGAATATAGGCTCCACGGGTCATCTGACTTGGTAATAGATTGGCTAATTTTTTTCTTATTTTTCCCAGCTACCATGACCTAAATCTAGATCATTCCTTATTTTTTCTAATTTTTCTTTATTTTTCCTTAATTAATTATGAATTTTATTTAATTATTTAATATTATTTTAGTACATTTTGCGTATTTTAAGTAATTACGTGTATTTTTACCTTCATGTAAATTCATATATAGTACAAATAAATATTTCTAAATATTATTTAGGTTATTTTATGATTTTTAGTGTGCATATAATTTATCTTTAGTAATTTATTAATTATCGGAATGCATTTTTCGTATTTTCTATAAATAATGAATAATATACTTAAAATTTGAAAATTTTATATTCTTTTATTTTATTACTTATTTTCCTAAATTCAAACTTACGGAATCATTTTTACTAATATTTCTAACTTTACTTTATAATTTAGGCTCCCGAATAACTGGTTGTGGGGCTTACACGGAGGATATCCAATACTTCTCAAAGATATTTCTTGTGACTCGACATGTCAACACTATAAACCAATATGTTGTCAAAGTATACCACAACATACTTTCTAATTAGATGTCTTAACATGCGGTTCATCAATCGCATGAAAGTGCTCGAGGCATTCGATAAGCCGAATGACATGACCATCTACTCATAAAGTCCATGCCGAGTTTTAAACGCAATCTTCCATTCATCTCCTAACCTCATACAGATTTGATGATAACTAAACTTCAGGTCAATCTTACTGAAGACCTTAGCTCCACTCAAATCATCCAACATGTCTTCTAACCTCAAGATCAAATACTTATATTTGATTGTGATCTTGTTCATGGCTTAGCTATTGACACACATCCATTAGGTTCCATCTTTTTTCAGCACTAGAAGTGTCGGCACAACATAAGGGCTAAGATTGTCTTGGACATATTCTCTCTCTAGCAACTTATTAACTTGGCGTTGTAACTCAAAAACTTATTCAGGATTCATTTGATAGATTAGCTTATTCGACAATGTGGCGCTGGGTAATAAGTTAATGCAGTGCTTTATGCCTTGAGTTGGGGGCAAGCCTTTAGGTAACTGTTTTAGGAATAGGTCGGCATACTCATCAAGCATCTTTATGATTTCCTAGGGTAGTTCACCCTGTTCCTTTATTTCCAATAGGCGCTTGTCCAACATAAGGGTCTACTTGTCAACACTGATGGCCTCTTGGAGCTCAGCTTTACTCATCATCAGAGTCTTCTTCGATCTACGAGCAAGTTTTGTCTACAATTTGTTAACTTCTCTCAGCGGCATCGGGTTTCGTGTGATCTTTTGGTCATCCTTCTTGAACATGTACGTATTCTTGTAGATGTCATGGATAACTCTTTTATCAAATAGCCATAGTCTACCTAGCAACATGTGGGAAGCACACATAAGCAATACATCGGAGCGAATTTGGTCAGAGTAATTCCCTATAGTGATTGGTAGTAGTATTTGTCGAGTGACATGTAGTTCTCCTTTCTCACTCGACCAATGCAATTTGTATAGCCTCAGATGTGTAATAGTCGGCAACTTCAATTTTGAAATAAGATCGGTCAATGTCCCATTGGTACAACTTCCATTATCCACAATGAAGGCTCACACTTAATTATTTACCTTACAGGTGATATGAAACAAATTCTCTCTCTACTCTTCTTCTTGTGAGAGCTCTATGTTCATTTTGCATCGAACAACCATGATCAATTGGTCTAAGTCCGCAGCGAACACATATTCTTCAATTAGTTCTTTCTCGCATTTTCTTTCTCAGCATGGATCTCCTCCTCTTTAGGTTCCTCATTTGTATTGTCTACCTCTAGCTTTGGGATCTCTCCCTTAATGATCATTGTCCATCAGTTTGGGCACTAAGCAGCCATGTGTCCAAACCCTTGGCATTTAAAGCACTTGATTTGGCTCGTCTTCCTACTTGATCCTTACCCCTTCTCATATGTTCAAATTAGTACTTCAGTGTCAAGTTAGCCTTTTTGATTAGCTCGGATATCCATTTTTTGGCTCAGCTTGGTACTCGATTAAGTTCGATGATTTGCCTGTCCAGGTCAACTAGTTGGCATCTTGGTCGGTACTCAGCTCCATCTTTGCCTCCCTACTTACTAGGCTATTTTGATGGCCTCATCCATTGTGGTAAATCATTGGAATTCCACAATGTCTCAAATGTCACATCTCAATCTAACAATAAATCTTGAAATTGTTCGAGCTGGTGGTTTCTCCACTTCACAACGGATCATAAGCATTTGAAATTCTTGGACATACTCATTAACAATCTGGCCTCCTTACCTTAGCTCTTAAAGCCGAGTGAAAGTATTTTGAAGATAAGTTGTCAGAATGAACCTGTTTCTGAGTACTCTCTTCATCTCGAGCTAAGTATTAATCTCTCAGTAGCCCTTTCGTCTCCTCATTGCATAGAAACTCTTCTACTACATGGTGGCATACCTGGAGAACTCAATAGCAGTAATTCTCACTTTCTCATAATCCTTGTATTGATAATAATAAAAAACACGCTCCACCTTCTCTTCTTACTCCAAATACTTATCAGCATTCCCATATCCATTGAAGCTCGGAATCTAAAGCTTCACATGGTCATATGCTTTGGGGACTCGCACATGCTCTTCTTTAAAATACTCCTCTTCTTCCTCATCTCTTATGTCTATCAAATCAATCCTTCTCCTCACTTGTCCACTTACTCCTCTACCTCGAATTAGTCAAGCTGGGTTCTAACCTCTAATAGTTTAAGCAGCTTGAAGAGTATTTTATGCGGCCTCAATTGGTTGATAGGACAATACATGAACAACTTAGGTTAAATCCATCAAGAGGTTAGCTATTTCATCAAGTCTCTCATTAATGCTTCTAGAGGTTCCTTGAGACTGTCGTCCATGGTGAACAACTTCACTATTGTCATCTCATACACCAACATTCATTTTTCTCCACAAATCCAAAGTTCAAGCAAAAACTTTAGGAAATTAACAGCTAGTAAATATAGCAGCTAAGATGAATATAGTAACTTGCTTTATTTCACACATGTAGAATAGAGTATATCAAAACTTGTAGAAAAGAACCAACTACAACTCACACGAAATCTCCGTTCTGATAACAAGATGTTACGAGCCGTAACCAAGAATAGACAAGGTCGAGTGCTAGATGGGTCTAAGCTTGTAGAAAGCTCGAAAGGAATAATGAGGAAAAGCACGAAAAAGGACAAATGCAAATGAAAAGTAAGCAAAACCCACAAGCAGCTCGAATGGATATGATGCACCAATGGAACTTTCAAGGACTCATGACACAATTTGATATGACGTATGAATCGATCCAGTAAGGTTACTCATCACCTAGCCTTACTCAAAGGATAAAATAAGAGTGAAGCCGAGAGTAAACAGGTAGTGTTTATGCAAGAAAGGAAAAACGCTCAAGTGTATTTAATGTTCAATTTGATTCTTTACAGCTATAAGTACATAGGTATTTATACCCATAAGTTAGGGCAACTTACTCAAAAGGAAAAAAGATAAAAAGGGCATTTCCTAAGGAAGTAATGTACAAAATACAAAAGGATAAAAATGAATATACAAGGAAAGCAATCATTGGTGCAATGAATTCTACACATAATATTGTACACATAGTGATGCTATATTGGTGATGCCATTAGAAGATATGGACAAAAAGTACAGATAGCTTGCTTGTCCGAGCAAAGGTGGCTTAGTTAGTCTAGATTCTTTCTCTCAGCATCTTGGCAAGGGTATAGCCAAGTAAGTAATTGGCTATGCATGTGTGAGAATGAAGATGGGCTATTGTCTCGGCCTTTCATTTATCAGTACACAACATGCAAGAAATAAGTAGTTACTCGACTCGGCAGGTAGAATGGGTTGGCAAGGAAATACTTGGCCTCCGCATGAGTTGGTTGGAACAAGAGGATTCATTTTGCCAATCCCTCTAGTCCTTTGGCTCGATTGGGGGTCAATGGTTCGATAGCAGGTCAATGGTCCAGTAACCTAATTCCCATCACTGTATGTAGTGTAGGACATCGTAACAAAAAAAATCCAGCCAAGTGAAAGTGAATAGCGATCGCGTGATGACAGTGGACAGTAGATGGACTATGTACGGATTGACAATATGTGACTTACATTATTGATTGGAGAATTGTGTGCAATAAGGTTAGTTGTAGAATGTGATGATAGAACGGCTACCTAAATTATGGTGTATAGCAGTTAGATTTGGATTGGTTGAAGATGAAATTGGTTTTTCTTTTACGAGTGTGTAATTGTTTTTATCTTCTATGTCGCGTGAATGATATATATAAAGTTTGGAAAACAAATCAATCTTAAAATAGATTTGAATCTTTTATATCAATTCAAATTCAATTTGATAAAAATCAAATGAGATTTGAATCTCTTATATCGATTCAAATCCGATTTAATAAAAATTAAATTAGTTTTGAATCTCACAAATCTTTATCGCATTAGATTCAAAAGATTTGATAAGATTAGATTTGAATCCTATATGCTTAATTGATTCTCACAAAATGAAAGAAAGAAAAATAAAAGGTACATATGTGTCTAATGAGATTCAAACCCATGACCTCAAGCTCAAATCCAATGCTAAGTTCAAATACTTATCCGTTAGGTCGTTAACCTATATTTTCATATTTAGTACAATTAAATTGTTTTTAAACTACGTGACCCTCTAAAATAAAACTATTTAAACCGAGCTCAAACTAAATCCATTGACCTTAAACCATTTTTCTTTCCAAAAATCTATTTTCTTAAAAAAAAAAAAAAAGACCTTCATAATTTTTCTCTTTTTTTTATCATTTTTCAATTTTTTTAAATTTTACTATTTTTGAATGAGGACCCTTTTTTTAAAAACAAAAAATGAGAAGAAAAAAATTAGGTAGCTACAATTGGTCTAATATTGATTGATGTGAGTGATATTGTCATACTTTTGTGTATATGTGTGTGTGTGTGTGTGCACATGCATGTAGAAGATTAGGAATCAATTAATATGATAACATCATACTACAATGGATTAATATTAATAAATAAGCAAAGAGATAAAGATCTAAAAACTCAATCCACAATGGACACATCTCTTTTATAAACTAGAAATTAAATTATTCATTGAAAGAAAAAAAAAATTCTAGTAATAACAAATGATAAGTCCTTTGACGGAGAAAACACTAATATAAGGGTAACAACTAAACTAAAAGAAGAAAAACAAATAACAATAGGCTCAAACCAATTATGCAAATGAGATGGAGATGAAGGTAATGGTGAAGAGAGAGTAGCAACATAAATGGTAAAGAAGATTACCAGTCAAACCTTAAGAGATGAAAATGACAAGAGTAAAGCAATGTAACTCAGCAAAAGGGGACCTTATTGATTTGGATAACTATGGGGGTTAAAGAGAAAGGAGAAAATGGTAGAGAAAGGAGGCAGGAGAGGTAGTGGCTTAAGGTGTTAAAAGATTGTCGTACTTTAATGATGAGTTTATATGTCATTCCATTCTATTCTCTTTTTATTTTCTTAGTGAATAATGTTCCTCTTTCTCTCATAATACCTTTTACCTTGTAGGTGTAAGGGTTTAGTTGTGAGGGTCACGTGCATGCTGTGTGCCAAAATACACCACACATGACTAAGGAAATGATTCGACTTATACATATGGGATGGTTATGAGAGGTACGATAGAGAGGAGAAGTAGGTAATCTTAGTAAGGCTCTAACACATATTGTAACAGGTAGAGGAGCACGCTAACATCAAACTTCACCATTGATGAAGAGTGGGGTAATATTCTTGAGGTGTTTAATTATTTGATCTTTAAAACAAGGTTTCAATAGAGTAACGACATTGATAAGGATTTCTCTATTGTTCAAATGAGGAAGTAAAGGGAGTAATGTTAGGAAATGGTAGTTGACCTCATCTATCAGATTGTGATAATGATTAAGGGCTAGAATTAAACCCTTCTTTTAATAGACTTTAGATGGATCTCTTTTGTGTGCTTAGGCTCAAATGGCCTTATTTTATTATTGTGAACCAAACTAAGAAAGGTTAAATTGGGCATACTAATCCAATGGGCCCTACTTTAAACCTACCATACCAAAACTCCCTTAATCATTCCAAAAATAAATAGGCTTGACTCCTTATGTTTAGTCATCTTAGCCTGAAGAGTTAAACTTAATCAATTAATGGGCCTAAAGCCTAAAATTGAATTTAGCTATGCACATAAGTTCAGCACATCGAGCAATGCAAGTACGCACGCAAAAACTCATGCATACGCATACATCAAGCATTGCTTACAAAAGGGCATTGCATGCACTTGCCAATTAAGTAATGCATACAAAGAGTGTTATATGAAGCAGGTAGCATGAGAAGCAATAATCATATAAGGATAGCCTCCTTGAATATCGTATCAATCTATAACTTTCTTTCCCAAATAATTGACACGTAGTGATGGAGCAGATCAACAAGTCTTAATATTCCTTATTCCTTCATGATATTATTAGAAATCCAATGCAACAGTCCCTTAATCTATACTAACGATGGTAACTTTAATGGACCTTATTGACGTAACTTTGTGGCGGCATATCATTTTACATGGGAATAATTGAACACTTGTACTAGTGGATATTGTCTTAAGCTCTCCATTGTAATTTTCTTGATCATGCAATTGTAACTCTATTTCCTTGTAAATATGGGTTGTGATTAAATATAGAGAATCAATAGTAATGAAATCTATTTATTGATCTTCATGTTCTTTTATTTCCTCGGCGCTTTCATTTGCTTTTATGAAGATGTTTTGTTATCGTATGCTCAAGAGTAGTAGCTCTTCACTTAATAGCAACTAAGGTTGTTAAACTCACGATTCTACGTAAAACCGCCCCGGGGTCCATAGACTCGGAATGTAAAATCAAAACGTAGAAACGTAAGTTTCTACAACATTTATAGAATAGCTTGCAAAAATTGGAAATTTGCCTATAATAATTATAAAAAACCTATAATAGATAGTAGAAATTAAAAAAAAAAAGTCAACATTTATTTTACCCTTACTCATAAGTAAATTTCTCTAAAACTTAATTCCATCTTTCATTCAAATAATTGAATATAGTAACCATTTACTTGCTATAATAGATAATAGAAATTAAAAAAAAAAAAGTCAACATTTACTCGTAATAATATTTTACTCATAATGTGCTAACATAGTAACTACAACAACTCCTCCCAATTAAGTGAAAATAAGTAAAACATAATACAAATAATTAACCACATAAGTTAAAATAAAAGTTACAATTTAATAGTCTAAAATAACCAACTAATACAAATCATCAGCTACTCCATCATCATCAAAACCATCGCCACCATCTCTCTCATCGCCATTACTATCACCATCATTGTCGTCGTTGTCGTCTTCATCATCAATCTCAACTTCATTATAGGTATTATTACCAATGATTTCCATATCTTTTAGTTCTAAATCTCTTGAAGTACCTACTCCTACTTCATCTTCAATAATATTAGCATTAATATCATGAATCTCTAAATCATATGAAGTCTTACTTCCATGACTCTCCAAATTGATATAATTACCAATTTCCTGAACATCATAATCTCCATCTTTCTCCTTACCCCTTAAACTTAAAAGGATGTCCAACAAATCCGCATTTGATGAATTAACTAAACCTTCTTCCTCAACTATCCAATCATCATCAAATGAGAGATCTTCAACAATAAAACTAGTGGTAACATCAATTTTTTTAGTTTTCTTATCTCTTAACTTTAAGTCGTGCATTACAAATACTAAGTCGTTCATCTTTTTCTAGTGCAATTTGTTCCTCTTTTTTGTATGAACCTGAAAATTGAAAAGGATATATATAAGATCAATATATCTCTAATACATATAACTAAAGACAAATAAAATAATCATTTATAGTTTTGCACCATACAATTTCAAATGTACTCCAATTATGCTCATAACCAAAAGAACTACAAGTTAAGCTTAACACATGATTAGCAAAATTTTGTAGTTTTGGGCATTCATCACCATATGAATCCCACCATTTTGCTAGAGCTTTTTTATTTCTTGCTAGCTTTGCAGCTTCAATACCAAATGATGCTTTTGTATCCTTAAATTGCTCAAGTTGTATATCTATCTTGCACCTTTCAACTGGATTAGAGACCATACGCTCTATATACTATATAATCCAATTTTAACTTCAACATCAACTTTAAAGTCAAGACTATAATGGTAATGAGGGTTTAAATAGTATACTGCAGCATACAAAGGTCTATGCAGTTGGAGCTCCCATCTCTTGTCAATAATTTTCAATATAGGCTTATAACTACATAAAATGATAATAAGATTGTTTAGCAAATTGAACTCTATAATGAATATTACAATATATATATATATAGCTAATGAGTTAAGAATAAATATTATTACCTTCTCTTCACATTGTTGAAATTTGCTTTAAGCTTTTCCTTAGCACAATCCATTTCTAGATAAATGAAACTCATAGCTGGTTATTCATCCAAATCCACCAATCTATGCACTTTAATCAAAGGAAATGCAGCTTTCAAGTAAATAATAACATTCTTCCAAAATCTACTATCCAAGACTAGCTTTTGAATCTGCTTTCCATCTTGTATGCTCGAATACTTACGAGATCTCCAATGAATTGAAGTGAACATAGTGATCAATGCACCCTTCAACTCACTAAGGCAACCCAAAGTTGAATAAGAAGTGGCAAAGCGAGTTGCATCGAGCCTAATCAAGTCTCTTCCTTTAGTGTAATTCCTCAATATTGAGATAAGTATAATCCTAGAGTAAATATAGGTGGTAATTCCCCTCCCCTTTGCAATTGTTCCATACAAATCAATTCAGTATGCTGCACAAGGTGTCCAATGCAAACTTTTTCATTTCTCCATTAATCGTTCTCCTATTGCTTTATAATTTGCAGCATTATCTGTAATCACTTACACAACATTCTTTTCTCTAACCTTCTCTACAATATAATCCAATATATTAAAAACTTTGTCAGCTGTCTTAAAGATATCAAAAGTATCAATAGATGACAAGGACATTGTTCCTTTAGGGTTATTTACTAAGAAATTGCATATGGAACGCCTTTTTCTATCAGTCCATGGATCTAACATAATAGAGCATCTTGTTTTTCTCCATTCAACTTTATATTCCTCAAGCAATTTTATTGTTTAAGCAACTTCTTTTTTCAAATATGTTTCGCTTAGCTCATGATAAGAAGGAGGCTTAAGCCCACAGCCATATTGACCAATCACCTCAAGCATTTTCGTAAACTCTAAATTTTTTGCATAATTAAATGGAATGACACTAGTGTAAAAAAAACAAACAATTTGTTGGCAACATTCTTTTGTCATTTCCTTTTTCATAAACTAATTAACGGTTCCTAGGGTTACCCGTATTCTACCACTGCTTTTTTTAATAAAGAGATCCATGATCTTCATTTCCTTTTTCTTTGAGGGTAATCGTTCTATCTCATCATCATCAAAATCTTCAATCCTATGAATTTGCTTTCTCTTGTTTTCTAATATTTCTACTACTTTCACCAAAATTGTTAACATTTCTTTTCTAACATCATCTAGCACACTTGTACATGGCCCTACGTCTTTACACGTACATGCTAAGTGATTCTTAAATCTATAAATACCTCCATTAACAATTTTGTTGCAATACTTGCATTTTACCCTTTTTCTCATTATTGTCAATATCGATTCCATGCTCCCAACTAAAGTTAGATCTATTTTTAGGAGCATTTTTTTCTTTTGGAGCTCTCCATAGATGATTTGGAAGATGACAGCTTGATATGAACAACCCAGCCACTGTCTAATTCTCTATAAAGATATAAAATAAAGTCAAATTTAGATATAACAAATAGAAGATTTTAAGTTTTAACATAAAATAAAAAAAAATAGACAATAAAAATGAGGAAGGAATTAAAAACTATGGTTACTTTATGTATAAATTTATGAATTATATATAATATATACCGTATAAGATATATCTTGCCATGTCTTGTAAAAATTTTTAATTAGATAGCCTTATTTGGTAAAAATTACCGTATTGCCTTTTATATTTCTCAACAAGTGCTCTTACGATATTTGTCAATGCAACCATATAATAATCTTTTTGCTTACCGCCATATATCAGTAAACCAAGTGTAAAATGACTCTTTTAAAAGCTACGGAGATCATAACAAATCCTTTAAAAGCCATGATAGTTGTGATGTATTCCTTAAAGGAGAGAATTGTGGGAATCTACTTTGAAGCATAGATGGCCTAGCATGCATTAACCAAATAAGCTTATTGAAAATATAGCTAACAACCCAAATAATCCTATAGAATATCCAAAAAGCCTTGTAAACTATCCTACTATTAGGCACATAAAGCAAGTTTTGATAAGTGGTGCACTTGACTTTTCCCAAAGTAAAAAATGTCCCTATGATTCAAAACAATCACACCACCAACCATTATGCAACTCGGATGAACTTGTTTTAGTTGTTTAGTACTAGGAAAGTTGTAGCTCATTCTTCTCTGTTATGTACTTGATTTTTCCTAAAGGAAAATGTGTACCTTATTTTCACTATTACGCTCTCCACAACAAATAAATTGAAAATTTAAATTTCAATAACTTTTCAAACTAAAACACTGAAAATGCAAACACTAAATAGTTATTTTGGTTTCTCATAGTTACCCAACCTGTCACTTAAATAATGATCCTTTACTGCCTCCTTGGAAAGCTGTTCATCAACTCATTTTTATGCAATATAGGATATTTTTATGGTAAACTACACTTAAGACTAGTTCATATATAGTTCATTGTTTTCTGTTGGAGCCATCAATGATCAGGGGCTTTCATTTAGGAGTAACATAACGAAGGAATCCTTATTCATTTCTCTAAGCATTATATATTGTCTATCAATTGATTGAGAAAATTGTTGCAGAATGAAGATAGAACTCTGTGGAAACTTGATACATTGCCACCAAGTTTGATCACTTTCTATAGCCTAACCTATCCACTTCATTGGAGGTGGCATGTATTGGGACTTGGCTATGACCCTGCTCTCAACCACACAGAAATTGAGAACGGAGTTGTTATTCATTATAATGGAAACTACAAGCTATGGTTAGATTTAGCTTTCTCCAAGTACAAGCCTTACTGGTCGGAGTATGTTATGTATGATAATCCATACTTATATTGTATTATATGATATTGAAAGAGAAATGGTTTTGTTCTTCTATGAAAATGCAAAAATGCATTTGCTACAAGTCAATATTATTCAGGTAACACATGAAGCTGCAACATAAGTTAAACTTAAATTTGGAGAAGCACACAACTAAGGACTTTATCATATGACCTCTATCAACCAGGACTACTCAAAAAGAAGAAGAAGTAGTTGCCATGTTTGAAACAGATTAGCTGTCCTATTCTATTCACCTGTTAATACATGTAAGCAATACTCTCATTCTATTATACCTTAACATTTGGATTATAATAATGTCTTTTAGTATTGTGTTATTCTTCATTGTAACCAAGTAAATTCATGTCACCCCTGATCCTCTTCTTTTTTTTTTGATATAGTAATAAAATTAAGGCTGGTTCCTTTTATTATTAAAAAGAAAAAATGATAAAAAATAGCAATTTCGATTTGATGCTGTCTGATTTATCAAGAGGCTAAGCATTTTGAGATCGAAGACTTTTCATTAAAGATGATGAAAGCAGTAAAGTAACTATCCTAATTCATTGCAAGATGAAAAAACAACTTACAAGCATATGACAAAGGCTATAAACATAAGCCATATTTGAAGATTTACAAAATAAGAAAGAAGATTGGAGTTTGGCGACTTTAGATAACTCATCATGTCTGATCAAAATATTCTTCCCCAACATAATTTCTAAATTCAAATTTCACTCAACTCATAAAAAATTGAAAAAAAGAAAAGAAGAAAAGGAATAACCTTACCTCTTAAATTGTTAACTTTAAACTACGGGTCGAGTTGAATATGTGACGAAGCCAAGGGAACACAAGAAGTAGTCTACACCTTGATTTGGATTTGCATCCACCAGTGCAGCAATAAGAAGAAGCAGTATTGAGTCTCTTAACTTGTGAAGATAGGATGATTAATAAAGAAGAAAATGAACCCTAATGTAATGTGTGCATGGAACTTTCTAATAGATATGAGAGACTAGAGATCTATACAAAGTGAATGAAAAATGAGAAAACTTGTTTATGGGCTAAGCCGACTAGATATTTTACATTTGAATGAGCTTAAGTAATTGCATGGCATAAACTTGGTTGACACGCATTTACACTTGTGATTCTAATGATTTTGCGAGTTGACTTGCAACTCTACCCCGATTTTGTCTCCCAATGACTTTAAATGCAAGTTCACACAAGGAAGGCAAGTAGATATGTAAAAACATGCATTTCTACGTCTTGACTTGCAATTTTGACAACATTAGTAGCAACATGCTGGAAGATAATACAGTAAGATTGCTTTGATCCCTTTAGCAACTTGTAAAGTCTTGATAGACTGTAAGAAACATCTATTAATGGTAATATGAAAAAGGATAATAATTGCTAAAGAAGGAATTTACTTGAATATGAGCGTACTTTGTTCTTAAAGACTTTATGCAGTTAGGAGCAATGCATCAACTAAGCAACAATGTTTTCTAGTGGAAAGTAATAAGATTACCTTGTTGTCTCTCCCTTTTTCTTAAAAAACGACATTACGTAATAAGGAGCAAAAGCTCAACTTAGTTACATTAGTGTTAAGCAATCATGAGCCTTCAAATTTTAAATTAACATAACTCTGAGACTACTTAGACTCTTCAATCTAAAGAGGCCTCTTGTAGAATAGATGTAATTGTGAGATTGCTTAGATACAATGATCTAAGGGGTCTCATACATCATCTCATATTGAGGCAAAACTTTTTGCTTGCTAATGATAATATATAGAAGATCCTTTTCAAGAAGCGTTCAATCGTACATATGCAGTAATAGTGACACTAATTGCTTGGGATCAATAATTTTTTCTCATCAATTAAGGGGGTATTCCCTACTACTTGACCGTGTAATATGCCTTACCAAGGTATTACTTAGATTAAAGTGTCAATATGTCAATGTCCTCATCAATGGGATTGTCCCTACTACTTAATGGCAAGAAACATTTAGATCAACAGGACAACATAATAAATATGCAAGATTGCCACAGCTTATTTGTGCCCAAGAGGCAATGCTCTTACTAGGTCATACATATAAGCCAAGTTCATCATCGTGCACTTGGGAGTCAAAGCTCTTTACGAAGTAGCAACAATGTATAGAGTAGATGTTATGTTTGCTATCAATTTTCTTTTAAATAATCAAAAGGGTCCAAATGCCCTAAATGAGATGTAAATTATTCTATGGGATTAGTCTTCTGCACTTAGGAGATAAGTCTCTTACTTAGCAGCAACAATGGCAATAAAGAGATACAAATAGATACAATCATATTTTATAAGATAATAATATTAGTGATAGATAAAGAAACTTCTTTCATTGGTAAGCAGTGACTGTTACTTCATTTACATGTAATAAAAAAAGAGGAGAGAAAACTAGTAAGGTCATCCTCTACTCTTAGTAGTTTCCATAACTATGTTTTTTTTTTAAGCACGTTTAGTTTCCATAATATTATTTATTTGTTTGCATTTTTTTACACCTCCACTACAATCACACATCTTTTTCTTCTTAGATGCTTGAGTGTGAGCTTCTTCCCTTATGGATAGCAATACATTAGGAGGTTCTTCTACGTTTTGTGATGTTGCCCTTTCGTGTTTATTTAAGAAGGTTGCTTCAGTAAAGTGTAGTTCATTATGTGTAAATGGGTCCTTTTTGCAGGAATAAAAACATCCTCCTCATCCCAATGACTCTTCATGCATTGATGCCATATTGACAATATCATGTTGTGATCATATAGTCATATCCTTCCAATGAGGAGACAGTAGGATGTAGGCGCATTGATCACATGGAACCATGTGGGGCTATAGATAGATCCAACATTGAAGTCTATTTTAACGCACCATATAGTCTTCATAGAAGATTCATAGAAGTTGTTCAATAGAATGGATTATTTTACTAAGTGTTGAATGTCTATCTTTGCAACCTTGAAAGTAGACATTAGCATAACATTTGAGTAAGGATCCATCAATAAAAGTCCTAGTAGGATAACTATTGAGTATGCTTTCAACATATGGAGCCTTGAAAGTAGACATTAGCATACCAAAGATGGTTTGGTGTTTACAAGCTTCTCACTTTTGGATTTTTTTACTCCTTTAGGATTCTCCTCTTGGGTTGAATTCACTAAAGATGTGCTCTTGTTAAATCTTGCAATTTCATTTCTTTGTCATGCCACCGAGTTGTTAGTTCTTTATATGTTTTCAACTAACACCAGAAAGGAAACCAACGAAAGATTTTCAAGATAGATCTCGTATTTAGGAAACATTTCTTGAATACAAATCTAACTAGTTCTCTCTTGTCACAAACATCTTATATATCTAAAGAGTATTCTCTGAACCGTTCGATATGGTCCATGAGATCCTCTTTGAGTCTCTAATGAATCTATCCCATGTTAGTAAGAGTGACCCTTTCTTCAGTACAGAAAATTTTTTCCAAAAACATCCTGTATATTCTATCCCATGAATCAATCAACCCTAGTAGGAGATTAACATACTAAGTGTAGACTTTTTTTATGAGAGACTTCGAGAATTCCTTTAACTTAGAATCATCATTTAAGCTATACACTTCTAGAGTTTTATTGAACTTCAACAAATGTTTCTTAGCACTCCCTTTTTTCCCATTAAATAACATGAATTTTGGACTCATAAAATCCTTTGGATAAGATTTCATAATGATGCACAGATGGTATGGGAGTTTCAGTTCTAACATACTTGATGTGGATTTTTCCTGTTTTTCCCTCATGTACACATCTAGATCCTCTTTAGTCACAAATGAAGCCCTTTAAGTAAATGTTTTTGTCCTTACTAGCATTGTAGGAGCAGGGTTAGTGAAATTCACAGGCATAGAATTTACTAGGACTAAATCCACAAGAGTGGGGTATACAGATTCAATAATCGTAACACGTAGGATAGCACTTAAAGATGATGAACCTCCAATCTAAATTCCTTGATTTATCATTTCAGGTAAGGTATATTGTATGGGTATAAGCTTTACCACTAGAAGCTGAAGCTTAGCTCTAGGTGCATCTTGCTCACTAGTAACCAAGGGATCAAGTGGCTTAGCAGCTTATATCACATGTTGTTGCACCACATTGAAGGGACCCAAAGTAGTTGCCACTTGTTGTGCAATAACAAAAGCAACCAAAATAGGTACATACTAAGCAAAGATTGCCTTAAGTTCATTCGTATTTTGATTAGTTTATTGGAGCTCTCGCGCTAGTTACGCATTGTTGGGACACCTTCTTTAATACTATCTCCTTGATTTGTACCTCCAACTAGAGGCGAGTTTTGGTTGTTGGTAATAATGGTACCATCTTGTTCTTGATCATCGCTATCCATAGGATTAGTAGGTCTTTTTTGTGGAGGTATCATGATGTAAATGTCAAGTCTTTCCTCCTCAGTGGAGTCACTAGAAAATGTGGGTGTAAAGGTTTAGTTATGGGGGTTACGCGCATGTTGCGTACTATATTACGCTATACGTGATTAAGGAAATAACTTGACTTACACATATGGGATGATCAAGAGAGATCGGATAGAGAGGAAAAGTAGACAATCATGATAAGACTTTAACATATATAGTGACAAGTGGCAGAGCACGATGCCATTAAACTCTATAATTGATGAAGAATGAGTGTTCTTGAAGTATTTAAGTGTTTAATCTTTGAGATAAGGTTTCGATAGAGTAACGATATTGAGAGAGGTTTCTCTCTTGTTCAAATGAGGAAGTAAAGGTAGTATTTATAGGAAATGATAGTTGATCTCATCCGTAAGAACATAATGATGGTCAAGGGTTAGAATTAAGCCTTTCTTTTAATGAACTTTAGATGGATCTCTCTTGTGGGCTTAGGCCTAAATCGCCTTATTTTATTAATATAAGCCAAACTAAGAAAGATTAAATTAGGCAAACCAATCCAATAGATCCTATTTCAAGCTCACCATATCAAAATTCCTTTGATCATCTTGAAAATATATAGGTTTTATTTCCTAGACTCTATTATCTTAGTTTAAAGAGTTAAATTCAATCAATTAATGGCTATAAAGCCTAAACTTAAATTTTGCTCTCTACATACCTTTATTAGGGTTTTCCATGTAAAATACTTATATTTATCTCTCCTTTATCTTCTTTTTATTTTATTTTATTTTATTTCATTTGTTGTTTTGTCTAGTCGAATATTTGGTTTCTTCCATTATAAACTTAATAAGGAAAGGAATAATGCGATAACCTTTATTATAAAGAGCATCACCCCCCAGCTTAATTCTAATAATAAAGTAAGCTTTGAAATTAGTTGGTCTATACCAGACTAGTTGTTGGGTAGTTGATGCTTTTATAATTTAATACAAAGTAAAAGGGACTATCATGATCTTAAAAAAAAAAAAAGAAAAAAGAAAAAAGTCACCTTAGAATCCCATTATGAGATATGATGTTGGATTTAGATTCATGCAAAACTTATCTAAAAGTAATGGATGTGGTTTTGCAATAATTTCCTTGCGTGATCACTAATGGCTTAACTAAATTTGGGGGGAAATATAATTTTTAGACTAAATCATTAAAATGTTAAATTCAATCCTTTAACTTTTAAAAAACATTCAAATACTGGCTATCACTGCATGATTAACGTGATAAATCAATACCCATATGGTGTTTGGCAATGGAAATTTGTAATTAGAAATATTAGGTAGATCTCCGAATGCGGAAAATGATGCTTGAATGCAAGCAATTTGGGGAGCAATGTTTATTTCTTTTTCATTGATTTTTTTTTATTTCACATGTACAGTATTTGGAGTGACATATGGTAGTTAAAATTATAAGGATCCATGTGAATTTTACTAAATAATGACACCTAGCACATGCCATATTCTACTCTACTGCAAAATTATCTATTTCATGGCCCAAGTCCAGGCCTATTCATAGGGCCCAAGCCCGGCCATAAGATCCAGAAATTGTGTCGGCCTAAGGAATCGTAACACAAACTCCTTGTTCCAAATTATCTCAAGAGTTCACTTTTAACTGTTGTCGTCCTATCCTGCCTTGCAAAATCGACTTAATTATTTTACAAAAAAAAAAAAATATTATAAATCGTTTAAATTTGAACGAATTAAATGCCACTTTTATTTGGCTTATTCATGTCAAAAATTGTTAAAAAAAAAAAAAAAAGATTGCTTAGAAACACCCCGAGTTAATATATACCACAGGAGATGCGAATGTAGAAGGAAAAAAATAAATAAATGATATATATATATATAACACAGAGATTTATTTAAAGGAAAAAAATGAATGTCGCCTTATGTTGAAATTAAATTAACTAACGACACAAGGCATTTTGTAGGGTTTAAGGATTTTGTATACAGCCCAAGCGCAAGGCACATGCCGGGATTGAATTGGGCTTGAAAATATGCACGAAAGCAACATTCTGTCTACGTCAATTATAAGAGGCCTGTCGCCAGTCAGTACTGAAATTAAGAACTTAGGCCAAGGTCGAGGCTTTTGCTGAATCTCCACATGATTGCTGGGCTTCATGACATAACAACAACTGCCTAGCCTTGACTCCTTTGGATGATTTCGCTTTCCTTTTTCATTTATCTATCATTTTGCCTCTTGAAGTAAGAAACTTCATTTACTCCCTCTTTGGAATTTTTCCGAGGATGATGTAAGTGAGTCAAAATCTTCCTATAAGTTATTAGAGTTTGGTTGGATATTTACTCGAATTCAGTTTGATATTAGTAGAGTTTTTATTTGAACTCAAGCTATCCAAGTAATTTATTGAGTCAATTTCAAGCTTCACAATATTTTACTAGATTAGCTCATAAGCCTAGTCGAACTTCAATTGAGCTTAAATATCAATTGAGTTTTAGTTGAATTTAGATACTATTAATCAATTGGAAAATATCACTTGTATATATTAGAGAGACTAAGTTCAAACAAGATTAATTAAGTTGAATTCAAGTTCAAGCTTAAGTAGAGCTCAATCTTTTATCATATCGACTCAACTAGTTTATGACCCTATATATAAATAGGACTTACATTTACAGTATTGTGATTGAAATAATTTTTCAAAAGGAAAGAAAAGGCAAAACTACTTCTGTATTTTCAATCCTTATCAAGAACTTATCATCAGCAACCATTAAAATTGACAATCAACTACGTTTACTATGTTATATCAATTATACACACACAAGAAAGTGTGTGTGCACACACACACAAAAGTTAGCAATTATTAATGAAAAGTAATATACCAAAGAATGATAAAGAAGCTATGGCTTTTTTGAGGTTATTTTAGATTCTTGTAACAAAGAAATAATTATTTCATTCTCTCTTTATTTTTGTTAAAATGACTAGTAATACATGTATATACATTTTAAACGTGTAACAATTATTCTTTTAATAGTGGCTCCTCCCTTAGAACCAACGAATAGCTATTCTCAACAGCAAGGGGATTTCTTTATCTTGAAAATAAATTTATTTAATACCAAATCAAGCACACTACCATAACGTACCATAATCACTTCCATTGCCATCACTACTAACGCCATCATTACTATCGCCATCAATACTATTGTCACCACCAACTCTATAACCTTAATAGCCTTTATCACCCACCACTTCTTAACTACTTCAATTACCAAGATTGTTATACCTCCATCATCACAACACTACCATTATTACCATCATTGACATGCCAACAAGACAACTATACCACATTACCTTGCCAATTATGTTAGCACTCCTATATTATTACTACTATCACTACTACTACTATCACCACTACTACATCATCATCACTATAATACCACTATCATCTCAACTATTATAACACCTTAGAACTAGATACTGCTATAACCGGTCACGTGTCTCTATCAATCAAAAATACATTAAGGCTATAAAATCAATTATATTCTCCACAATCACTTGTAATAATCACTTATCATATACAAAATAATAATTCTCCAAATACATCAATTCGAGTGATTCATAAATAAATTACTTTAGCCACAAATATATAAAATAATTAGATTTTGGTTTTCTACAACATACAAAATTAACCACCTCTCTTTCGCAATTGATAATAACAATTTCCATAATTGTAACAGATAGTAATACGTTAAGTCAACCTACAGTTGTAAAAATAGAAAAATGAGCCAAAACCTAATACGGGCACACAAAC
Organism: Lumnitzera littorea; assembly: GCA_024138015.1. NCBI lineage: Eukaryota > Viridiplantae > Streptophyta > Magnoliopsida > Myrtales > Combretaceae > Lumnitzera > Lumnitzera littorea. Next base: position 91,580,155 of record JAMXBB010000001.1, on the reverse strand, counting down.
ATATATGAATGTTAAGCCTAAAATATTCACATGCATATAATGCCACTATAATAGAATATAAGAAAATAATAGTTTAATTATCTTAAATTTATACTAGCAATCAACAAATGGGTATTCATAACCCTACCACACATGATCTATGCCCACATATATAGGTGGATATAATATAAGTGCTCCTTTAAATCCTTTATGCCTAGAGTTCAGAGTTTAGAGTTCAAAAACCAGAAACCTAATATTTCTAACTACATCATCTCATATTCGGGTCTACTATAAAATCCTCATATAAGATCAGCGATTACTCCTTTAAGAATCTGCTACTACGGGTTTCTAGAGTAAGCAGGTCAAGCAAAACCAATAATTAAATTAATTAGACTGAATATATATTATTCTGGTTTAATTACTAAGTCTTATCAGGCACAAGTAACAACCAAGCACCATATACTTATAATCACTCTACAACAGCTAAAGAACTCTAACTCACAAATCTCGAATCAACAGCTTGAACCTCAACAAGGAAGGAATCAGATAACCAGCACAAATCTATTTAAAAATAAGTATATACGTTAACCTTGAATACTCAACAACTAAGTTCTACTTAAAAATTACCTATGAATCTATAAATTATCCAATCAAAAGTTCTGAAAGAAAATAATCGATTCCAATCATAAATTAATAATAGAAATTGAAGATAATATAAATACATTATATGATAAAGCAAAAAGTTGATATATTTATATAATATTATTTAATTACTCAAAACATAAATTACGATATATATATATATATATAAGAAAATATAAAGTTGACACACGATAAGAGTGTCAAAATATATAATTTTACTAATTGATATAATAATATAAGAATACGTACTTTAATCGAATAATATTATAGTTCATAAAAATACATAAGAAATGACATATTAATAATTGAAATCCAAAATGGATATAATTTACAATTGATGTCATATACTACATAATCATAGTAACAACCATATTTGAAATACTTAAATCGTAATATTATCAATATTAATAATAAAGTATAACAATAATAAGATAATATCGTTGTGAACTAACTCAATCGTATATGATATTAGTATTTATGTAACCATACACCAAGCCAGAAAATAGTATTCCCACATTAAATATATCAGGAAATTGAAATTCAATGTTATAAATTTATATATATATATATATAATTCGATATTATGACATAAAGTATAATAATAAATTCCTATATAAACTAAAACGACAATTACGAAAAATAAATCAACTTATAATAG